>JANJGN010000035.1:18000231-18332731 GCA_026770705.1 Isurus oxyrinchus
GGAGGTTACAGAGATAGGGAGGGTTGTAGGGACTGGAGGAGGTTACAGAGTTGAGGGTTGTAGGGACTGGAGGAGGTTACAGAGATGAGGGTTGTAGGGACTGGAGGAGGTTACAGAGATAGGGAGGGTTGTAGGGACTGGAGGAGGTTAGAGATAGGGAGGGTTGTAGGGACTGGAGGAGGTTACAGAGATAGGGAGGTTTGTAGGGGCTGGAGGAGGTTACAGAGATAGGGAGGTTTGTAGAGGCTGGAGGAGGTTACAGAGATAGGGAGGTTTGTAGAGGCTGGAGGAGGTTACAGAGATAAGGAGTGTTGTAGGGGCTGGAGGAGGTTACAGAGATAGGGAGGGTTGTAGGGGCTGGAGGAGTTTACAGAGATAGGGAGGGTTGTAGGGGCTGGAGGAGGTTACAGAGATAGGGAGAGTTGTAGGGGCTGGAGGAGTGCAGAGATAGGGAGGATTGTAGGGGCTGGAGGATGTTACAGAGATAGGGAGGGTTGTAGGGGCTGGAGGAGTTTACAGAGGTAGGGAGGGATGAGACCATGGTAGGATTCGGAGGGAAGGATGAGAATTTGAATATAAGAAATGGCGGTGATAGTGGACCTGGGGCCAGTGTTGGTCAGCGAGCACACTGGGCAATGGGCGTTAGGCAACGAGTTTCGGAGAGGGATCAATGCCAGGAACGCAATGGAACAAACCGGGTCTGGTCTGAAGGTAACAAGGGCACGAGTGAGGGTTTCTGCAGTTGACGAGCTCACACGGGGAGAGATGTTGGCGAGATGGATATTGCTGTTTCTATTGGCGGGGGGGAGTTGTGGGAATCGGGGGCAAATCGGACGTCTGCTCCTGATCGCTGTTCAATGGCTCCCGGGTTCGAGAGAGAGGGGAGAAATCAGCCAGGGCAAGAAGCATCCCCTCATTTACCCCCACCTTCCCCGCAACACCCCCCCCTCCCTCCGCCCTGCCTCGCAGTTTCTGCACCTCACTCGAACCTCCCCTTCACCCTCTCTGCTCTTCTCCAGCCTCTCCTCGCAAACCGAACTCCGACCAAGGGTTTGCGATGGTATAAATAAGTAGGCCGGGATTTTCTGCCTCACCCCACCCCCCGCCAACTCCCCCACCCTGGCCCTCCTGCCCTGCCCCTCCCCTCAGCTCCGCGGCAGGAGGGGCAGGAAGATCCCGCCCGGAGGGACGTTCGCTCTGAGCGGTGGGATGCGGGTCATCGCAGCCTGGGAGACGCTCCCGAAACCGATCGACGGGCGCTTCCAAAGAAGCAAGGCGGGTTAATGCGAGGAAGGGGTCCGAATTTTCTGGGCTGTAGGAGGGAGGGTGAGGGGAGAGGGAGAGAGATGAGGTGAGGGGCCAATCGGATAGAACCTTTCCAAGAGTCCACACGACCACGACGGGCCGAACAGCCTCCTCCTGCGCTGTGCCATTCTGAAAACTCCACGCCCGTCCCCTGGCCCTCCCACAGCAAAGTTACGGCAAGGAAAGAGGCCATTCGGCCCGTCGCGTCTGTGCTGGCCAGGAAAAGAGACGATAAAGCTGGCCCGGCCCCTCATTTCAGCCCCGCTTTCCGGGGCCTGGTCCGTATCCCTGCAGGTTCCAGCGCTTCAGCTGCAGATCCAGCTTCCTTTCCAATCAGCTGAGCGCTTCAGCCTCAATCGCCAACTTAGGCCGTGAATTCCAGACACCCTGGGTGAAAAAGTTTTTCCTCATGTCCCCTCTAATCCTTATACCAATCACCTTAAACCTACGCCCCCTGGTAATTGACCCCCCCTCAGCTATGGGGAATCAAGACTTTACTCTCCACCCTATCTAGGCCCCTCATGATTTCGTCCACCCCAATGAGGTTCCCCCCCACCCCCCAACCACCGTCAGCCTCCTCTGTTCCAAGGAAAACGACCCCTGGCCTATCCAATCTTTCCTTGTAGCTGCAATTTTCCAGCCCTCCCTTGTAGACGTCCCCTGCACTCTTCTCCGTGGCAACTGTGTCCTTCCTGTCCCATGTTGGCCAAAGCCTGACACAAAATTCCAGCTGCGGCCTACCCAGCGTTTTTGTAGCATCATGGCCCTGCTTCTGGGTTCGATACCTCGTCCAATGAAGGAGAGCCTCCCTTGCGCCCTTGTCCTGCCACCTTCAGGGACTGAAACCAACTCAAATTCGCCCAGGGCCATGGTGAATCTCCCATTACTTACCCGGAGGCGATGAGGGCCCGGGATTGGGCGATGGCCAGCTGCTGCAGGCCCGGCGTGTTGGCGTTGTTCGGAGTCGCCGCCTTGGCCACCGCGGAGGAGGAGGAGGAGGACGAAGAGGAGGAGGAGGAGGAGGAGGAGGAGGTCAGGGCTCGGGCCTTGCCCAGGGCCTGGGGCTGCGAGCCGGCCACCTGGGGCCTAGGGGGGAGGCTTTGAGACGAGGGCGCAGGGGGCCGAGGCGGGTTGTTGTTGCCGCCGGGCTGGGCGAGGGGGCGGCCAGGGGACGGCTGGGGAGGCCCTCCTCCTCCTCCTCCTCCTCCTCCTCCTCCACCACCGCCTCCTCCTCCTGCTGGGTAGGCCCCGTTGCCGGGGGCGACGGGCGAGGGCCTTGACGCTGGCGACCAGCAGGCACTGCTGGCAGCCGCAGGGAGAGCCGGCCGGGGGCACCGGTGGCCAGGGGCGGGCCTTGGGCGCGGCGGGGGGAGGGGCAGGGGGCAGCAGGCCGCAGGGCCCGGGCCCCACGATCGGGTAGGCCGCGTCCAGCCGCCAGTGCAGCCTCCGGCGGCGGTGGGTGCGCCGGTTGATCTGGCACATGCCGCCAAAGTCCACCACGTAGCAGAAGCCGGCGGGGGTCAGGTCAATCCAGGGGCTGTGGTTGTCGTGGGCGCTCTGGATGGTCACCGAGAGGTCCATGTCGTAGGGCGTCCAGGCGCCGTTGTCATTCTCCCACTCCCACACGATGCCCTTCCCCGGGGCGGACGAGGGGTCGTACAGGTTCCGCCTGACGGGCCGAAGGGTCCCTGCAGCACAAGACAAGCATTAAACAATGACACAGCACTGGCTATGTGGCCACGGCAGGCATCACACTCAACTTCTCAACTATTCTTATACAGGGTCATCAACAGGAACCGGGGGTGGGGGGGGGTGGGGGGGGCGGGGATTACAGTGTATATCTCCCTCTACAATGTCCCCATCAAACACTCCCAGGACAGGTACAGCACGGGGTTAGATACAGAGTAAATCTCCCTCTACACTGTCCCCATCAAACACTCCCAGGACAAGTACAGCACGGGTTAGATACAGAGTAAATCTCCCTCTACACTGTCCCCATCAAACACTCCCAGGGCAGGTGCAGCACGGGGTTAGATACAGAGTAAAGCACCCTCTACACTGTCCCCATCAAACACTCCCAGGGCAGGTACAGCATGGGGTTAGGTACAGAGTAAAGCTCCCTCTACACTGTCCACATCAAACACTCCCAGGACAGATACAGCACGGGGTTATATACAGAGTAAAGTTCCCTCTACACTGTCCCCATCAAACACCCCCAGGACAGTTACAGCACGGGGATAGATACAGAGTAAAGCTCCCTCTACACTGTCCCCATCAAACACTCCCAGGACAGATACAGCATGGGGTTAGATACAGAGTAAAGCTCCCTCTACACTGTCCCCATCAAACACTCCCAGGACAGATACAGCACGGGGTTAGATACAGAGTTAAGCTCCCTCTACACTGTCCCCATCAAACACTCCCAGGACAGGTACAGCATGGGGTTAGATACAGAGTAAAGCTCCCTCTACACTGTCCCCATCAAACACTCCCAGGACGAGTAAAGCTCCCTCTACACTGTCCCCATCAATCATTCCCAGGACAGATACAGCACGGGGTTAGATACAGAGTAAAGCTCCCTCTACACTGTCCCCATCAAACACTCCCAGTACAGGTTACAACCACGGGGTTAGATACAGAGTAAAGCTCCCTCTACACTGTCCCCATCAAACACTCACAGGACAGGCACAGCACGGGGTTAGATACAGAGTAAATCTCCCTCTACACTGTCCCCCATCAAACACTCACAGGACAGGCACAGCACGGGGTAAGATACAGAGTAAATCTCCCTCTACACTGTCCCAATCAAACACTCCCAGGACAGGTACAGCACGGGGTTTAGATACAGAGTCAATCTCCCTCTACACTGTCCCCATCAAACACTCACAGGACAGGTACAGCACAGGGTTAGATAGAAAGTAAATCTCCCCGCTGCACTGTCCCCATCAAACAATCCCAGGACAGGTACAGCACACGGTTAGATACAGAGTAAATCTCCCTCTACACACAGTCCCCATCAAACACTCCCAGGACAGGTACAGCACGAGGTTAGATACAGAGTAAAGCTCCCTCTACACAGTCCCCATCAAACACTCCCAGGACAGGTACAGCATGGGGTTAGATACAGAGTAAATCTCCCTCTATACTGTCCCCATCAAACACTGCCAGGACAGGTACACCATGGGGTTAGATACAGAGTAAAGCTCCCTCTACACTGTCCCCCATCAAACACTCCCAGGACAGGTACCGCACAGGGTAAGATACAGAGGTAATCTCCCTCTACACTGTCCCCATCAAACACTCCAAGGACAGGTACAGCACGGGGTTAGATACAGAGTAAAGCTCCCGCTACACTGTCCCCATCAAACACTCCCCAGGACAGGTACCGCACAGGGTTAGATACAGAGTAAAGCTCCCTCTACACTGTCCCCATCAAACACTCCCAGGACAAGTACAGCACGGGGTTAGATACAGAGTAAAGCTCCCTCTACACTGTCCTCATCAAACACTCCCAGGACAGCTACAGCACGGGGTTAGATACAGAGTAAAGCTCCCTCTACACTGTCCCCATCAAACACTCCCAGGACAGCTACAGCACAGGGTTAGATTACAGAGTAAAGCTCCCTCTACACTGTCCCCATCAAACACTCCCAGGACAGTTACAGCAGGAGGTTACATACAGAGTAAAGCTCCCTCTACACTGTCCCCCATCAAACACTCCCAGGACAGGTACAGCACGGGGTAGATACAGAGTAAATCTCCCTCTACACTGTCCCCATCAAACACTCCCAGGACAGGTACAGCACAGGGTTAGATACAGAGTAAATCTCCCTCTACACTGTCCCCATCAAACACTCCCAGGACAGCTACAGCACAGGGTTAGATACAGAGTAAATCTCCCTCTACACCGTCCCCATCAAACACTCCCAGGACAGGTACAGCACGAGGTTAGATACAGAGTAAAGCTCCCTCTACAGTGTCCCCATCAAACTCTCCCAGGACAGGTACCGCACAGGGTTAGATACAGAGGTAATCTCCCTCTACACTGTCCCCATCAAACACTCCAAGGACAGGTACAGCACAGGGTTAGATACAGAGTAAAGCTCCCGCTCCACTGTCCCCATCAAACACTCCCAGGACAGGTACCCGCACAGGGTTAGATACAGAGTAAAGCTCCCTCTACACTGTCCCCATCAAACACTCCCAGGACAAGTACAGCACGGGGTTAGATACAGAGTAAAGCTCCCTCTACACTGTCCCCATCAAACACTCCCAGGACAGCTACAGCACGGGGTTAGATACAGAGTAAAGCTCCCTCTACACTGTCCCCATCAAACACTCCCAGGACAGGTGCAGCACAGGGTTAGATACAGAGTAAAGCTCCCTCTACACTGTCCCCATCAAACACTCCCCAGGACAGGTACAGCACGGGGTTAGATACAGAGTAAATCTCCCTCTACACTGTCCCTATCAAACACTCCCAGGACAGGTACAGCACGGGGTTAGATACAGAGTAAATCTCCCTCTACACTGTCCCCATCAAACACTCCCAGGACAGGTGCAGCACAGGGTTAGATACAGAGTAAAGCTCCCTCTGCACTGTCCCCATCAAACACTCCCAGGACAGGTACAGCATGCGGTTAGATACAGAGTAATCTCCGTCTACACCATCAAACACTCCCAGGACAGGTACAGCACGGGGTCAGATACAGAGTAAAGCTCCCTCTACACTGTCCCCATCAAACACTCCCAGGACAGGTGCAGCACAGGGTTAGATACAAAGTAAAGCTCCCTCTACACTGTCCCCATCAAACACTCCCAGGACAGTTACAGCAGGAGGTTAGATACAGAGTAAAGCTCCCTCTACACTGTCCCCATCAAACACTCCCAGGACAGGTACAGCATGGGGTTAGATACAGAGTAAGTCTCCCTCTACACCATCAAACACTCCCAGGAAGGTACAGCATAGGGTTTAGATACAGAGTAAAGCTCCCTCTACACTGTCCCCATCAAACACTCCCAGGACAGGTACAGCACAGGGTCAGTTACAGAGTAAATCTCCCTCTACACTATCCCCATCATAAATTACCAGGACAGGTACAGCACGGGGTTAGATACAGAGTAAAGCTCCCTGTACACTGTCCCGATCAAACACTCCCAGGACAGGTACAGCACAGGGTCAGTTACAGAGTAAATCTCCCTCTTCACTATCCCCATCATAAATTACCAGGGCAAGTACAGCACAGGGTTAGATACATAGTAAATCACCCTCTACACTGTCCTCATCAAACGCTCCCAGGATAGGTACAGCACAGGGTTAGATACAGAGTAAAGCTCCCTCTACACTGTCCCCATCAAAACTCCTTCTGTCTCTCCTCTCCCTCTCTCTCTGACTCACTCTCTCTCTCTCCCTCCCTGACTCTCTCTCCCTCTCTCTACGTCTCCCTCTCTCTCTGACTCTATCTCCCCGACTCTCTCTCTCTCCCTGACTCTCTCTCTCTCCCTGACTCTCTCTCCCTCTCTCCAACTCTCCCTCTCTCTCTGACTGTATCTCCCCAACTCTCTCTCTCCCTGACTCTCTCTCTCCCTGACTCTCTATCTCTCCCTGACTCTCTCTCTCTCCCTGACTCTCTCTCTCTCCCTCTCTCTCCCTGACTCTCTCTCCCTCTCCCTCTCTCTCCCCTGACTCTCTCTCCCTCTCTCTCCCTGACTCTCTCACTCTCTCCCTGACTTTCTCTCCCTCTCTCTCCCTGACTCTCTCTCCCTCTCTCTCCCTGACTCTCTCCCTCCCTCTCCCTCCCTGACTCTCTCTCCCTCTCTCCAACTCTCCCTCTCTCTGACTCTATCTCCCCAACTCTCTCTCTCCCTGACTCTCTATCTCTCCCTGACTCTCTATCTCTCTCCCTGACTCTCTATCTCTCCCTGACTCTCTCTCTCTCTCCCTCTCTCTCCCTGACTCTCTCTCTCTCCCTGACTGTCTCTCCCTCTCTCTGACTCTCTCTCCCTCTCTCTCCCTGACTCTCTCTCTCCCTCTCTCTCCCTGACTCTCTCTCTCCCTCTCTCTCCCTGACTCTCTCTCTCTCTCCCTCTCTCTCTCCCTGACTCTCTCTCTCCCTCTCTCACCCTGACTCTCTCTCTCCCTCTCTCTCCCTGACTCTCTCTCTCTCCCTCTCTCTCCCTGACTCTCTCTCTCTCCCTGACTCTCTCTCCCTCCCTCTCTCTCCCTGACTCTCTCTCTCCTTCTCTCTCCCTGACTCTCTCTCTCTCTCCCTCTCTCTCCCTGACTCTCTCTCTCCCTGACTCACTCTCTCTCCCTCTCTCTCCCTGACTCTCTCTCTCTCCCCCTCTCT
The DNA here is from genome assembly GCA_026770705.1 of Isurus oxyrinchus. NCBI lineage: Eukaryota > Metazoa > Chordata > Chondrichthyes > Lamniformes > Lamnidae > Isurus > Isurus oxyrinchus. Next base: position 18,007,887 of record JANJGN010000035.1, read on the forward strand.
CCCTGACTCTCTCTCTCTCCCTCTCTCTCGCTGACTCTCTCTCCCTCCCTTCCCCCCACGCTGTACCATCTCTGCTGTCTGTACAGATGACTCGCTGCCTCTGCTGATTGCTGTTCGTACAAAGCCTATTCCATCTCTTTTCAGACTCCTGATGTATTCCCTACCCACACCCCCACCCGCTCCCGCTCCCCCTCCCCCTCTCCCTCAGCGAGACCGTGGGAATATCGAGGATGTGTTATTCCCACCATCCCAACACTCCCCAGCCTTTCTTTCAGACGCAGCAATGGTCAAGGGAGGGGACCGTGGGCCTTCATCTCCCAAATTGTGCCCCTCTCCCCCCTGTACCAGCCTCCACCAAGCTAAGAGAGCCATTCATACAGCCTCTGTTGGAACGACAGTCTCCCTCTCAGAGTAGCTCCCTCTGCCCTGCCCTCCAGCATTAAACCTTTGCCAAATAGTCATTCACCTCACATGTGGCTTTTTGTTGCTTATTTATTACCCAACCCTAATTGCCCAATGAGAAGGTGGTGGGTGAGCTGCCTTCTTGAACTGTTGCAGTCCCTGTGGTGTAGGTACACCCACAGCGCTGTTAGGGAGGGAGTTCCAGGATTTTGACCCAGCGACAGTGAAGGAATACACACACACACATACAGACACACACACACACACAAACACACACACACGTACACACACACACACAAACACACAAACACACACACACACACACATACAGACACACACACACACACACACACACAAACACACAAACACACACACACACACAAACACACAAAGACACACACACATACACACACAGACACACACACACACACACATATAACCAGACATACCCACACACAACCAGACACAGACAAACGTATACACACACCCAGACACCCAACCGCACAACCAGACACACCCATACATGCATCCACATGGACGCACACACCACACACAACCAGACACACACCTAAACACAACTAGACACATCCAGGCACCCACCGCACACCCACACACACCCACACACAACCAGACAGAGATTCACGTATACACACAACCAGGCACTAACTTGCACAACCAGACACCTACTCACACAACCAGATACACACACACACAACCAGACACCACTCGCAGAACCAGACATCCCACACACAACCTGACACACCCACTCGCACAACCAGACACTCCCACGCACAACCAGACACTCCCACGCACAACCAGACACCCACTCGGACACAACCAGACACCAACTCGCACAACCAGACATACCCACTCGCACAACCAGACACACCCACTTGCACACAATCAGGCACACCCACTTGCACAACCAGACACACCTCCACGCACAACCAGACACACACCCACGCACAACCAGACACACCCCCACGCACAACCAGACACACACACTCGCACAACCAGACACACCCACTCGCACAACCAGACACACCCCCATGCACAACCAGACACACCCGCTCGCACAACCAGACACACCCACTCACACAACCAGACACACCCACTCACACAACCAGACACACCCCCATGCACAACCAGACACACCCACTCGCACAACCAGACACACCCACTCACACAACCAGACACATCCCCACGCACAACGAGACACACCCACTCACACAACCAGACACACCCACTCACACAACCAGACACACCCACTCGCACAACCAGACACACACCCACGCACAACCAGACACACCCCCACACACAACCAGACACACTCACTCACACAACCAGACACACTCACTCGCACAACCAGACACACCCACTCGCACAACCAGACACACCCACTCACACAACCAGACACACACACTCGCACAACCAGACACACACACTCGCACAACCAGACACACCCACTCGCACAACCAGACACACACACTCACACAACCAGACACAAACACTCGCACAACCAGACACACCCCCACGCACAATAAGACACACCCACTCGCACAACCAGGATCACAAGGCAACAATGGCTTTGGTGATTAGTTGGGGAAGCCGGGGCTGGGCTGCTCAGAGAAGAGACGACGCAGAGGAGGTTGGATCGACGCATTCAAAATAACGTGGAACCCCGGCAGAGGAGACAGAGATAAACTGTTCCCATTGGTGCAGGGACTGAGAATCCAGCGGACATCGATGTGATAAACTGTTCGCATTGGTGGAGTGACTGAGAATCCAGAGGACATCGATGTGATAAACTGTTCCCATTGGTGCAGCGACTGAGAATCCAGAGAACATCGATGTGATAAACTGTTCCCATTGGTGGAGGGACTGAGAATCCAGAGGACATCGATGTGATAAACTGTTCCCATTGGTGGAGGGACTGAGAATCCAGAGGACATCGATGTGATAAACTGTTCCCATTGGTGCAGGGACTGAGAATCCAGAGGACATCGATGTGATAAACTGTTCTCGAGGTGGGGACACTGAGAATCCAGAGGACATCGATGTGATAAACTGTTCCCATTGGTGCAGGGACTGAGAATCCAGAGGACATCGATGTGATAAACTGTTCCTAATGGTGGAGGGACTGAGAATCCAGAGGACATCGATGTGATAAACTGTTCGCACTGGTGCAGGGACTGAGAATCCAGAGGACATCGATGTGATAAACTGTTCCCACTGGTGCAGGGACTGAGAATCCAGAGGACAATGATATGATAAACTGTTCCCATTGGTGGCACTGAGAATCCAGAGGACATCGATGTGATAAACTGTTCCCATTGGTGCAGGGACTGAGAATCTAGAGGACATCGATGTGATAAACTGTTCCCATTGCTGCAGGGACTGAGAATCCAGAGGACATCGATGTGATAAACTGTTCCCATTGGTGGAGGGACTGAGAATCCAGAGGACATCGATGTGATAAACTGCTCTCATTGGTGGAGCGAGTGAGAATCAAGAGGACATCGATGTGATAAACTGTTCCCATTGGTGGAGAGACTGAGAATCCAGAGGACATCGATGTGATAAACTGTTCCCATGGGTGGAGGGAGTGAGAATCCAGAGGACATCGATGTGAAAAACTGTTCCCATTGGTGGAGGGTCCGAGAATCCAGAGGAGATCGATGAGATAAACTGCTCCCACTGGTGCAGGGACAGAGAATTCAGAGGACATCGATGAGATAATCTGTTCCCATTGGTGCAGGGACTGAGAATCCAGAGGACATCGATGTGATAAACTGTTCCCATTGGCGGAGGGACTGAGAATCCAGAGGACATGGATGTGATAAAGTGTTCACGTTGGTGCAGGGAGTGACAATCCAGAGGACATGGATGTGATAAACAGTTCCCATTGGTGGAGGGACTGAGAATCCAGAGGACATGGATGTGATAAACTGTTCCCATTGGTGGAGCGACTGAGAATCCAGAGGACATGAAGGGAAAAACTGTTCCCATTGGTACAGAGACTGAGAAACCAGTGGACATCGAAGTGATAAACTGTTCGCTTTGGTGCAAGGACTGAGAATCCAGAGGGAATCGACGTGATAAACTGTTCCCATTGGTGGAGGGACTGAGAATCCAGAGGACATGGATGTGATAAACTGTTCCCATTGCCGGAGGGACTGAGAGTCCAGAGGACATCGAGCGAAAAACTGTTCCCATTGGTGCAGAGACTGAGAATCCAGAGGACATCGATGTGATAAACTGTTCCCATTGGTGCAGGGAGTGAGAATCCAGAGTACATGGATGTGATAAACTGTTCCCATTGGTGCAGGGACTGAGAATCCGGAGGACATCGATGTGATGAACTGCTCCCATTGGTGCAGGGAATGAGAATCCAGAGTACAGCGATGTGATAAACTGTTCCCATTGGTGCAGGGACTGAGAATCCAGAGGAGATCGATGTGATACACTGTTCCCATTGGTGGAAGGACTGAGAATCCAGAGGACATCGATGTGATAAACTGTTCCCATTGGTGCAGGGACTGAGAATCCAGAGGAAATCAATATGATAAACTGTTCCCATTGGTGCAGGGACTGAGAATCAAGAGGACATCGATGTGATAAACTTTTCCCAATGGTGGAGGGAATAAAAATCCAGAGGACATTGCTCCGATAAACTGTTCCCATTGGTCCAGGGACTGAGAATCCAGAGGTCATCGATGTGATAAACTGTTCCCATTGGTGCAGGGACTGAGAATCCAGAGGACATCGATGTGATAAACTGTTCCCACAGGTGCAGGGACTGAGAATCCAGAGGACATCGGTGTGATAAACTGTTCCCATTGGTGCAGGGACTGAGAATCCAGAGAACAGCGATGTGATAAATTGTTCCCATTGGTGCAGGGACTGAGAATCCAGAGGACATCGATGTGATAAACTGTTCCCATTGGAGGAGGGACTGAGAATCCAGAGGACATCGATGTGATAGACTGCTCCCATTGGTGGAAGGACTGAGAATCCAGAGGACATCGATGCGATAAATAGATCCCATTGGTGCAGGGATTCAGAATCCAGAGGACATCGATGTGATAAACTGTTCCCATTGGTGCAGGGACTGAGAATCCAGGGGACATGGATGTGATAAACTGTTCCCATTGGTGCAGGGACTGAGAATCCAGAGGACATCGATGTGATAAACAGTTCCCACTGGTGGATGTACTGAGAATCCAGAGGACATCGATGTGATAAACTGTTCCCATTGGTGCAGAGACTGAGTATCCAGAGGACATCGATGTGATAAACTGTTCCCATTGGTGCAGGGACTGAGAATGCAGAGGACATCGATGTGACAAACTGTTCCCATTGGTGCAGGGACTGAGAATCCAGAGGACATCGATGTGATATACTGTTCCCATTGGTGCAGCGACTGAGAATCCAGAGGACATCGATGTGATAAACTGTTCCCTTTGGTGCAGGGACTGAGAATCCAGAGGACATCGATGTGATAAACTGTTCCCATTGCTGGAAATACTGAGAATCAAGAGGGACTCGATGTGATAAACTGTACCCATTGGTGAAGGGACTGAGAATCCAGAGGACATCGATGTGATAAACTGCTCCCATTGGGGCAGGGACTGAGAATCCAGAGGACATCGATCTGGTAAACTGTTCCCATTGGTGGAGGGAATAAAAATCCAAAGGACATCGTTGTGATAAACTGTTCCCATTGGTGCAGGGACTGAGAATCCAGAGGACATCGATGTGATAAACTGTTCCCATTGGTGGAAGGACTGAGAATCCAGAGGACATCGATGTGATAAACTGGTCCCATTGGTGCAGAGAGTGAGAATCCAGAGGACATCGATGTGATAAACAATTGCCAATGGTGCAGGGACTGAGAATCCAGAGGACATCGATGTAATAAACTGTTCCCATTGGTGCAGAGAGTGAGGATCCAGAGGACATCGATGTGATAATCTCTTCCCATTGGTGCAGAGAGCGAGAATCCAGAGGACCCTGATGTGATCAACTGTTCCCATTGGTGCAGGGACTGAGAATCCAGAGGACAGCGATGTGATAAACTGTTCCCATTGTTGCAGGGACTGAGAATCCAGAGGACATCGATGTGATAAACTGTTCCCATTGGTGCAGGGACTGAGAATCCAGAGGACATCGATGTGATAAACTATTCCCATTGCTGGAAGGATTGGGAATCCAGAGGGAATCGATGTGATAAACTGTTCCCATTGGTGGAGGGACTGAGAATCCACAGGACATCGATGTGATAAACTGTTCCCATTGGTGCAGGGACTGAGAATCCAGAGGACATCGATGTGATAAACTGCTCCCATTGGTGGAGGGAATAAAAATCCAGAGGACATCGATGTGATAAACTGTTCCCATTGGTGCAGGGACTGAGAATCCAGAGGACATCGATGTGATAAACAATTGCCATTGGTGCAGGGACTGAGAATCCAGAGGACATCGATGTAATAAACTGTACCCATTGGTGCAGAGAGTGAGAATCCAGAGGACATCGATGTGATAATCTCTTCCCATTGGGGCAGAGAGTGAGAATCCAGAGGACATCGATGTGATAAACTGTTCCCATTGGTGCAGTGACTGAGATTCCTGAGGACATCGATGTGATAATCTGTTCCCATTGGTGCAGAGAGTGAGAATCCAGAGGACATCGATGTGATAAACTGTACCCATTGGTGAAGGGACTGAGAATCCAGAGGACATCGATGTGATAAACTGTTCACTTTGGTGAAGGGACTGAGAATGCAGAGGACATCGATGCGATAAACTGTTCCCATTGGTGCAGAGACTGAGAATCCAGAGGACATCGATGTGATAAACTGTTCCCATTGGTGCAGAGACTGTGAATCCAGAGGACATCGATGTGATAAACTGTTCCTATTGGTGCAGGGACTGAGAATCCAGAGGACATCGATGAGATAAACTGTTTCCTTTGGAGCAGGGACTGAGAATCCAGAGGACATCGATGTGATAAACAGTTCCCATTGGTGCAGGGACTGAGAATCCAGAGGACATCGATGTGATAAACTGTTCCCACTGGTGCAGGGACTGAGAATCCAGAGGACATCGGTGTGATAAACTGTTCCCATTGGTGCAGGGACTGAGAATCCAGAGAACAGCGATGTGATAAACTGTTCCCATTGGTTCAGGGACTGAGAATCCAGAGGACATCGATGTGATAAACTGTTCCCATTGGTGGAGGGACTGAGAATCCAGAGGAAATCGATGTGATAAACTGCTCTCATCGGTGGAGCGAGTGAGAATCAAGAGGACATCGATGTGATAAACTGTTCCCATTGGTGGAGAGACAGAGAATCCAGACGACATCGATGTGATAAACTGTTCCCATTGGTGGAGGGAGTGAGAATCCAGAGGACATCGATGTGAAAAACTGTTCCCATTGGTGGAGGGTCTGAGAATCCAGAGGAGATCGATGAGATAAACTGCTCCCACTGGTGCAGGGACAGAGAATCCAGAGGACATCGATGAGATAATCTGTTCCCATTGGTGCAGGGACTGAGAATCCAGAGGACATCGATGTGATAAACTGTTCCCACTGGTGCAGGGACTGAGAATCCAGAGTACATGGATGTGATAAACTGTTCCCATTGGTGCAGGGAATGAGAATCCGGAGGACATCGATGTGATGAACTGCTCCCATTGGTGCAGGGAATGAGAATCCAGAGTACAGCGATGTGATAAACTGTTCCCATTGGTGCAGGGACTGAGAATCCAGAGGAGATCGATGTGATACACTGTTCCCATTGGTGGAAGGACTGAGAATCCAGAGGACATCGATGTGATAAACTGTTCCCATTGGTGCAGGGACTGAGAATCCAGAGGAAATCAATATGATAAACTGTTCCCATTGGTGCAGGGACTGAGAATCCAGAGGACATCGATGTGATAAACTTTTCCCAATGGTGGAGGGAATAAAAATCCAGAGGACATTGCTCCGATAAACTGTTCCCATTGGTCCAGGGACTGAGAATCCAGAGGTCATCGATGTGATAAACTGTTCCCATTGGTGCAGGGACTGAGAATCCAGAGGACATCGATGTGATAAACTGTTCCCACAGGTGCAGGGACTGAGAATCCAGAGGACATCGGTGTGATAAACTGTTCCCATTGGTGCAGGGACTGAGAATCCAGAGAACAGCGATGTGATAAATTGTTCCCATTGGTGCAGGGACTGAGAATCCAGAGGACATCGATGTGATAAACTGTTCCCATTGGAGGAGGGACTGAGAATCCAGAGGACATCGATGTGATAGACTGCTCCCATTGGTGGAAGGACTGAGAATCCAGAGGACATCGATGCGATAAATAGATCCCATTGGTGCAGGGATTCAGAATCCAGAGGACATCGATGTGATAAACTGTTCCCATTGGTGCAGGGACTGAGAATCCAGGGGACATGGATGTGATAAACTGTTCCCATTGGTGCAGGGACTGAGAATCCAGAGGACATCGATGTGATAAACAGTTCCCACTGGTGGATGTACTGAGAATCCAGAGGACATCGATGTGATAAACTGTTCCCATTGGTGCAGAGACTGAGTATCCAGAGGACATCGATGTGATAAACTGTTCCCATTGGTGCAGGGACTGAGAATCCAGAGGACATCGATGTGATAAACTGTTCCCATTGCTGGAAATACTGAGAATCAAGAGGGACTCGATGTGATAAACTGTACCCATTGGTGAAGGGACTGAGAATCCAGAGGACATCGATGTGATAAACTGCTCCCATTGGGGCAGGGACTGAGAATCCAGAGGACATCGATCTGGTAAACTGTTCCCATTGGTGGAGGGAATAAAAATCCAAAGGACATCGTTGTGATAAACTGTTCCCATTGGTGCAGGGACTGAGAATCCAGAGGACATCGATGTGATAAACTGTTCCCATTGGTGGAAGGACTGAGAATCCAGAGGACATCGATGTGATAAACTGGTCCCATTGGTGCAGAGAGCGAGAATCCAGAGGACATCGATGTGATAAACAATTGCCAATGGTGCAGGGACTGAGAATCCAGAGGACATCGATGTAATAAACTGTTCCCATTGGTGCAGAGAGTGAGGATCCAGAGGACATCGATGTGATAATCTCTTCCCATTGGTGCAGAGAGCGAGAATCCAGAGGACCCTGATGTGATCAACTGTTCCCATTGGTGCAGGGACTGAGAATCCAGAGGACAGCGATGTGATAAACTGTTCCCATTGTTGCAGGGACTGAGAATCCAGAGGACATCGATGTGATAAACTGTTCCCATTGGTGCAGGGACTGAGAATCCAGAGGACATCGATGTGATAAACTATTCCCATTGCTGGAAGGATTGGGAATCCAGAGGGAATCGATGTGATAAACTGTTCCCATTGGTGGAGGGACTGAGAATCCACAGGACATCGATGTGATAAACTGTTCCCATTGGTGCAGGGACTGAGAATCCAGAGGACATCGATGTGATAAACTGCTCCCATTGGTGGAGGGAATAAAAATCCAGAGGACATCGATGTGATAAACTGTTCCCATTGGTGCAGGGACTGAGAATCCAGAGGACATCGATGTGATAAACAATTGCCATTGGTGCAGGGACTGAGAATCCAGAGGACATCGATGTAATAAACTGTACCCATTGGTGCAGAGAGTGAGAATCCAGAGGACATCGATGTGATAATCTCTTCCCATTGGGGCAGAGAGTGAGAATCCAGAGGACATCGATGTGATAAACTGTTCCCATTGGTGCAGTGACTGAGATTCCTGAGGACATCGATGTGATAATCTGTTCCCATTGGTGCAGAGAGTGAGAATCCAGAGGACATCGATGTGATAAACTGTACCCATTGGTGAAGGGACTGAGAATCCAGAGGACATCGATGTGATAAACTGTTCACTTTGGTGAAGGGACTGAGAATGCAGAGGACATCGATGCGATAAACTGTTCCCATTGGTGCAGAGACTGAGAATCCAGAGGACATCGATGTGATAAACTGTTCCCATTGGTGCAGAGACTGTGAATCCAGAGGACATCGATGTGATAAACTGTTCCTATTGGTGCAGGGACTGAGAATCCAGAGGACATCGATGAGATAAACTGTTTCCTTTGGAGCAGGGACTGAGAATCCAGAGGACATCGATGTGATAAACAGTTCCCATTGGTGCAGGGACTGAGAATCCAGAGGACATCGATGTGATAAACTGTTCCCACTGGTGCAGGGACTGAGAATCCAGAGGACATCGGTGTGATAAACTGTTCCCATTGGTGCAGGGACTGAGAATCCAGAGAACAGCGATGTGATAAACTGTTCCCATTGGTTCAGGGACTGAGAATCCAGAGGACATCGATGTGATAAACTGTTCCCATTGGTGGAGGGACTGAGAATCCAGAGGAAATCGATGTGATAAACTGCTCTCATTGGTGGAGCGAGTGAGAATCAAGAGGACATCGATGTGATAAACTGTTCCCATTGGTGGAGAGACAGAGAATCCAGACGACATCGATGTGATAAACTGTTCCCATTGGTGGAGGGAGTGAGAATCCAGAGGACATCGATGTGAAAAACTGTTCCCATTGGTGGAGGGTCTGAGAATCCAGAGGAGATCGATGAGATAAACTGCTCCCACTGGTGCAGGGACAGAGAATCCAGAGGACATCGATGAGATAATCTGTTCCCATTGGTGCAGGGACTGAGAATCCAGAGGACATCGATGTGATAAACTGTTCCCATTGGCGGAGGGACTGAGAATCCAGAGGACATGGATGTGATAAAGTGTTCACATTGGTGCAGGGAGTGACAATCCAGAGGACATGGATGTGATAAACAGTTCCCATTGGTGGAGGGACTGAGAATCCAGAGGACATGGATGTGATAAACTGTTCCCATTGGTGGAGCGACTGAGAATCCAGAGGACATCAAGGGAAAAACTGTTCCCATTGGTGCAGAGACTGAGAATCCAGAGGACACCGAAGTGATAAACTGTTCTCTTTGGTGCAAGGACTGAGAATCCAGAGGGAATCGACATGATAAACTGTTCCCATTGGTGCAGCGACTGAGAATCCAGAGGACATGGATGTGATAAACTGTTCCCATTGCCGGAGGGACTGAGAATCCAGAGGACATCGAGCGAAAAACTGTTCCCATTGGTGCAGAGACTGAGAATCCAGAGGACATCGATGTGATAAACTGTTCCCATTGGTGCAGGGAGTGAGAATCCAGAGTACATGGATGTGATAAACTGTTCCCATTGGTGCAGGGACTGAGAATCCAGAGGACATCGATGTGATGAACTGCTCCCATTGGTGGAGGGACTGAGAATCCAGAGGACATCGATGTGATACACTGTTCCCATTGGTGGAAGGACTGAGAATCCAGAGGACATCGATGTGATAAACTGTTCCCATTGGTGCAGGGACTGAGAATCCAGAGGAAATCAATATGATAAACTGTTCCCATTGGTGCAGGGACTGAGAATCCAGAGGACATCGATGTGATAAACTCTTCCCAATGGTGGAGGGAACAAAAATCCAGAGGACATTGCTCCGATAAACTGTTCCCATTGGTCCAGGGACTGAGAATCCAGAGGACATCGATGTGATAAACTGTTCCCATTGGTGCAGGGACTGAGAATCCAGAGGACATCGATGTGATAAACTGTTCCCACAGGTGCAGGGACTGAGAATCCAGAGGACATCGGTGTGATAAACTGTTCCCATTGGTGCAGGGACTGAGAATCCAGAGAACAGCGATGTGATAAACTGTTCCCATTGGTGCAGGGACTGAGAATCCAGAGGACATCGATGTGATAAACTGTTCCCATTGGAGGAGGGACTGAGAATCCAGAGGACATCGATGTGATAGACTGTTCCCATTGGTGGAAGGACTGAGAATCCAGAGGACATCGATGCGATAAATTGATCCCATTGGTGCACGGATTCAGAATCCAGAGGACATCGATGTGATAAACTGTTCCCATTGGTGCAGGGACTGAGAATCCAGGGGACATGGATGTGATAAACTGTTCCCATTGGTGCAGGGACTGAGAATCCAGAGGACATCGATGTGATAAACAGTTCCCACTGGTGGATGTACTGAGAATCCAGAGGACATCGTTGTGATAAACTGTTCCCATTGGTGCAGAGACTGAGTATCCAGAGGACATCGATGTGATAAACTGTTCCCATTGGTGCAGGGACTGAGAATGCAGAGGACATCGATGTGACAAACTGTTCCCATTGGTGCAGGGACTGAGAATCCAGAGGACATCGATGTGATATACTGTTCCCATTGGTGCAGCGACTGAGAATCCAGAGGACATCGATGTGATAAACTGTTCCCATTGGTGAAGGGACTGAGAATCCAGAGGACATCGATGTGATAAACTGTTCCCATTGGGGCAGGGACAGAGAATCCAGAGGACATCGATCTGGTAAACTGTTCCCATTGGTGGAGGGAATAAAAATCCAGAGGACATCGATGTGATAAACTGTTCCCATTGGTGCAGGGACTGAGAATCCAGAGGACATCGATCTGATAAACTGTTCCCATTGGTGGAAGGACTGAGAATCCAGAGGACATCGATGTGATAAACTGGTCCCATTGGTGCAGAGAGTGAGAATCCAGAGGACATCGATGTGATAAACAATTGCCAATGGTGCAGGGACTGAGAATCCAGAGGACATCGATGTCATAAACTGTTCCCATTGGTGCAGAGATTGAGGATCCAGAGGACATCGATGTGATAATCTCTTCCCATTGGTGCAGAGAGCGAGAATCCAGAGGACCCTGATGTGATCAACTGTTCCCATTGGTGCAGGGACTGAGAATCCAGAGGACAGCGATGTGATAAACTGTTCCCATTGTTGCAGGGACTGAGAATCCAGAGGACATCGATGTGATAAACTGTTCCCATTGGTGCAGGGACTGAGAATCCAGTGGACATCGATGTGATAAACTATTCCCATTGCTGGAAGGACTGGGAATCCAGAGGGAATCGATGTGATAAACTGTTCCCATTGGTGGAGGGACTGAGAATCCACAGGACATCGATGTGATAAACTCTTCCCATTGGTGCAGGGACTGAGAATCCAGAGGATATTGATGTGATAAACTGCTCCCATTGGTGGAGGGAATAAAAATCCAGAGGACATCGATGTGATCAACTGTTCCCATTGGTGCAGGGACTGAGAATCCAGAGGACAGCGATGTGATAAACTGTTCCCATTGTTGCAGGGACTGAGAATCCAGAGGACATCGATGTGATAAACTGTTCCCATTGGTGCAGGGACTGAGAATCCAGTGGACATCGATGTGATAAACTATTCCCATTGCTGGAAGGACTGGGAATCCAGAGGGAATCGATGTGATAAACTGTTCCCATTGGTGGAGGGACTGAGAATCCACAGGACATCGATGTGATAAACTCTTCCCATTGGTGCAGGGACTGAGAATCCAGAGGATATTGATGTGATAAACTGCTCCCATTGGTGGAGGGAATAAAAATCCAGAGGACATCGATGTGATAAACTGTTCCCATTGGTGCAGGGACTGAGAATCCAGAGGACATCGATGTGATAAACAATTGCCATTGGTGCAGGGACTGAGAATCCAGAGGACATCGATGTAATAAACTGTACCCATTGGTGCAGAGAGTGAGAATCCAGAGGACATCGAAGTGATAATCTCTTCCCATTGGGGCAGAGAGTGAGAATCCAGAGGACATCGATGTGATAAACTGTTCCCATTGGTGCAGGGACTGAGATTCCAGAGGACATCGATGTGATAATCTGTTCCCATTGGTGCAGAGAGTGAGAATACAGAGGACATCGATGTGATAAACTGTACCCATTGGTGAAGGGACTGAGAATCCAGAGGACATCGATGTGATAAACTGTTCCCTTTGGTGAAGGGACTGAGAATCCATAGGACATCGATGCGATAAACTGTTCCCATTGGTGCAGAGACTGAGAATCCAGAGGACATCGATGTGATAAACTGTTCCCACAGGTGCAGGGACTGAGAATCCAGAGGAGATCGGTGTGATAAACTGTTCCCATTGGTGCAGGGACTGAGAATCCAGAGAACAGCGATGTGTTAAACTGTTCCCATTGGTGCAGGGACTGAGAATCCAGAGGACATCGATGTGATAAACTGTTCCCATTGGAGGAGGGACTGAGAATCCAGAGGACATCGATGTGATAGACTGTTCCCATTGGTGGAAGGACTGAGAATCCAGAGGACATCGATGCGATAAATTGATCCCATTGGTGCAGGGATTCAGAATCCAGAGGACATCGATGTGATAAACTGTTCCCATTGGTGCAGCGACTGAGAATCCAGGGGACATGGATGTGATAAACTGTTCCCATTGGTGCAGGGACTGAGAATCCAGAGGACATCGATGTGATAAACAGTTCCCACTGGTGGATGTACTGAGAATCCAGAGGACATCGTTGTGATAAACTGTTCCCATTGGTGCAGAGACTGAGTATCCAGCGGACATCGATGTGATAAACTGTTCCCATTGGTGCAGGGACTGAGAATGCAGAGGACATCGATGTGACAAACTGTTCCCATTGGTGCAGGGACTGAGAATCCAGAGGACATCGATGTGATATACTGTTCCCATTGGTGCAGCGACTGAGAATCCGGAGGACATCGATGTGATAAACTGTTCCCTTTGGTGCAGGGACTGAGAATCCAGAGGACATCGATGTGATAAACTGTTCCCATTGCTGGAAATACTGAGAATCCAGAGGGACTCGATGTGATAAACTGTACCCATTGGTGAAGGGACTGAGAATCCAGAGGACATCGATGTGATAAACTGCTCCCATTGGGGCAGGGACTGAGAATCCAGAGGACATCGATCTGGTAAACTGTTCCCATTGGTGGAGGGAATAAAAATCCAGAGGACATCGATGTGATAAACTGTTCCCATTGTTGCAGGGACTGAGAATCCAGAGGACATCGATGTGATAAACTGTTCCCATTGGTGCAGGGACTGAGAATCCAGTGGACATCGATGTGATAAACTATTCCCATTGCTGGAAGGACTGGGAATCCAGAGGGAATCGATGTGATAAACTGTTCCCATTGGTGGAGGGACTGAGAATCCACAGGACATCGATGTGATAAACTCTTCCCATTGGTGCAGGGACTGAGAATCCAGAGGATATTGATGTGATAAACTGCTCCCATTGGTGGAGGGAATAAAAATCCAGAGGACATCGATGTGATAAACTGTTCCCATTGGTGCAGGGACTGAGAATCCAGAGGACATCGATGTGATAAACAATTGCCATTGGTGCAGGGACTGAGAATCCAGAGGACATCGATGTAATAAACTGTACCCATTGGTGCAGAGAGTGAGAATCCAGAGGACATCGAAGTGATAATCTCTTCCCATTGGGGCAGAGAGTGAGAATCCAGAGGACATCGATGTGATAAACTGTTCCCATTGGTGCAGGGACTGAGATTCCAGAGGACATCGATGTGATAATCTGTTCCCATTGGTGCAGAGAGTGAGAATCCAGAGGACATCGATGTGATAAACTGTACCCATTGGTGAAGGGACTGAGAATCCAGAGGACATCGATGTGATAAACTGTTCCCTTTGGTGAAGGGACTGAGAATCCATAGGACATCGATGCGATAAACTGTTCCCATTGGTGCAGAGACTGAGAATCCAGAGGACATCGATGTGATAAACTGTTCCCACAGGTGCAGGGACTGAGAATCCAGAGGAGATCGGTGTGATAAACTGTTCCCATTGGTGCAGGGACTGAGAATCCAGAGAACAGCGATGTGATAAACTGTTCCCATTGGTGCAGGGACTGAGAATCCAGAGGACATCGATGTGATAAACTGTTCCCATTGGAGGAGGGACTGAGAATCCAGAGGACATCGATGTGATAGACTGTTCCCATTGGTGGAAGGACTGAGAATCCAGAGGACATCGATGCGATAAATTGATCCCATTGGTGCAGGGATTCAGAATCCAGAGGACATCGATGTGATAAACTGTTCCCATTGGTGCAGGGACTGAGAATCCAGGGGACATGGATGTGATAAACTGTTCCCATTGGTGCAGGGACTGAGAATCCAGAGGACATCGATGTGATAAACAGTTCCCACTGGTGGATGTACTGAGAATCCAGAGGACATCGTTGTGATAAACTGTTCCCATTGGTGCAGAGACTGAGTATCCAGCGGACATCGATGTGATAAACTGTTCCCATTGGTGCAGGGACTGAGAATGCAGAGGACATCGATGTGACAAACTGTTCCCATTGGTGCAGGGACTGAGAATCCAGAGGACATCGATGTGATATACTGTTCCCATTGGTGCAGCGACTGAGAATCCGGAGGACATCGATGTGATAAACTGTTCCCTTTGGTGCAGGGACTGAGAATCCAGAGGACATCGATGTGATAAACTGTTCCCATATCTGGAAATACTGAGAATCCAGAGGGACTCGATGTGATAAACTGTACCCATTGGTGAAGGGACTGAGAATCCAGAGGACATCGATGTGATAAACTGCTCCCATTGGGGCAGGGACTGAGAATCCAGAGGACATCGATCTGGTAAACTGTTCCCATTGGTGGAGGGAATAAAAATCCAGAGGACATCGATGTGATAAACTGTTCCCATTGGTGCAGGGACTGAGAATCCAGAGGACATCGATGTGATAAACTGTTCCCATTGGTGGAAGGACTGAGAATCCAGAGGACATCGATGTGATAAACTGGTCCATTGGTGCAGAGAGTGAGAATCCAGAGGACATCGATGTGATAAACAATTGCCAATGGTGCAGGGACTGAGAATCCAGAGGACATCGATGTCATAAACTGTTCCCATTGGTGCAGAGAGTGAGGATCCAGAGGACATCGATGTGATAATCTCTTCCCATTGGTGCAGAGAGCGAGAATCCAGAGGACCCTGATGTGATCAACTGTTCCCATTGGTGCAGGGACTGAGAATCCAGAGGACAGCGATGTGATAAACTGTTCCCATTGTTGCAGGGACTGAGAATCCAGAGGACATCGATGTGATAAACTGTTCCCATTGGTGCAGGGACTGAGAATCCAGTGGACATCGATGTGATAAACTATTCCCATTGCTGGAAGGACTGGGAATCCAGAGGGAATCGATGTGATAAACTGTTCCCATTGGTGGAGGGACTGAGTATCCACAGGACATCGATGTGATAAACTCTTCCCATTGGTGCAGGGACTGAGAATCCAGAGGATATCGATGTGATAAACTGCTCCCATTGGTGGAGGGAATAAAAATCCAGAGGACATCGATGTGATAAACTGTTCCCATTGGTGCAGGGACTGAGAATCCAGAGGACATCGATGTGATAAACAATTGCCATTGGTGCAGGGGCTGAGAATCCAGAGGACATCGATGTAATAAACTGTACCCATTGGTGCAGAGAGTGAGAATCCAGAGGACATCGATGTGATAATCTGTTCCCATTGGTGCAGAGAGTGAGAATCCAGAGGACATCGATGTGATAAACTGTACCCATTGGTGAAGGGACTGAGAATCCAGAGGACAGCGATGTGATAAACTGTTCCCTTTGGTGAAGGGACTGAGAATCCAGAGGACATCGATGCGATAAACTGTTCCCATTTGTGCAGAGACTGAGAATCCAGAGGACATCGATGTGATAAACTGTCCCATTGGTGCAGAGACTGTGAATCCAGAGGACATCGATTTGATAAACTGTTCCCATTGGTGCAGGGACTGAGAATCCAGAGGACATCGATGTGATAAACTGTTCCCTTTGGAGCAGGGACTGACAATCTAGAGGACATCGATGTGATAAACTGTTCCCATTGGTGCAGGGACTGAGAATCCAGAGGACATCGTTGTAATAAACTGTACCCATTGGTGCAGAGAGTGAGAATCCAGAGGACATCGATGTGATAATCTCCTCCCATTGGGGCAGAGAGTGAGAATCCAGAGGACATCGATGTGATAAACTGTTCCCATTGGTGCAGGGACTGAGATTCCAGAGGACATCGATGTGATAATCTGTTCCCATTGGTGCAGAGAGTGAGAATCCAGAGGACATCGATGTGATAAACTGTACCCATTGGTGAAGGGACTGAGAATCCAGAGGACATCGATGTGATAAACTGTTCCCTTTGGTGAAGGGACTGAGAATCCAGAGGACATCGAGCGATAAACTGTTCCCATTGGTGCAGAGACTGAGAATCCAGAGGACATCGATGTGATAAACTGTTCCCATTGGTGCAGAGACTGTGAATCCAGAGGACATCGATGTGATAAACTGTTCCCATTGGTGCAGGGACTGAGAATCCAGAGGACATCGATGTGATAAACTGTTCCCTTTGGAGCAGGGACTGAGAATCCAGAGGACATCGATGTGATAAACTGTTCCCATTGGTGCAGGGACTGAGAATGCAGAGGACATCGATGTGATAAACTGTTCCCACTGGTGCAGGGACTGAGAATCCAGAGGACATCGGTGTGATAAACTGTTCCCATTGGTGCAGGGACTGAGAATCCAGAGAACAGCGATGTGATAAACTGTTCCCATTGGTGCAGGGACTGAGAATCCAGAGGACATCGATGTGATAAACTGTTCCCATTGGAGGAGGGACTGAGAATCCAGAGGACATCGATGCGATAAATTGATCCCATTGGTGCAGGGATTCAGAATCCAGAGGACATCGATGTGATAAACATTTCCCATTGGTGCAGGGACTGAGAATCCAGGGGACATGGATGTGATAAACTGTTCCCATTGGTGCAGGGACTGAGAATCCAGAGGACATCGATGTGATAAACAGTTCCCACTGGTGGATCTACTGAGAATCCAGAGGACATCGATGTGATAAACTGTTCCCATTGGTGCAGAGACTGAGTATCCAGAGGACATCGATGTGATAAACTGTTCCCATTGGTGCAGGGACTGAGAATGCAGAGGACATCGATGTGACAAACTGTTCCCATTGGTGCAGGGACTGAGAATCCAGAGGACATCGATGTGATAAACTGTTCCCATTGGTGCAGGGACTGAGAATCCAGAGGACATCGATGTGATAAACTGTTCCCATTGGTGCAGGGACTGAGAATCCAGAGGACATCGATGTGATAAAGTGTTCCCATTGCTGGAAATACTGAGAATCCAGAGGGACTCGATGTGATAAACTGTACCCATTGGTGAAGGGACTGAGAATCCAAAGGATATCGATGTGATAAACTGCTCCCATTGGGGCAGGGACTGAGAATCCAGAGGACATCGATCTGGTAAACTGTTCCCATTGGTGGAGGGAATAAAAATCCAGAGGACATCGATTTGATAAACTGTTCCCATTGGTGCAGGGACTGAGAATCCAGAGGACATCGATGTGATAAACTGTTCCCATTGGTGGAAGGACTGAGAATCCAGAGGACATCGATGTGATAAACTGGTGCCATTGGTGCAGAGAGTGAGAATCCAGAGGACATCGATGTGATAAACAATTGCCAATGGTGCAGGGACTGAGAATCCAGAGGACATCGATGTAATAAACTGTTCCCATTGGTGCAGAGAGTGAGGATCCAGACGACATCGATGTGATAAACAATTGCCATTGGTGCAGGGACTGAGAATCCAGAGGACATCGATGTAATAAACTGTACCCATTGTTGCAGAGAGTGAGAATCCAGAGGACATCGATGGTTTAATCTCTTCCCATTGGGGCAGAGAGTGAGAATCCAGAGGACATCGATGTGGTAAACTGTTCCCATTGGTGCAGGGACTGAGATTCCAGAGGACATCGATGTGATAATCTGTTCCCATTGGTGCAGAGAGTGAGAATCCAGAGGACATCAATGTGATAAACTGTACCCATTGGTGCAGGGACTGAGAATCCAGAGGACATCGATGTGATAAACTGTTCCCTTTGGTGCAGAGACTGAGAATCCAGAGGACATCGATGTGATAAACTGTTCCCATTGGTGCAGTGACTGAGAATCGAGAGGACATCGATGTGATAAACTGTTCCCTTTGGTGCAGGGACTGAGAATCCAGAGGACATCGATGTGATAAATAGTTCCCATTGGTGCAGGGACAGAGAATCCAGAGGACATCGATGTGATAAACTGTTCCCATTGGTGCAGGGGCTGAGAATCCAGAAGACATCGATGTGATAAACTGTTGCAATTGGAGCAGGGGCTGAGATTCCAGAGGACATGGATGTGATAAACTGTTCCCATTGGTGGAGGGACTGAGAATCCAGAGGACATCGATGTGACAAACTGTACCCAATGGTGCAGGGACTGAAAATCCAGAGGACATCGATGTGATAAACTGTTCCCATAGGTGGAGGGACTGAGAATCCAGAGGACATCAATGTGATAAACTGTTCCCATTGGTGCAGGGACTGAGAATCCAGAGGACATCGATGTGATAATCTGTTCCCACTGGTGCAGGGACTGAGAATCCAGAGGACATCAATGTGATAAACTGTTCCCATTGGTGCAGGGACTGAAAATCCAGAGGACATCAATGTGATAAACTGTTCTCATTGGTGCAGGGACTGAGAATCCAGAGGACATCAATGCGATAAATTGTTCCCATTGGTGCAGGGACTGAGAATCCAGAGGACATCGATGTGATAATCTGTTCCCACTGGTGCAGGGACTGAGAATCCAGAGGACATCGATGTGATAAACTGTTCCCATTGGTGCAGGGATTGAGAATCCAGAGGACATCAATGTGATAAACTGATCCCATTGGTGGAGGGAATAAAAATCCAGAGGACATCGATGCGATAAACTGTTCCGATTTGTGGAGGGACTGAGAATGCAGAGTACAGCGATGTGATAAACTGTTCCCATTGGTGGAAGGACTGAGAATCCAGAGGACATCAATGTGATAAACTGTTCCCATTGGAGCAGGGACTGAATATCCAGAGGACATCGATGTGATAAACTGTTCCCATTGGTGCAGGGTCTAAGAATCCAGAGGACATCGATGTGACACACTGTTCCCATTGGTGCAGGGACTGAGACTCCAGCGGACATCGATGTGATGAACTGTTCCCATTGGTGGAGGGGTTAAAAATCCAGAGGACATCGATGTGATAAACTGTTCCCATTGGTGGAGGAACTGAGAATCCAGAGGACATCGATGTGATAAACAGTTCCCATTGGTGCAGGGACTGAGAATCCAGAGGACATCGATGTGATACACTGTTCCCATTGGTGGAGGGACTGAGAATCCAGAGGAGATCGATGTGATAAACTGTTCCCATTGGTGGAGGGACTGAGCATCCAGAGTACATCGATGTGATAAACTGTTCCCATTGGTGGAGGGACTGAGAATCTAGAAGACATCGATGGGATCAACTGTTCCCAATGGTGCAGGACTGAGAATCCAGAGGACATCGATGTGATAAACTGTTCCCATTGGTGCAGGGACTGAGAATCCAGAGGACATCGATGTGATAAACTGTTCTCATTGGTGCAGGGACTGAGAATCCAGAAGACATCGATGTGATACACTACTCCCATTCTTGGAGGAACTGAGAATCCAGACCACATCGATGTGATAAACTGTTCCCATTGGTGCAGGGACTGAGAATCCAGAGGACATCGATGTGATACACTGTTCCCATTGGTGCAGGGACTGAGAATCCAGATGACATCGATGTCATAAACTGTTCCCATTGGTGCAGAGAGTGAGAATCAAGAGGATGTCGATGTGATAAACTGATCCCATTGGTGGAGGGACTGAGAATCCAGAGGACATCGATGTGATAATCTGTTCCCATGGGTGGAGGGACTGAGAATCCAGAGGACAGCGATGTAATAAATTGTTCCCATTGGTGGAAGGACTGAGAATCCAGAGGACAGCGATGTGATAAACTGTTCCCAGTGGTGGAAGGACTGAGAATCCAGAGGACATCAACGTGATAAACTGTTCCCATTGGTGCAGGGACTGAGAATCCTGAGGACATCGATGTGGTAAACTGTTCCCATTGGCGACGGGACTGAGAATCCAGAGAACATCGATGTGATAAACTGTTCCCATTGGTGGAGAGACTGAGAATCCAGAGGACATCGATGAGATACACTGTTCCCATTGGTGCAGGTTCTGAGAATGCAGAGGACATCGATGTGATAAACTGTTCCCATTGGTGCAGGGACTGAGAATCCAGAGGACATCGATGTGACAAACTGTTCCCATTGGTGCAGGGACTGAGAATCCAGAGGACATCAACGTAATTAAATGTTCCCATTGGTGCAGGGAGTGAGAATCCAGAGGACATCGATGCGATAAACTGTTCCCATGGGTGCAGCGAGTCAGAATCCAGAGGATATCGATGTGATAAACTGTTCACTCTGGTACAGGGAATGAGAATCCAGAGGACATCGATGTGATAAACTGCTCCCATTGGTGACGGGACTGAAAATCCAGAGGAGATCGATGTGATAAACTGCTCCCATTGGTGACGGGACTGAGAATCCAGAGGACATCGATGCGATAAACTGTTCCCATTGGTGCAGCGACTGAGAATCCAGAGGACATCGATGTGATAAACTGTTCCCATTGGTGGAGAACTGAGAATCCCTTGGACAGCAATGTGATAAACTGTTCCCACTGGTGGAGGGACTGAGAATCCAGAGGACATCAACGTGATAAACTGTTCCCACTGGTGGAGGGACTGAGAATCCAGAGGACATCAACATGATAAAATGTTCCCATTGGTGCAGGGATTGAGAATCCAGAGGACATCGATGTGATAAACTGTTCCCATTGGTGCAGGGAATGAGAATCCAGAGGACATCGATGTGATAAATTGTTCCCATTGGTGGAGGGACTGAGAATCCAGAGGACATCGATGTGATAAATTGTTCGCATAGGTGGAGACACTGAGAATCCAAAGGACATCGATGTGATAAACTGTTGCCAATGGTGCAGGCACCGAGAATCCAGAGGACATCGATGTGATAAACTGTTGCCAATGGTGCAGAGACTGAGAATCCAGAGGACATCGATGTGATAAACTGTTCCCATTGGTGGAGGGACCGAGAATCCAGAAGACATCGATGTGATAAACTGTTCCCATTGGTGGAGGGACAGAGAATCCAGAGGACATCGATGTGATAAACTGTTCCCATTGGTGCTGGGACTGAGAATCCAGAGCACTTCGATGTGATGAACTGTTCCCATTGGTGGAGGGAATAAAAATCCAGAGGACATCGATGTGATAAACTGTTCCCATTGGTGGAGGGACCGAGAATCCAGAGGACATCGATGTGATAAACTGTTCCCATTGGTGGAGGGACAGAGAATCCAGAGGACATCGATGTGATAAACTGTTCCCATTGGTGCTGGGACTGAGAATCCAGAGCACATCGATGTGATGAACTGTTCCCATTGGTGGAGGGAATAAAAATCCAGAGGACATCGATGTGATAAACTGTTCCCATTGGTGGAGGAACTGAGAATCCAGAGGACATCGATGTGATAAACTGTTCCCAATGGTGCAGGGACTGAGAATCCAGAGGACATCGATGTGATACACTGTTCCCATTGGTGGAGGGACTGAGAATCCAGAGGAGATCGATGTGATAAACTGTTCCCATTGGTGCAGGCACTGAGCATCCAGAGTACATCGATGTGATAAACTGTTCCCATTGGTGCAGGGACTGAGAATCCAGAGGACATCGATGTGATATACTGTTCCCATTGGTGCAGAGAGTGAGAATCCAGAGGACATCGATGTGATAAACAATTGCCAATGGTGCAGGGACTGAGAATCCAGAGGACATCGATGTAATAAACTGTTCCCATTGGTGCAGAGAGTGAGGATCCAGAGGACATCGATGTAATAAACTGTTCCCATTGGTGCAGGGACTGAGAATCCAGAGGACATCGATGTGATAATCTCTTCCCATTGGTGCAGAGAGCACGAATCCAGAGGACCCTGATGCGATAAACTGTTCCCACTGGTGCAGGGACTGAGATTCCAGAGGACATCGATGTGATAATCTGTTCCCATTGGTGCAGAGAGTGAGAATCCAGAGGACATCGATGTGATAACCTGACCCATTGGTGCAGGGACTGAGAATCCAGAGGACATCGATGTGATAAACTGTTCCCATTGGTGCAGAGACTGAGAATCCAGAGGACATCGATGTGATAAACTGTTCCCATTGGTGCAGGGACTGAGAATCCAGAGGACATCGATGTGATAAACTGTTCCCTTTGGTGCAGGGACTGAGAATCCAGAGAACATCGATGTGATAAATTGTTCCCATTGGTGCAGGGACTGAAAATCCAGAGGACATGGATGTGATAAACTGTTCCCATTGTTGATGGGACTGAGAATCCAGAGGACATCGATGTGATAAACTGTTCCCATTGGTGCAGGGGCTGAGAATCCAGAAGACATCGATGTGATAAACTGTTGCAATTGGAGCAGGGGCTGAGATTCCAGAGGACATGGATGTGATAAACTGTTCCCATTGGTGGAGGGACTGAGAATCCAGAGGACATCGATGTGACAAACTGTACCCAATGGTGCAGGGACTGAAAATCCAGAGGACATCGATGTGATAAACTGTTCCCATAGGTGGAGGGACTGAGAATCCAGAGGACATCAATGTGATAAACTGTTCCCATTGGTGCAGGGACTGAGAATCCAGAGGACATCGATGTGATAATCTGTTCCCACTGGTGCAGGGACTGAGAATCCAGAGGACATCAATGTGATAAACTGTTCCCATTGGTGCAGGGACTGAAAATCCAGAGGACATCAATGTGATAAACTGTTCTCATTGGTGCAGGGACTGAGAATCCAGAGGACATCAATGCGATAAATTGTTCCCATTGGTGCAGGGACTGAGAATCCAGAGGACATCGATGTGATAATCTGTTCCCACTGGTGCAGGGACTGAGAATCCAGAGGACATCGATGTGATAAACTGTTCCCATTGGTGCAGGGATTGAGAATCCAGAGGACATCAATGTGATAAACTGATCCCATTGGTGGAGGGAATAAAAATCCAGAGGACATCGATGCGATAAACTGTTCCGATTTGTGGAGGGACTGAGAATGCAGAGTACAGCGATGTGATAAACTGTTCCCATTGGTGGAAGGACTGAGAATCCAGAGGACATCAATGTGATAAACTGTTCCCATTGGAGCAGGGACTGAATATCCAGAGGACATCGATGTGATAAACTGTTCCCATTGGTGCAGGGTCTAAGAATCCAGAGGACATCGATGTGACACACTGTTCCCATTGGTGCAGGGACTGAGACTCCAGCGGACATCGATGTGATGAACTGTTCCCATTGGTGGAGGGGTTAAAAATCCAGAGGACATCGATGTGATAAACTGTTCCCATTGGTGGAGGAACTGAGAATCCAGAGGACATCGATGTGATAAACAGTTCCCATTGGTGCAGGGACTGAGAATCCAGAGGACATCGATGTGATACACTGTTCCCATTGGTGGAGGGACTGAGAATCCAGAGGAGATCGATGTGATAAACTGTTCCCATTGGTGGAGGGACTGAGCATCCAGAGTACATCGATGTGATAAACTGTTCCCATTGGTGGAGGGACTGAGAATCTAGAAGACATCGATGGGATCAACTGTTCCCAATGGTGCAGGACTGAGAATCCAGAGGACATCGATGTGATAAACTGTTCCCATTGGTGCAGGGACTGAGAATCCAGAGGACATCGATGTGATAAACTGTTCTCATTGGTGCAGGGACTGAGAATCCAGAAGACATCGATGTGATACACTACTCCCATTCTTGGAGGAACTGAGAATCCAGACCACATCGATGTGATAAACTGTTCCCATTGGTGCAGGGACTGAGAATCCAGAGGACATCGATGTGATACACTGTTCCCATTGGTGCAGGGACTGAGAATCCAGATGACATCGATGTCATAAACTGTTCCCATTGGTGCAGAGAGTGAGAATCAAGAGGATGTCGATGTGATAAACTGATCCCATTGGTGGAGGGACTGAGAATCCAGAGGACATCGATGTGATAATCTGTTCCCATGGGTGGAGGGACTGAGAATCCAGAGGACAGCGATGTAATAAATTGTTCCCATTGGTGGAAGGACTGAGAATCCAGAGGACAGCGATGTGATAAACTGTTCCCAGTGGTGGAAGGACTGAGAATCCAGAGGACATCAACGTGATAAACTGTTCCCATTGGTGCAGGGACTGAGAATCCTGAGGACATCGATGTGGTAAACTGTTCCCATTGGCGACGGGACTGAGAATCCAGAGAACATCGATGTGATAAACTGTTCCCATTGGTGGAGAGACTGAGAATCCAGAGGACATCGATGAGATACACTGTTCCCATTGGTGCAGGTTCTGAGAATGCAGAGGACATCGATGTGATAAACTGTTCCCATTGGTGCAGGGACTGAGAATCCAGAGGACATCGATGTGACAAACTGTTCCCATTGGTGCAGGGACTGAGAATCCAGAGGACATCAACGTAATTAAATGTTCCCATTGGTGCAGGGAGTGAGAATCCAGAGGACATCGATGCGATAAACTGTTCCCATGGGTGCAGCGAGTCAGAATCCAGAGGATATCGATGTGATAAACTGTTCACTCTGGTACAGGGAATGAGAATCCAGAGGACATCGATGTGATAAACTGCTCCCATTGGTGACGGGACTGAAAATCCAGAGGAGATCGATGCGATAAACTGCTCCCATTGGTGACGGGACTGAGAATCCAGAGGACATCGATGCGATAAACTGTTCCCATTGGTGCAGCGACTGAGAATCCAGAGGACATCGATGTGATAAACTGTTCCCATTGGTGGAGAACTGAGAATCCCTTGGACAGCAATGTGATAAACTGTTCCCACTGGTGGAGGGACTGAGAATCCAGAGGACATCAACGTGATAAACTGTTCCCACTGGTGGAGGGACTGAGAATCCAGAGGACATCAACATGATAAAATGTTCCCATTGGTGCAGGGATTGAGAATCCAGAGGACATCGATGTGATAAACTGTTCCCATTGGTGCAGGGAATGAGAATCCAGAGGACATCGATGTGATAAATTGTTCCCATTGGTGGAGGGACTGAGAATCCAGAGGACATCGATGTGATAAATTGTTCGCATAGGTGGAGACACTGAGAATCCAAAGGACATCGATGTGATAAACTGTTGCCAATGGTGCAGGCACCGAGAATCCAGAGGACATCGATGTGATAAACTGTTCCCATTGGTGGAGGGACCGAGAATCCAGAAGACATCGATGTGATAAACTGTTCCCATTGGTGGAGGGACAGAGAATCCAGAGGACATCGATGTGATAAACTGTTCCCATTGGTGCTGGGACTGAGAATCCAGAGCACTTCGATGTGATGAACTGTTCCCATTGGTGGAGGGAATAAAAATCCAGAGGACATCGATGTGATAAACTGTTCCCATTGGTGGAGGGACCGAGAATCCAGAGGACATCGATGTGATAAACTGTTCCCATTGGTGGAGGGACAGAGAATCCAGAGGACATCGATGTGATAAACTGTTCCCATTGGTGCTGGGACTGAGAATCCAGAGCACATCGATGTGATGAACTGTTCCCATTGGTGGAGGGAATAAAAATCCAGAGGACATCGATGTGATAAACTGTTCCCATTGGTGGAGGAACTGAGAATCCAGAGGACATCGATGTGATAAACTGTTCCCAATGGTGCAGGGACTGAGAATCCAGAGGACATCGATGTGATACACTGTTCCCATTGGTGGAGGGACTGAGAATCCAGAGGAGATCGATGTGATAAACTGTTCCCATTGGTGCAGGCACTGAGCATCCAGAGTACATCGATGTGATAAACTGTTCCCATTGGTGCAGGGACTGAGAATCCAGAGGACATCGATGTGATATACTGTTCCCATTGGTGCAGAGAGTGAGAATCCAGAGGACATCGATGTGATAAACAATTGCCAATGGTGCAGGGACTGAGAATCCAGAGGACATCGATGTAATAAACTGTTCCCATTGGTGCAGAGAGTGAGGATCCAGAGGACATCGATGTAATAAACTGTTCCCATTGGTGCAGGGACTGAGAATCCAGAGGACATCAACGTAATTAAATGTTCCCATTGGTGCAGGGAGTGAGAATCCAGAAGACATCGATGCGATAAACTGTTCCCATGGGTGCAGCGAGTCAGAATCCAGAGGATATCGATGTGATAAACTGTTCACTCTGGTACAGGGAATGAGAATCCAGAGGACATCGATGTGATAAACTGCTCCCATTGGTGACGGGACTGAAAATCCAGAGGAGATCGATGTGATAAACTGCTCCCATTGGTGACGGGACTGAGAATCCAGAGGACATCGATGCGATAAACTGTTCCCATTGGTGCAGCGACTGAGAATCCAGAGGACATCGATGTGATAAACTGTTCCCATTGGTGGAGAACTGAGAATCCCTTGGACAGCAATGTGATAAACTGTTCCCACTGGTGGAGGGACTGAGAATCCAGAGGACATCAACGTGATAAACTGTTCCCACTGGTGGAGGGACTGAGAATCCAGAGGACATCAACATGATAAAATGTTCCCATTGGTGCAGGGATTGAGAATCCAGAGGACATCGATGTGATAAACTGTTCCCATTGGTGCAGGGAATGAGAATCCAGAGGACATCGATGTGATAAATTGTTCCCATTGGTGGAGGGACTGAGAATCCAGAGGACATCGATGTGATAAATTGTTCGCATAGGTGGAGACACTGAGAATCCAAAGGACATCGATGTGATAAACTGTTGCCAATGGTGCAGGCACCGAGAATCCAGAGGACATCGATGTGATAAACTGTTCCCATTGGTGGAGGGACCGAGAATCCAGAAGACATCGATGTGATAAACTGTTCCCATTGGTGGAGGGACAGAGAATCCAGAGGACATCGATGTGATAAACTGTTCCCATTGGTGCTGGGACTGAGAATCCAGAGCACTTCGATGTGATGAACTGTTCCCATTGGTGGAGGGAATAAAAATCCAGAGGACATCGATGTGATAAACTGTTCCCATTGGTGGAGGGACCGAGAATCCAGAGGACATCGATGTGATAAACTGTTCCCATTGGTGGAGGGACAGAGAATCCAGAGGACATCGATGTGATAAACTGTTCCCATTGGTGCTGGGACTGAGAATCCAGAGCACATCGATGTGATGAACTGTTCCCATTGGTGGAGGGAATAAAAATCCAGAGGACATCGATGTGATAAACTGTTCCCATTGGTGGAGGAACTGAGAATCCAGAGGACATCGATGTGATAAACTGTTCCCAATGGTGCAGGGACTGAGAATCCAGAGGACATCGATGTGATACACTGTTCCCATTGGTGGAGGGACTGAGAATCCAGAGGAGATCGATGTGATAAACTGTTCCCATTGGTGCAGGCACTGAGCATCCAGAGTACATCGATGTGATAAACTGTTCCCATTGGTGCAGGGACTGAGAATCCAGAGGACATCGATGTGATATACTGTTCCCATTGGTGCAGAGAGTGAGAATCCAGAGGACATCGATGTGATAAACAATTGCCAATGGTGCAGGGACTGAGAATCCAGAGGACATCGATGTAATAAACTGTTCCCATTGGTGCAGAGAGTGAGGATCCAGAGGACATCGATGTAATAAACTGTTCCCATTGGTGCAGGGACTGAGAATCCAGAGGACATCGATGTGATAATCTCTTCCCATTGGTGCAGAGAGCACGAATCCAGAGGACCCTGATGCGATAAACTGTTCCCACTGGTGCAGGGACTGAGATTCCAGAGGACATCGATGTGATAATCTGTTCCCATTGGTGCAGAGAGTGAGAATCCAGAGGACATCGATGTGATAACCTGACCCATTGGTGCAGGGACTGAGAATCCAGAGGACATCGATGTGATAAACTGTTCCCATTGGTGCAGAGACTGAGAATCCAGAGGACATCGATGTGATAAACTGTTCCCATTGGTGCAGGGACTGAGAATCCAGAGGACATCGATGTGATAAACTGTTCCCTTTGGTGCAGGGACTGAGAATCCAGAGAACATCGATGTGATAAATTGTTCCCATTGGTGCAGGGACTGAAAATCCAGAGGACATGGATGTGATAAACTGTTCCCATTGTTGATGGGACTGAGAATCCAGAGGACATCGATGTGATAAACTGTTCCCATTGGTGCAGGGGCTGAGAATCCAGAAGACATCGATGTGATAAACTGTTGCAATTGGAGCAGGGGCTGAGATTCCAGAGGACATGGATGTGATAAACTGTTCCCATTGGTGGAGGGACTGAGAATCCAGAGGACATCGATGTGACAAACTGTACCCAATGGTGCAGGGACTGAAAATCCAGAGGACATCGATGTGATAAACTGTTCCCATAGGTGGAGGGACTGAGAATCCAGAGGACATCAATGTGATAAACTGTTCCCATTGGTGCAGGGACTGAGAATCCAGAGGACATCGATGTGATAATCTGTTCCCACTGGTGCAGGGACTGAGAATACAGAGGACATCAATGTGATAAACTGTTCCCATTGGTGCAGGGACTGAAAATCCAGAGGACATCAATGTGATAAACTGTTCTCATTGGTGCAGGGACTGAGAATCCAGAGGACATCAATGCGATAAATTGTTCCCATTGGTGCAGGGACTGAGAATCCAGAGGACATCGATGTGATAATCTGTTCCCACTGGTGCAGGGACTGAGAATCCAGAGGACATCGATGTGATAAACTGTTCCCATTGGTGCAGGGATTGAGAATCCAGAGGACATCAATGTGATAAACTGATCCCATTGGTGGAGGGAATAAAAATCCAGAGGACATCGATGCGATAAACTGTTCCGATTTGTGGAGGGACTGAGAATGCAGAGTACAGCGATGTGATAAACTGTTCCCATTGGTGGAAGGACTGAGAATCCAGAGGACATCAATGTGATAAACTGTTCCCATTGGAGCAGGGACTGAATATCCAGAGGACATCGATGTGATAAACTGTTCCCATTGGTGCAGGGTCTAAGAATCCAGAGGACATCGATGTGACACACTGTTCCCATTGGTGCAGGGACTGAGACTCCAGCGGACATCGATGTGATGAACTGTTCCCATTGGTGGAGGGGTTAAAAATCCAGAGGACATCGATGTGATAAACTGTTCCCATTGGTGGAGGAACTGAGAATCCAGAGGACATCGATGTGATAAACAGTTCCCATTGGTGCAGGGACTGAGAATCCAGAGGACATCGATGTGATACACTGTTCCCATTGGTGGAGGGACTGAGAATCCAGAGGAGATCGATGTGATAAACTGTTCCCATTGGTGGAGGGACTGAGCATCCAGAGTACATCGATGTGATAAACTGTTCCCATTGGTGGAGGGACTGAGAATCTAGAAGACATCGATGGGATCAACTGTTCCCAATGGTGCAGGACTGAGAATCCAGAGGACATCGATGTGATAAACTGTTCCCATTGGTGCAGGGACTGAGAATCCAGAGGACATCGATGTGATAAACTGTTCTCATTGGTGCAGGGACTGAGAATCCAGAAGACATCGATGTGATACACTACTCCCATTCTTGGAGGAACTGAGAATCCAGACCACATCGATGTGATAAACTGTTCCCATTGGTGCAGGGACTGAGAATCCAGAGGACATCGATGTGATACACTGTTCCCATTGGTGCAGGGACTGAGAATCCAGATGACATCGATGTCATAAACTGTTCCCATTGGTGCAGAGAGTGAGAATCAAGAGGATGTCGATGTGATAAACTGATCCCATTGGTGGAGGGACTGAGAATCCAGAGGACATCGATGTGATAATCTGTTCCCATGGGTGGAGGGACTGAGAATCCAGAGGACAGCGATGTAATAAATTGTTCCCATTGGTGGAAGGACTGAGAATCCAGAGGACAGCGATGTGATAAACTGTTCCCAGTGGTGGAAGGACTGAGAATCCAGAGGACATCAACGTGATAAACTGTTCCCATTGGTGCAGGGACTGAGAATCCTGAGGACATCGATGTGGTAAACTGTTCCCATTGGCGACGGGACTGAGAATCCAGAGAACATCGATGTGATAAACTGTTCCCATTGGTGGAGAGACTGAGAATCCAGAGGACATCGATGAGATACACTGTTCCCATTGGTGCAGGTTCTGAGAATGCAGAGGACATCGATGTGATAAACTGTTCCCATTGGTGCAGGGACTGAGAATCCAGAGGACATCGATGTGACAAACTGTTCCCATTGGTGCAGGGACTGAGAATCCAGAGGACATCAACGTAATTAAATGTTCCCATTGGTGCAGGGAGTGAGAATCCAGAGGACATCGATGCGATAAACTGTTCCCATGGGTGCAGCGAGTCAGAATCCAGAGGATATCGATGTGATAAACTGTTCACTCTGGTACAGGGAATGAGAATCCAGAGGACATCGATGTGATAAACTGCTCCCATTGGTGACGGGACTGAAAATCCAGAGGAGATCGATGCGATAAACTGCTCCCATTGGTGACGGGACTGAGAATCCAGAGGACATCGATGCGATAAACTGTTCCCATTGGTGCAGCGACTGAGAATCCAGAGGACATCGATGTGATAAACTGTTCCCATTGGTGGAGAACTGAGAATCCCTTGGACAGCAATGTGATAAACTGTTCCCACTGGTGGAGGGACTGAGAATCCAGAGGACATCAACGTGATAAACTGTTCCCACTGGTGGAGGGACTGAGAATCCAGAGGACATCAACATGATAAAATGTTCCCATTGGTGCAGGGATTGAGAATCCAGAGGACATCGATGAGATAAACTGTTCCCATTGGTGCAGGGAATGAGAATCCAGAGGACATCGATGTGATAAATTGTTCCCATTGGTGGAGGGACTGAGAATCCAGAGGACATCGATGTGATAAATTGTTCGCATAGGTGGAGACACTGAGAATCCAAAGGACATCGATGTGATAAACTGTTGCCAATGGTGCAGGCACCGAGAATCCAGAGGACATCGATGTGATAAACTGTTCCCATTGGTGGAGGGACCGAGAATCCAGAAGACATCGATGTGATAAACTGTTCCCATTGGTGGAGGGACAGAGAATCCAGAGGACATCGATGTGATAAACTGTTCCCATTGGTGCTGGGACTGAGAATCCAGAGCACTTCGATGTGATGAACTGTTCCCATTGGTGGAGGGAATAAAAATCCAGAGGACATCGATGTGATAAACTGTTCCCATTGGTGGAGGGACCGAGAATCCAGAGGACATCGATGTGATAAACTGTTCCCATTGGTGGAGGGACAGAGAATCCAGAGGACATCGATGTGATAAACTGTTCCCATTGGTGCTGGGACTGAGAATCCAGAGCACATCGATGTGATGAACTGTTCCCATTGGTGGAGGGAATAAAAATCCAGAGGACATCGATGTGATAAACTGTTCCCATTGGTGGAGGAACTGAGAATCCAGAGGACATCGATGTGATAAACTGTTCCCAATGGTGCAGGGACTGAGAATCCAGAGGACATCGATGTGATACACTGTTCCCATTGGTGGAGGGACTGAGAATCCAGAGGAGATCGATGTGATAAACTGTTCCCATTGGTGCAGGCACTGAGCATCCAGAGTACATCGATGTGATAAACTGTTCCCATTGGTGCAGGGACTGAGAATCCAGAGGACATCGATGTGATATACTGTTCCCATTGGTGCAGAGAGTGAGAATCCAGAGGACATCGATGTGATAAACAATTGCCAATGGTGCAGGGACTGAGAATCCAGAGGACATCGATGTAATAAACTGTTCCCATTGGTGCAGAGAGTGAGGATCCAGAGGACATCGATGTAATAAACTGTTCCCATTGGTGCAGGGACTGAGAATCCAGAGGACATCAACGTAATTAAATGTTCCCATTGGTGCAGGGAGTGAGAATCCAGAAGACATCGATGCGATAAACTGTTCCCATGGGTGCAGCGAGTCAGAATCCAGAGGATATCGATGTGATAAACTGTTCACTCTGGTACAGGGAATGAGAATCCAGAGGACATCGATGTGATAAACTGCTCCCATTGGTGACGGGACTGAAAATCCAGAGGAGATCGATGTGATAAACTGCTCCCATTGGTGACGGGACTGAGAATCCAGAGGACATCGATGCGATAAACTGTTCCCATTGGTGCAGCGACTGAGAATCCAGAGGACATCGATGTGATAAACTGTTCCCATTGGTGGAGAACTGAGAATCCCTTGGACAGCAATGTGATAAACTGTTCCCACTGGTGGAGGGACTGAGAATCCAGAGGACATCAACGTGATAAACTGTTCCCACTGGTGGAGGGACTGAGAATCCAGAGGACATCAACATGATAAAATGTTCCCATTGGTGCAGGGATTGAGAATCCAGAGGACATCGATGTGATAAACTGTTCCCATTGGTGCAGGGAATGAGAATCCAGAGGACATCGATGTGATAAATTGTTCCCATTGGTGGAGGGACTGAGAATCCAGAGGACATCGATGTGATAAATTGTTCGCATAGGTGGAGACACTGAGAATCCAAAGGACATCGATGTGATAAACTGTTGCCAATGGTGCAGGCACCGAGAATCCAGAGGACATCGATGTGATAAACTGTTCCCATTGGTGGAGGGACCGAGAATCCAGAAGACATCGATGTGATAAACTGTTCCCATTGGTGGAGGGACAGAGAATCCAGAGGACATCGATGTGATAAACTGTTCCCATTGGTGCTGGGACTGAGAATCCAGAGCACTTCGATGTGATGAACTGTTCCCATTGGTGGAGGGAATAAAAATCCAGAGGACATCGATGTGATAAACTGTTCCCATTGGTGGAGGGACCGAGAATCCAGAGGACATCGATGTGATAAACTGTTCCCATTGGTGGAGGGACAGAGAATCCAGAGGACATCGATGTGATAAACTGTTCCCATTGGTGCTGGGACTGAGAATCCAGAGCACATCGATGTGATGAACTGTTCCCATTGGTGGAGGGAATAAAAATCCAGAGGACATCGATGTGATAAACTGTTCCCATTGGTGGAGGAACTGAGAATCCAGAGGACATCGATGTGATAAACTGTTCCCAATGGTGCAGGGACTGAGAATCCAGAGGACATCGATGTGATACACTGTTCCCATTGGTGGAGGGACTGAGAATCCAGAGGAGATCGATGTGATAAACTGTTCCCATTGGTGCAGGCACTGAGCATCCAGAGTACATCGATGTGATAAACTGTTCCCATTGGTGCAGGGACTGAGAATCCAGAGGACATCGATGTGATATACTGTTCCCATTGGTGCAGAGAGTGAGAATCCAGAGGACATCGATGTGATAAACAATTGCCAATGGTGCAGGGACTGAGAATCCAGAGGACATCGATGTAATAAACTGTTCCCATTGGTGCAGAGAGTGAGGATCCAGAGGACATCGATGTAATAAACTGTTCCCATTGGTGCAGGGACTGAGAATCCAGAGGACATCGATGTGATAATCTCTTCCCATTGGTGCAGAGAGCGCGAATCCAGAGGACCCTGATGCGATAAACTGTTCCCACTGGTGCAGGGACTGAGATTCCAGAGGACATCGATGTGATAATCTGTTCCCATTGGTGCAGAGAGTGAGAATCCAGAGGACATCGATGTGATAACCTGACCCATTGGTGCAGGGACTGAGAATCCAGAGGACATCGATGTGATAAACTGTTCCCATTGGTGCAGAGACTGAGAATCCAGAGGACATCGATGTGATAAACTGTTCCCATTGGTGCAGGGACTGAGAATCCAGAGGACATCGATGTGATAAACTGTTCCCTTTGGTGCAGGGACTGAGAATCCAGAGAACATCGATGTGATAAATTGTTCCCATTGGTGCAGGGACTGAAAATCCAGAGGACATGGATGTGATAAACTGTTCCCATTGTTGATGGGACTGAGAATCCAGAGGACATCGATGTGATAAACTGTTCCCATTGGTGCAGGGGCTGAGAATCCAGAAGACAACGATGTGATAAACTGTTGCAATTGGAGCAGGGGCTGAGATTCCAGAGGACATGGATGTGATAAACTGTTCCCATTGGTGGAGGGACTGAGAATCCAGAGGACATCGATGTGATAAACTGTACCCAATGGTGCAGGGACTGAAAATCCAGAGGACATCGATGTGATAACTGTTCCCATTGGTGGAGGGACTGAGAATCCAGAGGACATCAATGTGATAAACTGTTCCCATTGGTGCAGGGACTGAGAATCCAGAGGACATCGATGCGATAAATTGTTCCCATTGGTGCAGGGACTGAGAATCCAGAGGACATCGATGTGATAATCTGTTCCCACTGGTGCAGGGACTGAGAATCCAGAGGACATCGATGTGATAAACTGTTCCCATTGGTGCAGGGATTGAGAATCCATAGCACATCAATGTGATAAACTGATCCCATTGGTGGAGGGACTAAAAATCCACAGGACATCGATGCGATGAACTGTTCCCATTTGTGGAGGGACTGAGAATCCAGAGTACAGCGATGTGATAAACTGTTCCCATTGGTGGAAGGACTGAGAATCCAGAGGACATCAATGTGATAAACTGTTCCCATTGGAGCAGGGACTGAAAATCCAGAGGACATCGATGTGATAAACTGTTCTCATTGGTGCAGGGACTGAGAATCCAGAGGACATCAATGCGATAAATTGTTCCCATTGGTGCAGGGACTGAGAATCCAGAGGACATCGATGTGATAATCTGTTCCCACTGGTGCAGGGACTGAGAATCCAGAGGACATGGATGTGATAAACTGTTCCCATTGGTGCAGGGATTGAGAATCCAGAGGACATCAATGTGATAAATTGATCCCATTGGTGGAGGGAATAAAATTCCAGAGTACATCGATGCGATAAACTGTTCCGATTTGTGGAGGGACTGAGAATGCAGAGTACAGCGATGTGATAATCTGTTCCCATTGGTGGAAGGACTGAGAATCCAGAGGACATCAATGTGATAAACTGTTCCCATTGGAGCAGGGACTGAATATCCAGAGGACATCGATGTGATAAACTGTTCCCATTGGTGCAGGGACTAAGAATCCAGAGGACATCGATGTGATACACTGTTCCCATTGGTGCAGGGACTGAGACTCCAGCGGACATCGATGTGATGAACTGTTCCCATTGGTGGAGGGGTTAAAAATCCAGAGGACATCGATGTGATAAACTGTTCCCATTGGTGGAGGAACTGAGAATCCAGAGGACATCGATGTGATAAACAGTTCCCATTATTGCAGGGACTGAGAATCCAGAGGACATCGATGTGATACACTGTTCCCATTGGTGGAGGGACTGAGAATCAAGAGGATATGGATGTCATAAACTATTCCCATTGGTGGAGGGACTGAGAATCCAGAGGACATCGATGTGATAAACTGCTCCCATTGGTGACGGGACTGAAAATCCAGAGGACATCGATGTGATAAACTGCTCCCATTGGTGACGGGACTGAGAATCCAGAGGACATCGATGCGATAAACTGTTCCCATTGGTGCAGCGACTGAGAATCCAGAGAACATCGATGTGATAAACGGTTCCCATTGATGCAGGGACTGAGAATCCAGAGGACATCGATGTGATAAACTGTTCCCACTGGTGCAGGAACTGAGAATCCAGAGGACATCCATGTGATAAACTGTTCCCATTGGTGGAGAACTGAGAATCCCTTGGACAGCAATGTGATAAACTGTTCCCACTGGTGGAGGGACTGAGAATCCAGAGGACATCAACGTGATAAACTGTTCCCACTGGTGGAGGGACTGAGAATCCAGAGGACATCAACATGATAAAATGTTCCCATTGGTGCAGGGATTGAGAATCCAGAGGACATCGATGTGATAAACTTTTCCCATTGGTGCAGGGACTGAGAATCCAGAGGACATCGATGTGATAAATTGTTCCCATTGGTGGAGGGACTGAGAATCCAGAGGACATCGATGTGATAAATTGTTCGCATAGGTGGAGACACTGAGAATCCAGAGGACATCGATGTGATAAACTGTTCCCAATGGTGCAGGGACCGAGAATCCAGAGGACATCGATGTGATAAACTGTTCCCATTGGTGGAGGGACAGAGAATCCAGAGGACATCGATGTGATAAACTGTTCCCATTGGTGCTGGGACTGAGAATCCAGAGGACATCGATGTGATGAACTGTTTCAATTGGTGGAGGGAATAAAAATCCAGAGGACATCGATGTGATAAACTGTTCCCATTGGTGGAGGAACTGAGAATCCAGAGGACATCGATGTGATAAACTGTTCCCAATGGTGCAGGGACTGAGAATCCAGAGGACATCGATGTGATACACTGTTCCCATTGGTGGAGGGACTGAGAATCCAGAGGAGATCGATGTGATAAACTGTTCCCATTGGTGCAGGGACTGAGCATCCATAGTACATCGATGTGATAAACTGTTCCCATTGGTGCAGGGACTGAGAATCCAGAGGACATCGATGTGATACACTGTTCCCATTGGTGCAGAGAGTGAGAATCCAGAGGACATCGATGTGATAAAGAATTGCCAATGGTGCAGGGACTGAGAATCCAGAGGACATCGATGTAATAAACTGTTCCCATTGGTGCAGAGAGTGAGGATCCAGAGGACATCGATGTAATAAACTGTTCCCATTGGTGCAGGGACTGAGAATCCAGAGGACATCGATGTGATAATCTCTTCCCATTGGTGCAGAGAGCGAGAATCCAGAGGACCCTGATGTGATAAACTGTTCCCACTGGTGCCGGGACTGAGAATCCAGAGGATATCGATGTGATAAACTGTTCCCATTGGTGCAGGGACTGAGAATCCAGAGGACATCGATGTGATAAACAATTGCCATTGGTGCAGGGACTGAGAATCCAGAGGACATCGATGTAATAAACTGTACCCATTGGTGCAGAGAGTGAGAATCCAGAGGACATCGATGTGATAATCTCTTCCCATTGGGGCAGAGAGTGAGAATCCAGAGGACATCGATGTGATAAACTGTTCCCATTGGTGCAGGGACTGAGATTCCAGAGGACATCGATGTGATAATCTGTTCCCATTGGTGCAGAGAGTGAGAATCCAGAGGACATCGATGTGATAAACTGTACCCATTGGTGAAGGGACTGAGAATCCAGAGGACATCGATGTGATAAACTGTTCCCTTTGGTGAAGGGACTGAGAATCCAGAGGACATCGATGCGATAAACTGTTCCCATTTGTGCAGAGACTGAGAATCCAGAGGACATCGATGTGATAAACTGTCCCATTGGTGCAGAAACTGTGAATCCAGAGGACATCGATTTGATAAACTGTTCCCATTGGTGCAGGGACTGAGAATCCAGAGGACATCGATGTGATAAACTGTTCCCTTTGGAGCAGGGACTGAGAATCCAGAGTACAGCGATGTTATAAACTGTTCCCATTGGTGGAAGGACTGAGAATCCAGAGGACATCAATGTGATAAACTGTTCCCAATGGAGCAGGGACTGAATATCCAGAGGACATCGATGTGATAAACTGTTCCCATTGGTGCAGGGACTAAGAATCCAGAGGACATCGATGTGATACACTGTTCCCATTGGTGCAGGGACTGAGACTCCAGCGGACATCGATGTGATGAACTGTTCCCATTGGTGGAGGGGTTAAAAATCCAGAGGACATCGATGTGATAAACTGTTCCCATTGGTGGAGGAACTGAGAATCCAGAGGACATCGATGTGATAAACAGTTCCCATTGGTGCAGGGACTGAGAATCCAGAGGACATCGATGTGATACACTGTTCCCATTGGTGGAGGGACTGAGAATCAAGAGGATATGGATGTCATAAACTATTCCCATTGGTGGAGGGACTGAGAATCCAGAGGACATCGATGTGATAAATTGTTCGCATAGGTGGAGACACTGAGAATCCAGAGGACATCGATGTGATAAACTGTTGCCAATGGTGCAGGGACCGAGAATCCAGAGGACATCAATGTGATAAACTGTTCCCATTGGTGGAGGGACAGAGAATCCAGAGGACATCGATGTGATAAACTGTTCCCATTGGTGCTGGGACTGAGAATCCAGAGGACATCGATGTGATGAACTGTTTCCATTGGTGGAGGGAATAAAAATCCAGAGGACATCGATGTGATAAACTGTTCCCATTGGTGGAGGAACTGAGAATCCAGAGGACATCGATGTGATAAACTGTTCCCAATGGAGCAGGGACTGAGAATCCAGAGGACAGCGATGTGATACACTGTTCCCATTGGTGGAGGGACTGAGAATCCAGAGGAGATCGATGTGATAAACTGTTCCCATTGGTGCAGGGAATGAGCATCCATAGTACATCGATGTGATAAACTGTTCCCATTGGTGCAGGGACTGAGAATCCAGAGGACATCGATGTGATACACTGTTCCCATTGGTGCAGAGAGTGAGAATCCAGAGGACATCGATGTGATAAAGAATTGCCAATGGTGCAGAGAGTGAGGATCCAGAGGACATCGATGTAATAAACTGTTCCCATTGGTGCAGGGACTGAGAATCCAGAGGACATCGATGTGATAATCTCTTCCCATTGGTGCAGAGAGCGAGAATCCAGAGGACCCTGATGTGATAAACTGTTCCCACTGGTGCCGGGACTGAGAATCCAGAGGACATCGATGTGATAAACTGTTCCCATTGGTGGAGGGAATAAAAATCCAGCGGACATCGATGTGATAAACTGTTCCCATTGGTGCAGGGACTGAGAATCCAGAGGACATCGATGTGATAAACAATTGCCATTGGTGCAGGGACTGAGAATCCAGAGGACATCGATGTAATAAACTGTACCCATTGGTGCAGAGAGTGAGAATCCAGAGGACATCGATGTGATTATCTCTTCCCATTGGGGCAGAGAGTGAGAATCCAGAGGACATCGATGTGATAAACTGTTCCCATTGGTGCAGGGACTGAGATTCCAGAGGACATCGATGTGATAATCTGTTCCCATTGGTGCAGAGAGTGAGAATCCAGAGGACATCGATGTGATAAACTGTACCCATTGGTGCAGGGACTGAGAATCCAGAGGACATCGATGTGATAAACTGTTCCCATTGGTGCAGAGACTGAGAATCCAGAGGACATCGATGTGATAAACTGTTCCCATTGGTGCAGGGACTGAGAATCCAGAGGACATCGATGTGATAAACTGTTCCCTTTGGTGCAGGGACTGAGAATCCAGAGGACATCGATGTGATAAATTGTTCCCATTGGTGCAGGGACTGAGAATCCAGAGGACATGGATGTGATAAACTGTTCCCATTGTTGATGGGACTGAGAATCCAGAGGACATCGATGTGATAAACTGTTCCCATTGGTGCAGGGGCTGAGAATCCAGAAGACATCGATGTGATAAACTGTTGCAATTGGAGCAGGGGCTGAGATTCCAGAGGACATGGATGTGATAAACTGTTCCCATTGGTGGAGGGACTGAGAATCCAGAGGACATCGATGTGATAAACTGTACCCAATGGTGCAGGGACTGAAAATCCAGAGGACATCGATGTGATAAACTGTTCCCATTGGTGGAGGGACTGAGAATCCAGAGGACATCAATGTGATAAACTGTTCCCATTGGTGCAGGGACTGAGAATCCAGAGGACATCGATGCGATAAATTGTTCCCATTGGTGCAGGGACTGAGAATCCAGAGGACATCGATGTGATAATCTGTTCCCACTGGTGCAGGGACTGAGAATCCAGAGGACATCGATGTGATAAACTGTTCCCATTGGTGCAGGGATTGAGAATCCAGAGCACATCAATGTGATAAACTGATCCCATTGGTGGAGGGAATAAAAATCCAGAGGACATCGATGCGATGAACTGTTCCCATTTGTGGAGGGACTGATAATCCAGAGTACAGCGATGTGATAAACTGTTCCCATTGGTGGAAGGACTGAGAATCCAGAGGACATCAATGTGATAAACTGTTCCCATTGGAGCAAGGACTGAAAATCCAGAGGACATCGACGTGATAAACTGTTCTCATTGGTGCAGGGACTGAGAATCCAGAGGACATCAATGCGATAAATTGTTCCCATTGGTGCAGGGACTGAGAATCCAGAGGACATCGATGTGATAATCTGTTCCCACTGGTGCAGGGACTGAGAATCCAGAGGACATCGATGTGATAAACTGTTCCCATTGGTGCAGGGATTGAGAATCCAGAGGACATCAATGTGATAAACTGATCCCATTGGTGGAGGGAATAAAAATCCAGAGGACATCGATGCGATAAACTGTTCCAATTTGTGGAGGGACGGAGAATGCAGAGTACAGCGATGTTATAAACTGTTCCCATTGGTGGAAGGACTGAGAATCCAGAGGACATCAATGTGATAAACTGTTCCCATTGGAGCAGGGACTGAATATCCAGAGGACATCGATGTGATAAACTGTTCCCATTGGTGCAGGGACTAAGAATCCAGAGGACATCGATGTGATACACTGTTCCCATTGGTGCAGGGACTGAGACTCCAGCGGACATCGATGTGATGAACTGTTCCCATTGGTGGAGGGGTTAAAAATCCAGAGGACATCGATGTGATAAACTGTTCCCATTGGTGGAGGAACTGAGAATCCAGAGGACATCGATGTGATAAAGAGTTCCCATTGGTGCAGGGACTGAGAATCCAGAGGACATCGATGTGATACACTGTTCCCATTGGTGGAGGGACTGAGAATCCAGAGGAGATCGATGTGATAAACTGTTCCCATTGGTGGAGGGACTGAGCATCCAGAGTACATCGATGTGATAAACTGTTCCCATTGGTGGAGGGAATGAGAATCTAGAGGACATCGATGGGATCAACTGTTCCCAATGGTGCAGGACTAAGAATCCAGAGGACATCGATGTGATAAACTGTTCCCATTGGTGCAGGGACTGAGAATCCAGAGGACATCGATGTGATAAACTGTTCTCATTGGTGCAGGGACTGAGAATCCAGAAGACATCGATGTGATACACTACTCCCATTCTTGGAGGAACT
Source organism: Isurus oxyrinchus (assembly GCA_026770705.1). Classification (NCBI taxonomy): domain Eukaryota; kingdom Metazoa; phylum Chordata; class Chondrichthyes; order Lamniformes; family Lamnidae; genus Isurus; species Isurus oxyrinchus. The sequence continues at coordinate 18,050,446 of JANJGN010000035.1, forward strand.
GAGAATCCAGACCACATCGATGTGATAAACTGTTCCCATTGGTGCATGGACTGAGAATACAGAGGGCATCGATGTGATAAACTGTTCCCTTTGGTGAAGGGACTGAGAATCCAGAGGACATCGATGCGATAAACTGTTCCCATTTGTGCAGAGACTGAGAATCCAGAGGACATCGATGTGATAAACTGTCCCATTGGTGCAGAAACTGTGAATCCAGAGGACATCGATTTGATAAACTGTTCCCATTGGTGCAGGGACTGAGAATCCAGAGGACATCGATGTGATAAACTGTTCCCTTTGGAGCAGGGACTGAGAATCCAGAGTACAGCGATGTTATAAACTGTTCCCATTGGTGGAAGGACTGAGAATCCAGAGGACATCAATGTGATAAACTGTTCCCAATGGAGCAGGGACTGAATATCCAGAGGACATCGATGTGATAAACTGTTCCCATTGGTGCAGGGACTAAGAATCCAGAGGACATCGATGTGATACACTGTTCCCATTGGTGCAGGGACTGAGACTCCAGCGGACATCGATGTGATGAACTGTTCCCATTGGTGGAGGGGTTAAAAATCCAGAGGACATCGATGTGATAAACTGTTCCCATTGGTGGAGGAACTGAGAATCCAGAGGACATCGATGTGATAAACAGTTCCCATTGGTGCAGGGACTGAGAATCCAGAGGACATCGATGTGATACACTGTTCCCATTGGTGGAGGGACTGAGAATCAAGAGGATATGGATGTCATAAACTATTCCCATTGGTGGAGGGACTGAGAATCCAGAGGACATCGATGTGATAAATTGTTCGCATAGGTGGAGACACTGAGAATCCAGAGGACATCGATGTGATAAACTGTTGCCAATGGTGCAGGGACCGAGAATCCAGAGGACATCAATGTGATAAACTGTTCCCATTGGTGGAGGGACAGAGAATCCAGAGGACATCGATGTGATAAACTGTTCCCATTGGTGCTGGGACTGAGAATCCAGAGGACATCGATGTGATGAACTGTTTCCATTGGTGGAGGGAATAAAAATCCAGAGGACATCGATGTGATAAACTGTTCCCATTGGTGGAGGAACTGAGAATCCAGAGGACATCGATGTGATAAACTGTTCCCAATGGAGCAGGGACTGAGAATCCAGAGGACAGCGATGTGATACACTGTTCCCATTGGTGGAGGGACTGAGAATCCAGAGGAGATCGATGTGATAAACTGTTCCCATTGGTGCAGGGAATGAGCATCCATAGTACATCGATGTGATAAACTGTTCCCATTGGTGCAGGGACTGAGAATCCAGAGGACATCGATGTGATACACTGTTCCCATTGGTGCAGAGAGTGAGAATCCAGAGGACATCGATGTGATAAAGAATTGCCAATGGTGCAGGGACTGAGAATCCAGAGGACATCGATGTAATAAACTGTTCCCATTGGTGCAGAGAGTGAGGATCCAGAGGACATCGATGTAATAAACTGTTCCCATTGGTGCAGGGACTGAGAATCCAGAGGACATCGATGTGATAATCTCTTCCCATTGGTGCAGAGAGCGAGAATCCAGAGGACCCTGATGTGATAAACTGTTCCCACTGGTGCCGGGACTGAGAATCCAGAGGACATCGATGTGATAAACTGTTCCCATTGGTGGAGGGAATAAAAATCCAGCGGACATCGATGTGATAAACTGTTCCCATTGGTGCAGGGACTGAGAATCCAGAGGACATCGATGTGATAAACAATTGCCATTGGTGCAGGGACTGAGAATCCAGAGGACATCGATGTAATAAACTGTACCCATTGGTGCAGAGAGTGAGAATCCAGAGGACATCGATGTGATTATCTCTTCCCATTGGGGCAGAGAGTGAGAATCCAGAGGACATCGATGTGATAAACTGTTCCCATTGGTGCAGGGACTGAGATTCCAGAGGACATCGATGTGATAATCTGTTCCCATTGGTGCAGGACTGAGAATCCAGAGGACATCGATGTGATAAACTGTTCCCATTGGTGCAGGGACTGAGAATCCAGAGGACATCGATGTGATAAACTGTTCCCATTGGTGCAGAGACTGAGAATCCAGAGGACATCGATGTGATAAACTGTTCCCATTGGTGCAGGGACTGAGAATCCAGAGGACATCGATGTGATAAACTGTTCCCTTTGGTGCAGGGACTGAGAATCCAGAGGACATCGATGTGATAAATTGTTCCCATTGGTGCAGGGACTGAGAATCCAGAGGACATGGATGTGATAAACTCTTCCCATTGTTGATGGGACTGAGAATCCAGAGGACATCGATGTGATAAACTGTTCCCATTGGTGCAGGGGCTGAGAATCCAGAAGACATCGATGTGATAAACTGTTGCAATTGGAGCAGGGGCTGAGATTCCAGAGGACATGGATGTGATAAACTGTTCCCATTGGTGGAGGGACTGAGAATCCAGAGGACATCGATGTGATAAACTGTACCCAATGGTGCAGGGACTGAAAATCCAGAGGACATCGATGTGATAAACTGTTCCCATTGGTGGAGGGACTGAGAATCCAGAGGACATCAATGTGATAAACTGTTCCCATTGGTGCAGGGACTGAGAATCCAGAGGACATCGATGCGATAAATTGTTCCCATTGGTGCAGGGACTGAGAATCCAGAGGACATCGATGTGATAATCTGTTCCCACTGGTGCAGGGACTGAGAATCCAGAGGACATCGATGTGATAAACTGTTCCCATTGGTGCAGGGATTGAGAATCCAGAGCACATCAATGTGATAAACTGATCCCATTGGTGGAGGGAATAAAAATCCAGAGGACATCGATGCGATGAACTGTTCCCATTTGTGGAGGGACTGATAATCCAGAGTACAGCGATGTGATAAACTGTTCCCATTGGTGGAAGGACTGAGAATCCAGAGGACATCAATGTGATAAACTGTTCCCATTGGAGCAAGGACTGAAAATCCAGAGGACATCGACGTGATAAACTGTTCTCATTGGTGCAGGGACTGAGAATCCAGAGGACATCAATGCGATAAATTGTTCCCATTGGTGCAGGGACTGAGAATCCAGAGGACATCGATGTGATAATCTGTTCCCACTGGTGCAGGGACTGAGAATCCAGAGGACATCGATGTGATAAACTGTTCCCATTGGTGCAGGGATTGAGAATCCAGAGGACATCAATGTGATAAACTGATCCCATTGGTGGAGGGAATAAAAATCCAGAGGACATCGATGCGATAAACTGTTCCAATTTGTGGAGGGACGGAGAATGCAGAGTACAGCGATGTTATAAACTGTTCCCATTGGTGGAAGGACTGAGAATCCAGAGGACATCAATGTGATAAACTGTTCCCATTGGAGCAGGGACTGAATATCCAGAGGACATCGATGTGATAAACTGTTCCCATTGGTGCAGGGACTAAGAATCCAGAGGACATCGATGTGATACACTGTTCCCATTGGTGCAGGGACTGAGACTCCAGCGGACATCGATGTGATGAACTGTTCCCATTGGTGGAGGGGTTAAAAATCCAGAGGACATCGATGTGATAAACTGTTCCCATTGGTGGAGGAACTGAGAATCCAGAGGACATCGATGTGATAAAGAGTTCCCATTGGTGCAGGGACTGAGAATCCAGAGGACATCGATGTGATACACTGTTCCCATTGGTGGAGGGACTGAGAATCCAGAGGAGATCGATGTGATAAACTGTTCCCATTGGTGGAGGGACTGAGCATCCAGAGTACATCGATGTGATAAACTGTTCCCATTGGTGGAGGGAATGAGAATCTAGAGGACATCGATGGGATCAACTGTTCCCAATGGTGCAGGACTAAGAATCCAGAGGACATCGATGTGATAAACTGTTCCCATTGGTGCAGGGACTGAGAATCCAGAGGACATCGATGTGATAAACTGTTCTCATTGGTGCAGGGACTGAGAATCCAGAAGACATCGATGTGATACACTACTCCCATTCTTGGAGGAACTGAGAATCCAGACCACATCGATGTGATAAACTGTTCCCATTGGTGCATGGACTGAGAATCCAGAGGGCATCGATGTGATACACTGTTCCCATTGGTGCAGGGACTGAGAATCCAGATGACATCGATGTCATAAACTGTTCCCATTGGTGCAGAGAGTGAGAATCAATAGGATATCGATGTGATAAACTATTCCCATTGGTGGAGGGACTGAGAATCCAGAGGACATCGATGTGATAATCTGTTCCCATGGGTGCAGGGACTGAGAATCCAGAGGACAGCGATGTAATAAATTGTTCCCATTGGTGGAAGGACTGAGAATCCAGAGGACAGCGATGTGATAAACTGTTCCCAGTGGTGGAAGGACTGAGAATCCAGAGGACATCAACGTGATAAACTGTTCCCATTGGTGCAGGGACTGAGAATCCTGAGGACATCGATGTGGTAAACTGTTCCCATTGGCGACGGGACTGAGAATCCAGAGGACATCGATGTGATAAACTGTTCCCATTGGTGGAGAGACTGAGAATCCAGAGGACATCGATGAGATACACTGGTCCCATTGGTGCAGGGTCTGAGAATGCAGAGGACATCGATGTGATAAATTGTTCCCATTGGTGCAGGGACTGAGAATCCAGAGGACATCGATGTGACAAACTGTTCCCATTGGTGCAGGGACTGAGAATCCAGAGGACATCAACGTAATTAAATGTTCCCATTGGTGCAGGGAGTGAGAATCCAGAGGACATTGATGCGATAAACTGTTCCCATTGGTGCAGCGAGTCAGAATCCAGAGGATATCGATGTGATAAACTGTTCACTCTGGTACAGGGAATGAGAATCCAGAGGACATCGATGTGATAAACTGCTCCCATTGGTGACGGAACTGAAAATCCAGAGGACATCGATGTGATAAACTGCTCCCATTGGTGACGGGACTGAGAATCCAGAGGACATCGATGCGATAAACTGTTCCCATTGGTGCAGCGACTGAGAATCCAGAGGACATCGATGTGATAAACTGTTCCCATTGATGCAGGGACTGAGAATCCAGAGGACATCGATGTGATAAACTGTTCCCACTGGTGCAGGAACTGAGAATCCAGAGGACATCGATGTGATAAACTGTTCCCATTGGTGGAGAACTGAGAATCCCTTGGACAGCAATGTGATAAACTGTTCCCACTGGTGGAGGGACTGAGAATCCAGAGGACATCAACGTGATAAACTGTTCCCACTGGTGGAGGGACTAAGAATCCAGAGGACATCAACATGATAAAATGTTCACATTGGTGCAGGGATTCAGAATCCAGAGGACATCGATGTGATAAACTGTTCCCATTGGTGCAGGGACTGAGAATCCAGAGGACATCGATGTGATAAATTGTTCCCATTGGTGGAGGGACTGAGAATCCAGAGGACATCGATGTGATAAATTGTTCGCATAGGTGGAGACACTGAGAATCCAGAGGACATCTATGTGATAAACTGTTGCCAATGGTGCAGGGACCGAGAATCCAGAGGACATCGATGTGATAAACTGTTCCCATTGGTGGAGGGACAGAGAATCCAGAGGACATCGATGTGATAAACTGTTCCCATTGGTGCTGGGACTGAGAATCCAGAGGACATCGATGTGATGAACTGTTCCCATTGGTGGAGGGAATAAAAATCCAGAGGACATCGATGTGATAAACTGTTCCCATTGGTGGAGGAACTGAGAATCCAGAGGACATCGATGTGATAAACTGTTCCCAATGGTGCAGGGACTGAGAATCCAGAGGACATCGATGTGATACACTGTTCCCATTGGTGGAGGGACTGAGAATCCAGAGGACATCGATGTGATAAACTGTTCCCATTGGTGCAGGGACTGAGCATCCAGAGTACATCGATGTGATAAACTGTTCCCATTGGTGCAGGGACTGAGAATCCAGAGGACATCGATGTGATACACTGTTCCCATTGGTGCAGGGACTGAGAATCCAGATGACATCGATGTCATAAACTGTTCCCATTGGTGCAGAGAGTGAGAATCAAGAGGATATCGATGTGATAAACTATTCCCATTGGTGGAGGGACTGAGAATCCAGAGGACATCGATGTGATAATCTGTTCCCATGGGTGGAGGGACTGAGAATCCAGAGGACAGCGATGTGATAAACTGTTCCCAGTGGTGGAAGGACTGAGAATCCAGAGGACATCAACGTGATAAACTGTTCCCATTGGTGCAGGGACTGAGAATCCTGAGGACATCGATGTGGTAAACTGTTCCCATTGGTGCAGGGACTGAGAATCCAGAGGACATCGATGTGACAAACTGTTCCTATTGGTTCAGGGACTGAGAATCCAGAGGACATCAACGTAATTAAATGTTCCCATTGGTGCAGGGAGTGAGAATCCAGAGGACATCGATGCGATAAACTGTTCCCATTGGTGCAGCGAGTCAGAATGCAGAGGATATCGATGTGATAAACTGTTCACTCTGGTACAGGGAATGAGAATCCAGAGGACATCGATGTGATAAACTGCTCCCATTGGTGACGGGACTGAAAATCCAGAGGACATCGATGCGATAAACTGTTCCCATTGGTGCAGCGACTGAGAATCCAGAGGACATCGATGTGATAAACTGTTCCCATTGATGCAGGGACTGAGAATCCAGAGGACATCGATGTGATAAACTGTTCCCATTGGTGCAGGAACTGAGAATCCGGAGGACATCGATGTGATAATCTGTTCCCATTGGTGGAGAACTGAGAATCCCTTGGACAGCAATGTGATAAACTGTTCCCACTGGTGGAGGGACTGAGAATCCAGAGGACATCGATGTGATAAATTGTTCCCATTGGTGGAGGGACTGAGAATCCAGAGGACATCGATGTGATAAATTGTTCCCATTGGTGCAGGGACTGAGAATCCAGAGGACATCGATGTGATAAATTGTTCCCATTGGTGGAGGGACTGAGAATCCAGAGGACATCGATGTGATAAATTGTTCGCATAGGTGGAGACACTGAGAATCCAGAGGACATCGATGTGATAAACTGTTGCCAATGGTGCAGGGACCGAGAATCCATAGGACATCGATGTGATAAACTGTTCCCATTGGTGGAGGGACAGAGAATCCAGAGGACATCGATGTGATAAACTGTTCCCATTGGTGCTGGGACTGAGAATCCAGAGGACATCGATGTGATGAACTGTTCCCATTGGTGGAGGGAATAAAAATCCAGAGGACATCGATGTGATAAACTGTTCCCATTGGTGGAGGAACTGAGAATCCAGAGGACATCGATGTGATAAACTGTTGCCAATGGTGCAGGGACTGAGAATCCAGAGGACATCGATGTGATACACTGTTCCCATTGGTGGAGGGACTGAGAATCCAGAGGATATCGATGTGATAAACTGTTCACTCTGGTACAGGGAATGAGAATCCAGAGGACATCGATGTGATAAACTGCTCCCATTGGTGACGGAACTGAAAATCCAGAGGACATCGATGTGATAAACTGCTCCCATTGGTGACGGGACTGAGAATCCAGAGGACATCGATGCGATAAACTGTTCCCATTGGTGCAGCGACTGAGAATCCAGAGGACATCGATGTGATAAACTGTTCCCATTGATGCAGGGACTGAGAATCCAGAGGACATCGATGTGATAAACTGTTCCCACTGGTGCAGGAACTGAGAATCCAGAGGACATCGATGTGATAAACTGTTCCCATTGGTGGAGAACTGAGAATCCCTTGGACAGCAATGTGATAAACTGTTCCCACTGGTGGAGGGACTAAGAATCCAGAGGACATCAACATGATAAAATGTTCACATTGGTGCAGGGATTCAGAATCCAGAGGACATCGATGTGATAAACTGTTCCCATTGGTGCAGGGACTGAGAATCCAGAGGACATCGATGTGATAAATTGTTCCCATTGGTGGAGGGACTGAGAATCCAGAGGACATCGATGTGATAAATTGTTCGCATAGGTGGAGACACTGAGAATCCAGAGGACATCTATGTGATAAACTGTTGCCAATGGTGCAGGGACCGAGAATCCAGAGGACATCGATGTGATAAACTGTTCCCATTGGTGGAGGGACAGAGAATCCAGAGGACATCGATGTGATAAACTGTTCCCATTGGTGCTGGGACTGAGAATCCAGAGGACATCGATGTGATGAACTGTTCCCATTGGTGGAGGGAATAAAAATCCAGAGGACATCGATGTGATAAACTGTTCCCATTGGTGGAGGAACTGAGAATCCAGAGGACATCGATGTGATAAACTGTTCCCAATGGTGCAGGGACTGAGAATCCAGAGGACATCGATGTGATACACTGTTCCCATTGGTGGAGGGACTGAGAATCCAGAGGACATCGATGTGATAAACTGTTCCCATTGGTGCAGGGACTGAGCATCCAGAGTACATCGATGTGATAAACTGTTCCCATTGGTGCAGGGACTGAGAATCCAGAGGACATCGATGTGATACACTGTTCCCATTGGTGCAGGGACTGAGAATCCAGATGACATCGATGTCATAAACTGTTCCCATTGGTGCAGAGAGTGAGAATCAAGAGGATATCGATGTGATAAACTATTCCCATTGGTGGAGGGACTGAGAATCCAGAGGACATCGATGTGATAATCTGTTCCCATGGGTGGAGGGACTGAGAATCCAGAGGACAGCGATGTGATAAACTGTTCCCAGTGGTGGAAGGACTGAGAATCCAGAGGACATCAACGTGATAAACTGTTCCCATTGGTGCAGGGACTGAGAATCCTGAGGACATCGATGTGGTAAACTGTTCCCATTGGTGCAGGGACTGAGAATCCAGAGGACATCGATGTGACAAACTGTTCCTATTGGTTCAGGGACTGAGAATCCAGAGGACATCAACGTAATTAAATGTTCCCATTGGTGCAGGGAGTGAGAATCCAGAGGACATCGATGCGATAAACTGTTCCCATTGGTGCAGCGAGTCAGAATGCAGAGGATATCGATGTGATAAACTGTTCACTCTGGTACAGGGAATGAGAATCCAGAGGACATCGATGTGATAAACTGCTCCCATTGGTGACGGGACTGAAAATCCAGAGGACATCGATGCGATAAACTGTTCCCATTGGTGCAGCGACTGAGAATCCAGAGGACATCGATGTGATAAACTGTTCCCATTGATGCAGGGACTGAGAATCCAGAGGACATCGATGTGATAAACTGTTCCCATTGGTGCAGGAACTGAGAATCCGGAGGACATCGATGTGATAATCTGTTCCCATTGGTGGAGAACTGAGAATCCCTTGGACAGCAATGTGATAAACTGTTCCCACTGGTGGAGGGACTGAGAATCCAGAGGACATCGATGTGATAAATTGTTCCCATTGGTGGAGGGACTGAGAATCCAGAGGACATCGATGTGATAAATTGTTCCCATTGGTGCAGGGACTGAGAATCCAGAGGACATCGATGTGATAAATTGTTCCCATTGGTGGAGGGACTGAGAATCCAGAGGACATCGATGTGATAAATTGTTCGCATAGGTGGAGACACTGAGAATCCAGAGGACATCGATGTGATAAACTGTTGCCAATGGTGCAGGGACCGAGAATCCATAGGACATCGATGTGATAAACTGTTCCCATTGGTGGAGGGACAGAGAATCCAGAGGACATCGATGTGATAAACTGTTCCCATTGGTGCTGGGACTGAGAATCCAGAGGACATCGATGTGATGAACTGTTCCCATTGGTGGAGGGAATAAAAATCCAGAGGACATCGATGTGATAAACTGTTCCCATTGGTGGAGGAACTGAGAATCCAGAGGACATCGATGTGATAAACTGTTGCCAATGGTGCAGGGACTGAGAATCCAGAGGACATCGATGTGATACACTGTTCCCATTGGTGGAGGGACTGAGAATCCAGAGGATATCGATGTGATAAACTGTTCACTCTGGTACAGGGAATGAGAATCCAGAGGACATCGATGTGATAAACTGCTCCCATTGGTGACGGAACTGAAAATCCAGAGGACATCGATGTGATAAACTGCTCCCATTGGTGACGGGACTGAGAATCCAGAGGACATCGATGCGATAAACTGTTCCCATTGGTGCAGCGACTGAGAATCCAGAGGACATCGATGTGATAAACTGTTCCCATTGATGCAGGGACTGAGAATCCAGAGGACATCGATGTGATAAACTGTTCCCACTGGTGCAGGAACTGAGAATCCAGAGGACATCGATGTGATAAACTGTTCCCATTGGTGGAGAACTGAGAATCCCTTGGACAGCAATGTGATAAACTGTTCCCACTGGTGGAGGGACTGAGAATCCAGAGGACATCAACGTGATAAACTGTTCCCACTGGTGGAGGGACTAAGAATCCAGAGGACATCAACATGATAAAATGTTCACATTGGTGCAGGGATTCAGAATCCAGAGGACATCGATGTGATAAACTGTTCCCATTGGTGCAGGGACTGAGAATCCAGAGGACATCGATGTGATAAATTGTTCCCATTGGTGGAGGGACTGAGAATCCAGAGGACATCGATGTGATAAATTGTTCGCATAGGTGGAGACACTGAGAATCCAGAGGACATCTATGTGATAAACTGTTGCCAATGGTGCAGGGACCGAGAATCCAGAGGACATCGATGTGATAAACTGTTCCCATTGGTGGAGGGACAGAGAATCCAGAGGACATCGATGTGATAAACTGTTCCCATTGGTGCTGGGACTGAGAATCCAGAGGACATCGATGTGATGAACTGTTCCCATTGGTGGAGGGAATAAAAATCCAGAGGACATCGATGTGATAAACTGTTCCCATTGGTGGAGGAACTGAGAATCCAGAGGACATCGATGTGATAAACTGTTCCCAATGGTGCAGGGACTGAGAATCCAGAGGACATCGATGTGATACACTGTTCCCATTGGTGGAGGGACTGAGAATCCAGAGGACATCGATGTGATAAACTGTTCCCATTGGTGCAGGGACTGAGCATCCAGAGTACATCGATGTGATAAACTGTTCCCATTGGTGCAGGGACTGAGAATCCAGAGGACATCGATGTGATACACTGTTCCCATTGGTGCAGGGACTGAGAATCCAGATGACATCGATGTCATAAACTGTTCCCATTGGTGCAGAGAGTGAGAATCAAGAGGATATCGATGTGATAAACTATTCCCATTGGTGGAGGGACTGAGAATCCAGAGGACATCGATGTGATAATCTGTTCCCATGGGTGGAGGGACTGAGAATCCAGAGGACAGCGATGTGATAAACTGTTCCCAGTGGTGGAAGGACTGAGAATCCAGAGGACATCAACGTGATAAACTGTTCCCATTGGTGCAGGGACTGAGAATCCTGAGGACATCGATGTGGTAAACTGTTCCCATTGGTGCAGGGACTGAGAATCCAGAGGACATCGATGTGACAAACTGTTCCTATTGGTTCAGGGACTGAGAATCCAGAGGACATCAACGTAATTAAATGTTCCCATTGGTGCAGGGAGTGAGAATCCAGAGGACATCGATGCGATAAACTGTTCCCATTGGTGCAGCGAGTCAGAATGCAGAGGATATCGATGTGATAAACTGTTCACTCTGGTACAGGGAATGAGAATCCAGAGGACATCGATGTGATAAACTGCTCCCATTGGTGACGGGACTGAAAATCCAGAGGACATCGATGCGATAAACTGTTCCCATTGGTGCAGCGACTGAGAATCCAGAGGACATCGATGTGATAAACTGTTCCCATTGATGCAGGGACTGAGAATCCAGAGGACATCGATGTGATAAACTGTTCCCATTGGTGCAGGAACTGAGAATCCGGAGGACATCGATGTGATAATCTGTTCCCATTGGTGGAGAACTGAGAATCCCTTGGACAGCAATGTGATAAACTGTTCCCACTGGTGGAGGGACTGAGAATCCAGAGGACATCGATGTGATAAATTGTTCCCATTGGTGGAGGGACTGAGAATCCAGAGGACATCGATGTGATAAATTGTTCCCATTGGTGCAGGGACTGAGAATCCAGAGGACATCGATGTGATAAATTGTTCCCATTGGTGGAGGGACTGAGAATCCAGAGGACATCGATGTGATAAATTGTTCGCATAGGTGGAGACACTGAGAATCCAGAGGACATCGATGTGATAAACTGTTGCCAATGGTGCAGGGACCGAGAATCCATAGGACATCGATGTGATAAACTGTTCCCATTGGTGGAGGGACAGAGAATCCAGAGGACATCGATGTGATAAACTGTTCCCATTGGTGCTGGGACTGAGAATCCAGAGGACATCGATGTGATGAACTGTTCCCATTGGTGGAGGGAATAAAAATCCAGAGGACATCGATGTGATAAACTGTTCCCATTGGTGGAGGAACTGAGAATCCAGAGGACATCGATGTGATAAACTGTTGCCAATGGTGCAGGGACTGAGAATCCAGAGGACATCGATGTGATACACTGTTCCCATTGGTGGAGGGACTGAGAATCCAGAGGAGATCGATGTGATAAACTGTTCCCATTGGTGCAGGGACTGAGCATCCAGAGTACATCGATGTGATAAACTGTTCCCATTGGTGGAGGGACTGAGAATCCAGAGGACATCGATGTGATCAACTGTTCCCATTGGTGCAGGTCTGAGAATCCAGAGGGCATCGATGTGATAAACTGTTCCCATTGGTGCAGGGAATGAGAATCCAGAGGACATCGATGTGATAAACTGTTCTCATTGGTGCAGGGACTGAGAATCCAGAAGACATCGATGTGATACACTAGTCCCATTCTTGCAGGAACTGAGAATCCAGACCACATCGATGTGATGAACTGTTCCCATTGGTGCAGGGACTTAGAATTCAGAGACATCGATGTGATACACTGTTCCCATTGGTGCAGGGACTGAGAATCCAGATGACATCGATGTCATAAACTGTTCCCATTGGTGCAGAGAGTGAGAATCAAGAGGATATGGATGTCATAAACTATTCCCATTGGTGGAGGGACTGAGAATCCAGAGGACATCGATGTGATAAACTGCTCCCATTGGTGACGGGACTGAAAATCCAGAGGACATCGATGTGATAAACTGCTCCCATTGGTGACGGGACTAAGAATCCAGAGGACATCGATGCGATAAACTGTTCCCATTGGTGCAGCGACTGAGAATCCAGAGGACATCGATGTGATAAACTGTTCCCATTGATGCAGGGACTGAGAATCCAGAGGACATCGATGTGATAAACTGTTCCCACTGGTGCAGGAACTGAGAATCCAGAGGACATCGATGTGATAAACTGTTCCCATTGTTGGAGAAATGAGAATCCCTTGGACAGCAATGTGATAAACTGTTCCCACTGGTGGAGGGACTGAGAATCCAGAGGACATCAACGTGATAAACTGTTCCCACTGGTGGAGGGACTGAGAATCCAGAGTTCATCGATGTGATAAACTGTTCCCATTGGTTCAGGGATTGAGAATCCAGAGGACATTGATGTGATAAACTGTTCCCTTTGGTGCAGGGAGTGAGAATCCACAGGATATCGATTTGATAAACTGTTCCCTCTGGTACAGGGACTGAGAATCCAGAGGACATCGATGTGATAAATTGTTCACATAGGTGGAGACACTGAGAATCCAGAGGACATCGATGTGATAAACTGTTGCCAATGGTGCAGGGACCGAGACTCCAGAGGACATCGATGTGATAAACTGTTCCCATTGGTGGAGGGACAGAGAATCCAGAGGACATCGATGTGATAAACTGTTCCCATTGGTGCTGGGACTGAGAATCCAGAGGACATCGATGTGATGAACTGTTCCCTTTGGTGGAGGGAATAAAAATCCAGAGGACATCGATGTGATCAACTGTTCCCATTGGTGGAGGAACTGAGAATCCAGAGGACATCGATGTGCTAAACTGTTCCCAATGGTGCAGGGACTGAGAATCCAGAGGACATCGATGTGATACACTGTTCCCATTGGTGGAGGGACTGAGAATCCAGAGCAGATCGATGTGATAAACTGTTCCTATTGGTGCAGGGACCGAGCATCCAGAGCACATCGATGTGATAAACTGTTCCCATTGGTGCAGGGACTGAAAATCCAGAGGACATCGATGTGATACACTGTTCCCATTGGTGCAGGGACTGAGAATCCAGATGACATCGATGTGATAAACTGTTCCCATTGGTGCAGAGAGTGAGAATCAAGAGGATATCGATGTGATAAACTATTCCCATTGGTCGAGGGACTGAGAATCCAGAGGACATCGATGTGATAATCTGTTCCCATGGGTGGAGGGACTGAGAATCCAGAGGACAGCGATGTAATAAATTGTTCCCATTGGTGGAAGGACTGAGAATCCAGAGGACAGCGATGTGATAAACTGTTCCCAGTAGTGGAAGGACTGAGAATCCAGAGGACATCAAGGTGATAAACTGTTCCCTTTGGTGCAGGGACTGAGAATCCTGAGGACATCGATGTGGTAAACTGTTCCCATTGGCGACGGGACTGAGAATCCAGAGGACATCGATGTGATAAACTGTTCCCATTGGTGGAGAGACTGAGAATCCAGAGGACATCGATGAGATACACTGTTCCCATTGGTGCAGGGTCTGAGAATGCAGAGGACATCGATGTGATAAACTGTTCCCATTGGTGCAGGGACTGAGAATCCGGAGGACATCGATGTGACAAACTGTTCACTCTGGTACAGGGAATGAGAATCCAGAGGACATCGATGTGATAAACTGCTCCCATTGGTGACGGGACTGAAAATCCAGAGGACATCGATGTGATAAACTGCTCCCATTGGTGACGGGACTGAGAATCCAGAGGACATCGATGCGATAAACTGTTCCCATTGGTGCAGCGACTGAGAATCCAGAGGACATCGATGTGATAAACTGTTCCCATTGATGCAGGGACTGAGAATCCAGAGGACATCGATGTGATAAACTGTTCCCACTGGTGCAGGAACTGAGAATCCAGAGGACATCCATGTGATAAACTGTTCCCATTGGTGGAGAACTGAGAACCCTTGGACAGCAAAGTGATAAACTGTTCCCACTGGTGGAGGGACTGAGAATCCAGAGGACATCAACGTGATAAACTGTTCCCACTGGTGGAGGGACTGAGAATCCAGAGGACATCAACATGATAAAATGTTCCCATTGGTGGAGGGATTGAGAATCCAGAGGACATCGATGTGATAAACTGTTCCCATTGGTGCAGGGACTGAGAATCCAGAGGACATCGATGTGATAAATTGTTCCCATTGGTGGAGGGACTGAGAATCCAGAGGACATCGATGTGATAAATTGTTCGCATAGGTGGAGACACTGAGAATCCAGAGGACATCGATGTGATAAACTGTTCCCATTGGTGCAGGGACAGAGAATCCAGAGGACATCGATTTGATAAACTGTTCCCATTGGTGCTGGGACTGAGAATCCAGAGGACATCGATGTGATGAACTGTTCCCATTGGTGGAGGGAATAAAAATCCAGAGGACATCGATGTGATAAACTGTTCCCATTGGTGGAGGAACTGAGAATCCAGAGGACATCGATGTGCTAAACTGTTCCCAATGGTGCAGGGACTGAGAATCCAGAGGACAACGATGTGATACACTGTTCCCATTGGTGGAGGGACTGAGAATCCAGAGGAGATCGATGTGATAAACTGTTCCCATTGGTGCAGGGACTGAGCATCCAGAGTACATCGATGTGATAAACTGTTCCCATTAGTGGAGGGACTGAGAATCCAGAGGACATCGATGTGATCAACTGTTCCCATTGGCGCAGGACTGAGAATCCAGAGGGCATCGATGTGATAAACTGTTCCCATTGGTGCAGGGAATGAGAATCCAGAGGACATCGATGTGATACACTAGTCCCATTCTTGCAGGAACTGAGAATCCAGACCACATCGATGTGATAAACTGTTCCCATTGGTGCAGGGACTGAGAATCCAGAGGACATCGATGTGATACACTGTTCCCATTGGTGCAGGGACTGAGAATCCAGATGACATCGATGTCATAAACTGTTCCCATTGGTGCAGAGAGTGAGAATCCAGAGGACATCGATGTGATAAACTGCTCCCATTGGTGATGGGACTGAGAATCCAGAGGACATCGATGTGATAAACTGCTCACATTGGTGACGGGAAAGAGAATCCAGAGGACATCGATGCGATAAACTGTTCCCATTGGTGCAGCGACTGAGAATCCAGAGGACATCGATGTGATAAACTGTTCCCATTGATGCAGGGACTGAGAATCCAGAGGACATCGATGTGATAAACTGTTCCCACTGGTGCAGGGACTGAGAATCCAGAGGACATCGATGTGATAAACTGTTCCCATTGGTGGAGGACTGAGAATCCAGAGGACATCGATGTGATAAACTGTTCCCATTGGTGCAGGGACTGAGAATCCAGAGGACATCGATGTGATAAACTGTTCCCATTGGTGGAGGGAATAAAAATCCAGAGGATATCGATGTGATAAACTGTTCCCATTGGTGGAGGAACTGAGAATCCAGAGAACATCGATGTGATAAACTGTTCGCATTGGTGCAGGGACTGAGAATCCAGGGGACATCGATGTAATACACTGTTCCCATTGGTGGAGGGACTGAGAATCCGGAGGAGATCGATGTGATAAACTGTTCCCATTGGTGCAGGGACTGAGCATCCAGAGTTCATCGATGTGATAAACTGTTCCCATTGGTGGAGGGACTGAGAATGCAGAGGACATCGATGTGATCAACTGTTCCCATTGGTGCAGGACTGAGAATCCAGAGGACATCGATGTGATAAACTGTTCCCATTGGTGGAGGGACTGAGAATCCAGAGGACATCGATGTGATACACTGTTCCCATTGGAGCAGGGACTCAGAATCCAGAAGACCCTGATGTGATCAACTTTTCCCATTGGTGCAGGACTGAGAATCCAGAGGACATCGATCTGATACACTTTTCCCACTGGTGCCGGGACTGAGTATCCAGAGGACATCGATGTGATACACTAGTCCCATTCTTGGAGGAACTGAGAATCCAGAACACATCGATGTGATAAACTGTTCCCATTGGTGCAGGGACTGAGAATCCAGATGACATCGATGTCATAAACTGCTCCCATTGGTGCAGAGAGTGAGAATCAAGATGATATCGATGTGATAAACTATTCCCATTGGTGGAGGGACTGAGGATCCAGAGGAGTTCGATGTGATAAACTGTTCCCATTGGTGGAAGGACTGAGAAACCAGAGAACAGCGATGTGATAAACTGTTCCCATTGGTGGAAGGACTGAGAATCCAGAGAACAGCGATGTGATAAACTGTTCCCATTGGTGGAAGGACTGAGATTCCAGAGGACATCAACGTGATAAACTGTTCCCATTGGTGCAGGGACTGAGAATGCAGAGGACATCGATGTGATCAACTGTTCCCATTGGTGCAGGACTGAGAATCCAGAGGACATCGATGTGATAAACTGTTCCCATTGGTGGAGGGACTGATAATCCAGAGGACATCGATGAGATACACTGTTCCCATTGGTGCAGGGACTGAGAATCCAGAGGACATCGATGTGGTAAACTGTTCCCATTGGTGCAGGGACTGAGAATCCAGACGACATCGATGTGATAAACTGTTCCCATTGGTGGAGGGACTGAGAACCCAGAGGACATCGATGTGATACACTGTTCCCATTGGAGCAGGGATTCAGAATCCAGAAGACCCTGATGTGATCAACTTTTCCCATTGGTGCAGGACTGAGAATCCAGAGGACATCGATCTGATACACTTTTCCCACTGGTGCCGGGACTGAGTATCCAGAGGACATCGAAGTGATACACTAGTCCCATTCTTGGAGGAACTGAGAATCCAGAACACATCGATGTGATAAACTGTTCCCATTGGTGCAGGGACTGAGAATCCAGATGACATCGATGTCATAAACTGCTCCCATTGGTGCAGAGAGTGAGAATCAAGATGATATCGATGTGAAAAACTATTCCCAGTGGTGGAGGGACTGAGAATCCAGAGGAGTTCGATGTGATAAACTGTTCCCATTGGTGGAAGGACTGAGAAACCAGAGAACAGCGATGTGATAAACTGTTCCCATTGGTGGAAGGACTGAGAATCCAGAGAACAGCGATGTGATAAACTGTTCCCATTGGTGGAAGGACTGAGATTCCAGAGGACATCAACGTGATAAACTGTTCCCATTGGTGCAGGGACTGAGAATCCAGAGGACATCGATGTGGTAAACTGTTCCCATTGGTGACGGGACTGAGAATCCAGAGGACATTGATGAGATACACTGTTCCCATTGGTGCAGGGACTGAGAATCCAGAGGACATCGATGTGGTAAACTGTTCCCATTGGTGCAGGGACTGAGAATCCAGACGACATCGATGTGATAAACTGTTCCCATTGGTGCAGGACTGAGAATCCAGAGGACATCGATGTGATAAACTGTTCCCATTGGTGGAGGGACTGAGAATCCAGAGGACATCGATGTGATAAACTGTTCCCATTGGTGCAGTGACTGAGAATCCAAAGGACATCGATGTGATAACCTGTTCCCATTGGTGCAGGGACTGAGAATCGAGAGGACATCGATGTGATAAACTGTTCCCATTGTTGCGGGAATAAAAATCCAGAGGACATCGATGTGACAAACTTTTCCCTTTGGTGCAGGGACTGAGAATCCAGAGGACCCTGATGTGATAAACTGTTCCCATTGATGCAGGGACTGAGAATCCAGAGGACATCGATGTGATAAACTGTTCCCACTGGTGCAGGAACTGAGAATCCAGTGGACATCGATGTGATAAACTGTTCCCATTGGTGGAGAACTGAGAATCCCTTGGACAGCAATGTGATAAACTGTTCCCACTGGTGGAGGGACTGAGAATCCAGAGGACATCAACGTGATAAACTGTTCCCACTGGTGGAGGGACTGAGAGACCAGAGGACATCAACATGATAAAATGTTCCCATTGGTGCAGGGATTGAGAATCCAGAGGACATCGATGTGATAAACTGTTCCCATTGGTGCAGGGACTGAGACTCCAGAGGACATCGATGTGATAAATTGTTCCCATTGGTGGAGGGACTGAGAATCCAGAGGACATCGATGTGATAAATTGTTCGCATAGGTGGAGACACTGAGAATCCAGAGGACATCGATGTGATAAACTGTTGCCAATGGTGCAGGGACCGAGAATCCAGAGGACATCGATGTGATAAACTGTTCCGATTGGTGGAGGGACAGAGAATCCAGAGGACATCGATGTGATAAACTGTTCCCATTGGTGCTGGGACTGAGAATCCAGAGGACATCGATGTGATGAACAGTTCCCATTGGTGGAGGGAATAAAAATCCAGAGGACATCGATGTGATAAACTGTTCCCATTGGTGGAGGAACTGAGAATCCAGAGGACATCGATGTGATAAACTGTTCCCAATGGTGCAGGGACTGAGAATCCAGAGGACATCGATGTGATACACTGTTCCCATTGGTGCAGGGACTGAGAATCCAGAGGAGATCGATGTGATAAACTGTTCCCATTGGTGCAGGGACTGAGCAACCAGAGTACATCGATGTGATAAACTGTTCCCATTGGTGGGGAGACTGAGAATCCAGAGGACATCGATGTGATGAACTGATCCCATTGGTGGAGGGACTGAGAATCCAGAGGACATCGATGTGATAAACTGTTCCCATTGGTGCAGGGACTGAGAACCCAGAGAACATCGATGTGATAAACTGTTCCCAATGGTGCAGCGATTGAGAATCCAGAGGACATCGATGTGATAAACTGTTCCCATTGGTGCAGGGACTGAGAATCCATAGGACATCGATGTGATAAACTGTTCCCACTGGTGGAGGGACTGAGAATCCAGAGGACATCGATGCAATAAACGGTTCCCTTTGGTGCAGGGAGTGAGAATCCACAGGATATCGATGTGATAAACTGTTCCCTCTGGTACAGGGACTGAGAATCCAGAGGACATCGATGTGATAAACTGCTCCCATTGGTGATGGGTCTGAGAATCCAGAGGACATCGATGTGATAAACTGCTCCCATTGGTGACGGGACTGAGAATCCAGAGGACATCGATGCGATAAACTGTTCCCATTGGTGCAGCGACTGAGAATCCAGAGGACATCGATGTGATAAACTGTTCCCATTGATGCAGGGACTGAGAATCCAGAGGACATCGATGTGATAAACTGTTCCCACTGGTGCAGGGACTGAGAATCCAGAGGACATCGATGTGATAAACTGTTCCCATTGGTGGAGGACTGAGAATCCAGAGGACATCGATGTGATAAACTGTTCCCATTGGTGCAGGGACTGAGAATCCAGAGGACATCGATGTGATAAACTGTTCCCATTGGTGGAGGGAATAAAAATCCAGAGGATATCGATGTGATAAACTGTTCCCATTGGTGGAGGAACTGAGAATCCAGAGAACATCGATGTGATAAACTGTTCCCATTGGTGCAGGGACTGAAAATCCAGAAGACATCGATGTAATACACTGTTCCCATTGGTGGAGGGACTGAGAATCCAGAGGAGATCGATGTGATAAACTGTTCCCATTGGTGCAGGGACTGAGCATCCAGAGTTCATCGATGTGATAAACTGTTCCCATTGGTGGAGGGACTGAGAATGCAGAGGACATCGATGTGATCAACTGTTCCCATTGGTGCAGGACTGAGAATCCAGAGGACATCGATGTGATAAACTGTTCCCATTGGTGGAGGGACTGAGAATCCAGAGGACATCGATGTGATACACTGTTCCCATTGGAGCAGGGACTGAGAATCCAGAAGACCCTGATGTGATCAACTGTTCCCATTGGTGCAGGACTGAGAATCCAGAGGACATCGATCTGATACACTTTTCCCACTGGTGCCGGGACTGAGTATCCAGAGGACATCGATGTGATACACTAGTCCCATTCTTGGAGGAACTGAGAATCCAGACCACATCGATGTGATGAACTGTTCCCATTGGTGCAGGGACTGAGAATCCAGATGACATCGATGTCATAAACTGCTCCCATTGGTGCAGAGAGTGAGAATCAAGATGATATCGATGTGATAAACTATTCCCATTGGAGGAGGGACTGAGAATCCAGAGGAGATCGATGTGATAAACTGTTCCCATTGGTGGAAGGACTGAGAATCCAGAGGACATCGATGTGATCAACTGTTCCCATTGGTGCAGGACTGAGAATCCAGAGGGCATCGATGTGATAAACTGTTCCCATTGGTGCAGGGAATGAGAATCCAGAGGACATCGATGTGATAAACGCTTCTCATTGGTGCAGGGACTGAGAATCCAGAAGACATCGATGTGATACACTAGTCCCATTCTTGCAGGAACTGAGATTCCAGACCGCATCGATGTGATAAACTGTTCCCATTGGTGCAGGGACTGAAAATCCAGAGGACATCGATGTGATACACTGTTCCCATTGGTGAAGAGACTGAGAATCCAGATGACATCGATGTCATAAACTGTTCCCATTGGTGCAGAGAGTGAGAATCAAGAGGATATGGATGTCATAAACTATTCCCATTGGTGGAGGGACTGACAATCCAGAGGACATCGATGTGATAAACTGTTCCCATTGGTGGAAGGACTGAGAATCCAGAGGACAGCGATGTGATAAACTGTTCCCATTGGTGGAAGGACTGAGAATCCAGAGGACATCAACGTGATAAACTGTTCCCATTGGTGCAGGGACTGAGAATGCAGAGGACATCGATGTGGCAAACTGTTCCCATTGGCGACGGGACTGAGAATCCAGAGGACACTGATGTGATAAACTGTTCCCATTGGTGCAGGGACTGAGTATCCAGAGTACATCGATGCGATAAACTGTTCCCATTGGTGCAGGGACTGAGAACGCAGAGGACATAGATGTGATAAACTGTTCCCATTGGAGGAGAGACTGAGAATGCAGAGGACATCGATGTGATAAACTGTTCCCATTGGTGCGGGCACTGAGAATCCAGAGGACATCGATGTGACAAACTGTTCCCATTGGTGCAGGGACTGAGAATCCAGAGGACATCTATGTGATAAACTGTTCCCATTGGTGGGGAGACTGAGAATCCAGAGGACATCGATGTGATGAACTGATCCCATTGGTGGAGGGACTGAGAATCCAGAGGACATCGATGTGATAAACTGTTCCCATTGGTGCAGGGACTGAGAACCCAGAGAACATCGATGTGATAAACTGTTCCCAATGGTGCAGCGATTGAGAATCCAGAGGACATCGATGTGATAAACTGTTCCCATTGGTGCAGGGACTGAGAATCCATAGGACATCGATGTGATAAACTGTTCCCACTGGTGGAGGGACTGAGAATCCAGAGGACATCAAAGTGATAAAAATGTTCCCATTGGTGCAGGGAGTGAGAATCCAGAGGACATCGATGCGATAAACTGTTCCCATTGGTGGAGGGACTGAGAATCCAGAGGACATCGATGTGATACACTGTTCCCATTGGAGCCGGGATTCAGAATCCAGAAGACCCTGATGTGATCAACTTTTCCCATTGGTGCAGGACTGAGAATCCAGAGGACATCGATCTGATACACTTTTCCCACTGGTGCCGGGACTGAGTATCCAGAGGACATCGATGTGATACACTAGTCCCATTCTTGGAGGAACTGAGAATCCAGAACACATCGATGTGATAAACTGTTCCCATTGGTGCAGGGACTGAGAATCCAGATGACATCGATGTCATAAACTACTCCCATTGGTGCAGAGAGTGAGAATCAAGATGATATCGATGTGAAAAACTATTCCCAGTGGTGGAGGGACTGAGAATCCAGAGGGGTTCGATGTGATAAACTGTTCCCATTGGTGGAAGGACTGAGAAACCAGAGAACAGCGATGTGATAAACTGTTCCCATTGGTGGAAGGACTGAGAATCCAGAGAACAGCGATGTGATAAACTGTTCCCATTGGTGGAAGGACTGAGATTCCAGAGGACATCAACGTGATAAACTGTTCCCATTGGTGCAGGGACTGAGAATCCAGAGGACATCGATGTGGTAAACTGTTCCCATTGGTGACGGGACTGATAATCCAGAGGACATCGATGAGATACACTGTTCCCATTGGTGGAGGGACTGAGAATCCAGAGGACATCGATGTGATACACTGTTCCCATTGGAGCCGGGATTCAGAATCCAGAAGACCCTGATGTGATCAACTTTTCCCATTGGTGCAGGACTGAGAATCCAGAGGACATCGATCTGATACACTTTTCCCACTGGTGCCGGGACTGAGTATCCAGAGGACATCGATGTGATACACTAGTCCCATTCTTGGAGGAACTGAGAATCCAGAACACATCGATGTGATAAACTGTTCCCATTGGTGCAGGGACTGAGAATCCAGATGACATCGATGTCATAAACTACTCCCATTGGTGCAGAGAGTGAGAATCAAGATGATATCGATGTGAAAAACTATTCCCAGTGGTGGAGGGACTGAGAATCCAGAGGGGTTCGATGTGATAAACTGTTCCCATTGGTGGAAGGACTGAGAAACCAGAGAACAGCGATGTGATAAACTGTTCCCATTGGTGGAAGGACTGAGAATCCAGAGAACAGCGATGTGATAAACTGTTCCCATTGGTGGAAGGACTGAGATTCCAGAGGACATCAACGTGATAAACTGTTCCCATTGGTGCAGGGACTGAGAATCCAGAGGACATCGATGTGGTAAACTGTTCCCATTGGTGACGGGACTGATAATCCAGAGGACATCGATGAGATACACTGTTCCCATTGGTGCAGGGACTGAGAATCCAGAGGACATCGATGTGGTAAACTGTTCCCATTGGTGCAGGGACTGAGAATCCAGACGACATCGATGTGATAAACTGTTCCCATTGGTGGAGGGACTGAGAACCCAGAGGACATCGATGTGATACACTGTTCCCATTGGAGCAGGGATTCAGAATCCAGAAGACCCTGATGTGATCAACTTTTCCCATTGGTGCAGGACTGAGAATCCAGAGGACATCGATCTGATACACTTTTCCCACTGGTGCCGGGACTGAGTATCCAGAGGACATCGAAGTGATACACTAGTCCCATTCTTGGAGGAACTGAGAATCCAGAACACATCGATGTGATAAACTGTTCCCATTGGTGCAGGGACTGAGAATCCAGATGACATCGATGTCATAAACTGCTCCCATTGGTGCAGAGAGTGAGAATCAAGATGATATCGATGTGAAAAACTATTCCCAGTGGTGGAGGGACTGAGAATCCAGAGGAGTTCGATGTGATAAACTGTTCCCATTGGTGGAAGGACTGAGAAACCAGAGAACAGCGATGTGATAAACTGTTCCCATTGGTGGAAGGACTGAGAATCCAGAGAACAGCGATGTGATAAACTGTTCCCATTGGTGGAAGGACTGAGATTCCAGAGGACATCAACGTGATAAACTGTTCCCATTGGTGCAGGGACTGAGAATCCAGAGGACATCGATGTGGTAAACTGTTCCCATTGGTGACGGGACTGAGAATCCAGAGGACATTGATGAGATACACTGTTCCCATTGGTGCAGGGACTGAGAATCCAGAGGACATCGATGTGGTAAACTGTTCCCATTGGTGCAGGGACTGAGAATCCAGACGACATCGATGTGATAAACTGTTCCCATTGGTGCAGGACTGAGAATCCAGAGGACATCGATGTGATAAACTGTTCCCATTGGTGGAGGGACTGAGAATCCAGAGGACATCGATGTGATAAACTGTTCCCATTGGTGCAGTGACTGAGAATCCAAAGGACATCGATGTGATAACCTGTTCCCATTGGTGCAGGGACTGAGAATCGAGAGGACATCGATGTGATAAACTGTTCCCATTGTTGCGGGAATAAAAATCCAGAGGACATCGATGTGACAAACTTTTCCCTTTGGTGCAGGGACTGAGAATCCAGAGGACCCTGATGTGATAAACTGTTCCCATTGATGCAGGGACTGAGAATCCAGAGGACATCGATGTGATAAACTGTTCCCACTGGTGCAGGAACTGAGAATCCAGTGGACATCGATGTGATAAACTGTTCCCATTGGTGGAGAACTGAGAATCCCTTGGACAGCAATGTGATAAACTGTTCCCACTGGTGGAGGGACTGAGAATCCAGAGGACATCAACGTGATAAACTGTTCCCACTGGTGGAGGGACTGAGAGACCAGAGGACATCAACATGATAAAATGTTCCCATTGGTGCAGGGATTGAGAATCCAGAGGACATCGATGTGATAAACTGTTCCCATTGGTGCAGGGACTGAGACTCCAGAGGACATCGATGTGATAAATTGTTCCCATTGGTGGAGGGACTGAGAATCCAGAGGACATCGATGTGATAAATTGTTCGCATAGGTGGAGACACTGAGAATCCAGAGGACATCGATGTGATAAACTGTTGCCAATGGTGCAGGGACCGAGAATCCAGAGGACATCGATGTGATAAACTGTTCCGATTGGTGGAGGGACAGAGAATCCAGAGGACATCGATGTGATAAACTGTTCCCATTGGTGCTGGGACTGAGAATCCAGAGGACATCGATGTGATGAACAGTTCCCATTGGTGGAGGGAATAAAAATCCAGAGGACATCGATGTGATAAACTGTTCCCATTGGTGGAGGAACTGAGAATCCAGAGGACATCGATGTGATAAACTGTTCCCAATGGTGCAGGGACTGAGAATCCAGAGGACATCGATGTGATACACTGTTCCCATTGGTGCAGGGACTGAGAATCCAGAGGAGATCGATGTGATAAACTGTTCCCATTGGTGCAGGGACTGAGCAACCAGAGTACATCGATGTGATAAACTGTTCCCATTGGTGGGGAGACTGAGAATCCAGAGGACATCGATGTGATGAACTGATCCCATTGGTGGAGGGACTGAGAATCCAGAGGACATCGATGTGATAAACTGTTCCCATTGGTGCAGGGACTGAGAACCCAGAGAACATCGATGTGATAAACTGTTCCCAATGGTGCAGCGATTGAGAATCCAGAGGACATCGATGTGATAAACTGTTCCCATTGGTGCAGGGACTGAGAATCCATAGGACATCGATGTGATAAACTGTTCCCACTGGTGGAGGGACTGAGAATCCAGAGGACATCGATGCAATAAACGGTTCCCTTTGGTGCAGGGAGTGAGAATCCACAGGATATCGATGTGATAAACTGTTCCCTCTGGTACAGGGACTGAGAATCCAGAGGACATCGATGTGATAAACTGCTCCCATTGGTGATGGGTCTGAGAATCCAGAGGACATCGATGTGATAAACTGCTCCCATTGGTGACGGGACTGAGAATCCAGAGGACATCGATGCGATAAACTGTTCCCATTGGTGCAGCGACTGAGAATCCAGAGGACATCGATGTGATAAACTGTTCCCATTGATGCAGGGACTGAGAATCCAGAGGACATCGATGTGATAAACTGTTCCCACTGGTGCAGGGACTGAGAATCCAGAGGACATCGATGTGATAAACTGTTCCCATTGGTGGAGGACTGAGAATCCAGAGGACATCGATGTGATAAACTGTTCCCATTGGTGCAGGGACTGAGAATCCAGAGGACATCGATGTGATAAACTGTTCCCATTGGTGGAGGGAATAAAAATCCAGAGGATATCGATGTGATAAACTGTTCCCATTGGTGGAGGAACTGAGAATCCAGAGAACATCGATGTGATAAACTGTTCCCATTGGTGCAGGGACTGAAAATCCAGAAGACATCGATGTAATACACTGTTCCCATTGGTGGAGGGACTGAGAATCCAGAGGAGATCGATGTGATAAACTGTTCCCATTGGTGCAGGGACTGAGCATCCAGAGTTCATCGATGTGATAAACTGTTCCCATTGGTGGAGGGACTGAGAATGCAGAGGACATCGATGTGATCAACTGTTCCCATTGGTGCAGGACTGAGAATCCAGAGGACATCGATGTGATAAACTGTTCCCATTGGTGGAGGGACTGAGAATCCAGAGGACATCGATGTGATACACTGTTCCCATTGGAGCAGGGACTGAGAATCCAGAAGACCCTGATGTGATCAACTGTTCCCATTGGTGCAGGACTGAGAATCCAGAGGACATCGATCTGATACACTTTTCCCACTGGTGCCGGGACTGAGTATCCAGAGGACATCGATGTGATACACTAGTCCCATTCTTGGAGGAACTGAGAATCCAGACCACATCGATGTGATGAACTGTTCCCATTGGTGCAGGGACTGAGAATCCAGATGACATCGATGTCATAAACTGCTCCCATTGGTGCAGAGAGTGAGAATCAAGATGATATCGATGTGATAAACTATTCCCATTGGAGGAGGGACTGAGAATCCAGAGGAGATCGATGTGATAAACTGTTCCCATTGGTGGAAGGACTGAGAATCCAGAGGACATCGATGTGATCAACTGTTCCCATTGGTGCAGGACTGAGAATCCAGAGGGCATCGATGTGATAAACTGTTCCCATTGGTGCAGGGAATGAGAATCCAGAGGACATCGATGTGATAAACGCTTCTCATTGGTGCAGGGACTGAGAATCCAGAAGACATCGATGTGATACACTAGTCCCATTCTTGCAGGAACTGAGATTCCAGACCGCATCGATGTGATAAACTGTTCCCATTGGTGCAGGGACTGAAAATCCAGAGGACATCGATGTGATACACTGTTCCCATTGGTGAAGAGACTGAGAATCCAGATGACATCGATGTCATAAACTGTTCCCATTGGTGCAGAGAGTGAGAATCAAGAGGATATGGATGTCATAAACTATTCCCATTGGTGGAGGGACTGACAATCCAGAGGACATCGATGTGATAAACTGTTCCCATTGGTGGAAGGACTGAGAATCCAGAGGACAGCGATGTGATAAACTGTTCCCATTGGTGGAAGGACTGAGAATCCAGAGGACATCAACGTGATAAACTGTTCCCATTGGTGCAGGGACTGAGAATGCAGAGGACATCGATGTGGCAAACTGTTCCCATTGGCGACGGGACTGAGAATCCAGAGGACACTGATGTGATAAACTGTTCCCATTGGTGCAGGGACTGAGTATCCAGAGTACATCGATGCGATAAACTGTTCCCATTGGTGCAGGGACTGAGAACGCAGAGGACATAGATGTGATAAACTGTTCCCATTGGAGGAGAGACTGAGAATGCAGAGGACATCGATGTGATAAACTGTTCCCATTGGTGCGGGCACTGAGAATCCAGAGGACATCGATGTGACAAACTGTTCCCATTGGTGCAGGGACTGAGAATCCAGAGGACATCTATGTGATAAACTGTTCCCATTGGTGGGGAGACTGAGAATCCAGAGGACATCGATGTGATGAACTGATCCCATTGGTGGAGGGACTGAGAATCCAGAGGACATCGATGTGATAAACTGTTCCCATTGGTGCAGGGACTGAGAACCCAGAGAACATCGATGTGATAAACTGTTCCCAATGGTGCAGCGATTGAGAATCCAGAGGACATCGATGTGATAAACTGTTCCCATTGGTGCAGGGACTGAGAATCCATAGGACATCGATGTGATAAACTGTTCCCACTGGTGGAGGGACTGAGAATCCAGAGGACATCAAAGTGATAAAAATGTTCCCATTGGTGCAGGGAGTGAGAATCCAGAGGACATCGATGCGATAAACTGTTCCCATTGGTGGAGGGACTGAGAATCCAGAGGACATCGATGTGATACACTGTTCCCATTGGAGCCGGGATTCAGAATCCAGAAGACCCTGATGTGATCAACTTTTCCCATTGGTGCAGGACTGAGAATCCAGAGGACATCGATCTGATACACTTTTCCCACTGGTGCCGGGACTGAGTATCCAGAGGACATCGATGTGATACACTAGTCCCATTCTTGGAGGAACTGAGAATCCAGAACACATCGATGTGATAAACTGTTCCCATTGGTGCAGGGACTGAGAATCCAGATGACATCGATGTCATAAACTACTCCCATTGGTGCAGAGAGTGAGAATCAAGATGATATCGATGTGAAAAACTATTCCCAGTGGTGGAGGGACTGAGAATCCAGAGGGGTTCGATGTGATAAACTGTTCCCATTGGTGGAAGGACTGAGAAACCAGAGAACAGCGATGTGATAAACTGTTCCCATTGGTGGAAGGACTGAGAATCCAGAGAACAGCGATGTGATAAACTGTTCCCATTGGTGGAAGGACTGAGATTCCAGAGGACATCAACGTGATAAACTGTTCCCATTGGTGCAGGGACTGAGAATCCAGAGGACATCGATGTGGTAAACTGTTCCCATTGGTGACGGGACTGATAATCCAGAGGACATCGATGAGATACACTGTTCCCATTGGTGCAGGGACTGAGAATCCAGAGGACATCGATGTGGTAAACTGTTCCCATTGGTGCAGGGACTGAGAATCCAGACGACATCGATGTGATAAACTGTTCCCATTGGTGGAGGGACTGAGAACCCAGAGGACATCGATGTGATACACTGTTCCCATTGGAGCAGGGATTCAGAATCCAGAAGACCCTGATGTGATCAACTTTTCCCATTGGTGCAGGACTGAGAATCCAGAGGACATCGATCTGATACACTTTTCCCACTGGTGCCGGGACTGAGTATCCAGAGGACATCGAAGTGATACACTAGTCCCATTCTTGGAGGAACTGAGAATCCAGAACACATCGATGTGATAAACTGTTCCCATTGGTGCAGGGACTGAGAATCCAGATGACATCGATGTCATAAACTGCTCCCATTGGTGCAGAGAGTGAGAATCAAGATGATATCGATGTGAAAAACTATTCCCAGTGGTGGAGGGACTGAGAATCCAGAGGAGTTCGATGTGATAAACTGTTCCCATTGGTGGAAGGACTGAGAAACCAGAGAACAGCGATGTGATAAACTGTTCCCATTGGTGGAAGGACTGAGAATCCAGAGAACAGCGATGTGATAAACTGTTCCCATTGGTGGAAGGACTGAGATTCCAGAGGACATCAACGTGATAAACTGTTCCCATTGGTGCAGGGACTGAGAATCCAGAGGACATCGATGTGGTAAACTGTTCCCATTGGTGACGGGACTGAGAATCCAGAGGACATTGATGAGATACACTGTTCCCATTGGTGCAGGGACTGAGAATCCAGAGGACATCGATGTGGTAAACTGTTCCCATTGGTGCAGGGACTGAGAATCCAGACGACATCGATGTGATAAACTGTTCCCATTGGTGCAGGACTGAGAATCCAGAGGACATCGATGTGATAAACTGTTCCCATTGGTGGAGGGACTGAGAATCCAGAGGACATCGATGTGATAAACTGTTCCCATTGGTGCAGTGACTGAGAATCCAAAGGACATCGATGTGATAACCTGTTCCCATTGGTGCAGGGACTGAGAATCGAGAGGACATCGATGTGATAAACTGTTCCCATTGTTGCGGGAATAAAAATCCAGAGGACATCGATGTGACAAACTTTTCCCTTTGGTGCAGGGACTGAGAATCCAGAGGACCCTGATGTGATAAACTGTTCCCATTGATGCAGGGACTGAGAATCCAGAGGACATCGATGTGATAAACTGTTCCCACTGGTGCAGGAACTGAGAATCCAGTGGACATCGATGTGATAAACTGTTCCCATTGGTGGAGAACTGAGAATCCCTTGGACAGCAATGTGATAAACTGTTCCCACTGGTGGAGGGACTGAGAATCCAGAGGACATCAACGTGATAAACTGTTCCCACTGGTGGAGGGACTGAGAGACCAGAGGACATCAACATGATAAAATGTTCCCATTGGTGCAGGGATTGAGAATCCAGAGGACATCGATGTGATAAACTGTTCCCATTGGTGCAGGGACTGAGAATGCAGAGGACATCGATGTGGCAAACTGTTCCCATTGGCGACGGGACTGAGAATCCAGAGGACACTGATGTGATAAACTGTTCCCATTGGTGCAGGGACTGAGTATCCAGAGTACATCGATGCGATAAACTGTTCCCATTGGTGCAGGGACTGAGAACGCAGAGGACATAGATGTGATAAACTGTTCCCATTGGAGGAGAGACTGAGAATGCAGAGGACATCGATGTGATAAACTGTTCCCATTGGTGCGGGCACTGAGAATCCAGAGGACATCGATGTGACAAACTGTTCCCATTGGTGCAGGGACTGAGAATCCAGAGGACATCTATGTGATAAACTGTTCCCATTGGTGGGGAGACTGAGAATCCAGAGGACATCGATGTGATGAACTGATCCCATTGGTGGAGGGACTGAGAATCCAGAGGACATCGATGTGATAAACTGTTCCCATTGGTGCAGGGACTGAGAACCCAGAGAACATCGATGTGATAAACTGTTCCCAATGGTGCAGCGATTGAGAATCCAGAGGACATCGATGTGATAAACTGTTCCCATTGGTGCAGGGACTGAGAATCCATAGGACATCGATGTGATAAACTGTTCCCACTGGTGGAGGGACTGAGAATCCAGAGGACATCAAAGTGATAAAAATGTTCCCATTGGTGCAGGGAGTGAGAATCCAGAGGACATCGATGCGATAAACTGTTCCCATTGGTGGAGGGACTGAGAATCCAGAGGACATCGATGTGATACACTGTTCCCATTGGAGCCGGGATTCAGAATCCAGAAGACCCTGATGTGATCAACTTTTCCCATTGGTGCAGGACTGAGAATCCAGAGGACATCGATCTGATACACTTTTCCCACTGGTGCCGGGACTGAGTATCCAGAGGACATCGATGTGATACACTAGTCCCATTCTTGGAGGAACTGAGAATCCAGAACACATCGATGTGATAAACTGTTCCCATTGGTGCAGGGACTGAGAATCCAGATGACATCGATGTCATAAACTACTCCCATTGGTGCAGAGAGTGAGAATCAAGATGATATCGATGTGAAAAACTATTCCCAGTGGTGGAGGGACTGAGAATCCAGAGGGGTTCGATGTGATAAACTGTTCCCATTGGTGGAAGGACTGAGAAACCAGAGAACAGCGATGTGATAAACTGTTCCCATTGGTGGAAGGACTGAGAATCCAGAGAACAGCGATGTGATAAACTGTTCCCATTGGTGGAAGGACTGAGATTCCAGAGGACATCAACGTGATAAACTGTTCCCATTGGTGCAGGGACTGAGAATCCAGAGGACATCGATGTGGTAAACTGTTCCCATTGGTGACGGGACTGATAATCCAGAGGACATCGATGAGATACACTGTTCCCATTGGTGCAGGGACTGAGAATCCAGAGGACATCGATGTGGTAAACTGTTCCCATTGGTGCAGGGACTGAGAATCCAGACGACATCGATGTGATAAACTGTTCCCATTGGTGGAGGGACTGAGAACCCAGAGGACATCGATGTGATACACTGTTCCCATTGGAGCAGGGATTCAGAATCCAGAAGACCCTGATGTGATCAACTTTTCCCATTGGTGCAGGACTGAGAATCCAGAGGACATCGATCTGATACACTTTTCCCACTGGTGCCGGGACTGAGTATCCAGAGGACATCGAAGTGATACACTAGTCCCATTCTTGGAGGAACTGAGAATCCAGAACACATCGATGTGATAAACTGTTCCCATTGGTGCAGGGACTGAGAATCCAGATGACATCGATGTCATAAACTGCTCCCATTGGTGCAGAGAGTGAGAATCAAGATGATATCGATGTGAAAAACTATTCCCAGTGGTGGAGGGACTGAGAATCCAGAGGAGTTCGATGTGATAAACTGTTCCCATTGGTGGAAGGACTGAGAAACCAGAGAACAGCGATGTGATAAACTGTTCCCATTGGTGGAAGGACTGAGAATCCAGAGAACAGCGATGTGATAAACTGTTCCCATTGGTGGAAGGACTGAGATTCCAGAGGACATCAACGTGATAAACTGTTCCCATTGGTGCAGGGACTGAGAATCCAGAGGACATCGATGTGGTAAACTGTTCCCATTGGTGACGGGACTGAGAATCCAGAGGACATTGATGAGATACACTGTTCCCATTGGTGCAGGGACTGAGAATCCAGAGGACATCGATGTGGTAAACTGTTCCCATTGGTGCAGGGACTGAGAATCCAGACGACATCGATGTGATAAACTGTTCCCATTGGTGCAGGACTGAGAATCCAGAGGACATCGATGTGATAAACTGTTCCCATTGGTGGAGGGACTGAGAATCCAGAGGACATCGATGTGATAAACTGTTCCCATTGGTGCAGTGACTGAGAATCCAAAGGACATCGATGTGATAACCTGTTCCCATTGGTGCAGGGACTGAGAATCGAGAGGACATCGATGTGATAAACTGTTCCCATTGTTGCGGGAATAAAAATCCAGAGGACATCGATGTGACAAACTTTTCCCTTTGGTGCAGGGACTGAGAATCCAGAGGACCCTGATGTGATAAACTGTTCCCATTGATGCAGGGACTGAGAATCCAGAGGACATCGATGTGATAAACTGTTCCCACTGGTGCAGGAACTGAGAATCCAGTGGACATCGATGTGATAAACTGTTCCCATTGGTGGAGAACTGAGAATCCCTTGGACAGCAATGTGATAAACTGTTCCCACTGGTGGAGGGACTGAGAATCCAGAGGACATCAACGTGATAAACTGTTCCCACTGGTGGAGGGACTGAGAGACCAGAGGACATCAACATGATAAAATGTTCCCATTGGTGCAGGGATTGAGAATCCAGAGGACATCGATGTGATAAACTGTTCCCATTGGTGCAGGGACTGAGACTCCAGAGGACATCGATGTGATAAATTGTTCCCATTGGTGGAGGGACTGAGAATCCAGAGGACATCGATGTGATAAATTGTTCGCATAGGTGGAGACACTGAGAATCCAGAGGACATCGATGTGATAAACTGTTGCCAATGGTGCAGGGACCGAGAATCCAGAGGACATCGATGTGATAAACTGTTCCGATTGGTGGAGGGACAGAGAATCCAGAGGACATCGATGTGATAAACTGTTCCCATTGGTGCTGGGACTGAGAATCCAGAGGACATCGATGTGATACACTGTTCCCATTGGTGCAGGGACTGAGAATCCAGAGGAGATCGATGTGATAAACTGTTCCCATTGGTGCAGGGACTGAGCAACCAGAGTACATCGATGTGATAAACTGTTCCCATTGGTGGGGAGACTGAGAATCCAGAGGACATCGATGTGATGAACTGATCCCATTGGTGGAGGGACTGAGAATCCAGAGGACATCGATGTGATAAACTGTTCCCATTGGTGCAGGGACTGAGAACCCAGAGAACATCGATGTGATAAACTGTTCCCAATGGTGCAGCGATTGAGAATCCAGAGGACATCGATGTGATAAACTGTTCCCATTGGTGCAGGGACTGAGAATCCATAGGACATCGATGTGATAAACTGTTCCCACTGGTGGAGGGACTGAGAATCCAGAGGACATCGATGCAATAAACGGTTCCCTTTGGTGCAGGGAGTGAGAATCCACAGGATATCGATGTGATAAACTGTTCCCTCTGGTACAGGGACTGAGAATCCAGAGGACATCGATGTGATAAACTGCTCCCATTGGTGATGGGTCTGAGAATCCAGAGGACATCGATGTGATAAACTGCTCCCATTGGTGACGGGACTGAGAATCCAGAGGACATCGATGCGATAAACTGTTCCCATTGGTGCAGCGACTGAGAATCCAGAGGACATCGATGTGATAAACTGTTCCCATTGATGCAGGGACTGAGAATCCAGAGGACATCGATGTGATAAACTGTTCCCACTGGTGCAGGGACTGAGAATCCAGAGGACATCGATGTGATAAACTGTTCCCATTGGTGGAGGACTGAGAATCCAGAGGACATCGATGTGATAAACTGTTCCCATTGGTGCAGGGACTGAGAATCCAGAGGACATCGATGTGATAAACTGTTCCCATTGGTGGAGGGAATAAAAATCCAGAGGATATCGATGTGATAAACTGTTCCCATTGGTGGAGGAACTGAGAATCCAGAGAACATCGATGTGATAAACTGTTCCCATTGGTGCAGGGACTGAAAATCCAGAAGACATCGATGTAATACACTGTTCCCATTGGTGGAGGGACTGAGAATCCAGAGGAGATCGATGTGATAAACTGTTCCCATTGGTGCAGGGACTGAGCATCCAGAGTTCATCGATGTGATAAACTGTTCCCATTGGTG
The DNA here is from genome assembly GCA_026770705.1 of Isurus oxyrinchus. Lineage (NCBI taxonomy): Eukaryota > Metazoa > Chordata > Chondrichthyes > Lamniformes > Lamnidae > Isurus > Isurus oxyrinchus. Next base: position 18,085,805 of record JANJGN010000035.1, read on the forward strand.
GAGGGACTGAGAATGCAGAGGACATCGATGTGATCAACTGTTCCCATTGGTGCAGGACTGAGAATCCAGAGGACATCGATGTGATAAACTGTTCCCATTGGTGGAGGGACTGAGAATCCAGAGGACATCGATGTGATACACTGTTCCCATTGGAGCAGGGACTGAGAATCCAGAAGACCCTGATGTGATCAACTGTTCCCATTGGTGCAGGACTGAGAATCCAGAGGACATCGATCTGATACACTTTTCCCACTGGTGCCGGGACTGAGTATCCAGAGGACATCGATGTGATACACTAGTCCCATTCTTGGAGGAACTGAGAATCCAGACCACATCGATGTGATGAACTGTTCCCATTGGTGCAGGGACTGAGAATCCAGATGACATCGATGTCATAAACTGCTCCCATTGGTGCAGAGAGTGAGAATCAAGATGATATCGATGTGATAAACTATTCCCATTGGAGGAGGGACTGAGAATCCAGAGGAGATCGATGTGATAAACTGTTCCCATTGGTGGAAGGACTGAGAATCCAGAGGACATCGATGTGATCAACTGTTCCCATTGGTGCAGGACTGAGAATCCAGAGGGCATCGATGTGATAAACTGTTCCCATTGGTGCAGGGAATGAGAATCCAGAGGACATCGATGTGATAAACGCTTCTCATTGGTGCAGGGACTGAGAATCCAGAAGACATCGATGTGATACACTAGTCCCATTCTTGCAGGAACTGAGATTCCAGACCGCATCGATGTGATAAACTGTTCCCATTGGTGCAGGGACTGAAAATCCAGAGGACATCGATGTGATACACTGTTCCCATTGGTGAAGAGACTGAGAATCCAGATGACATCGATGTCATAAACTGTTCCCATTGGTGCAGAGAGTGAGAATCAAGAGGATATGGATGTCATAAACTATTCCCATTGGTGGAGGGACTGACAATCCAGAGGACATCGATGTGATAAACTGTTCCCATTGGTGGAAGGACTGAGAATCCAGAGGACAGCGATGTGATAAACTGTTCCCATTGGTGGAAGGACTGAGAATCCAGAGGACATCAACGTGATAAACTGTTCCCATTGGTGCAGGGACTGAGAATGCAGAGGACATCGATGTGGCAAACTGTTCCCATTGGCGACGGGACTGAGAATCCAGAGGACACTGATGTGATAAACTGTTCCCATTGGTGCAGGGACTGAGTATCCAGAGTACATCGATGCGATAAACTGTTCCCATTGGTGCAGGGACTGAGAACGCAGAGGACATAGATGTGATAAACTGTTCCCATTGGAGGAGAGACTGAGAATGCAGAGGACATCGATGTGATAAACTGTTCCCATTGGTGCGGGCACTGAGAATCCAGAGGACATCGATGTGACAAACTGTTCCCATTGGTGCAGGGACTGAGAATCCAGAGGACATCTATGTGATAAACTGTTCCCATTGGTGGGGAGACTGAGAATCCAGAGGACATCGATGTGATGAACTGATCCCATTGGTGGAGGGACTGAGAATCCAGAGGACATCGATGTGATAAACTGTTCCCATTGGTGCAGGGACTGAGAACCCAGAGAACATCGATGTGATAAACTGTTCCCAATGGTGCAGCGATTGAGAATCCAGAGGACATCGATGTGATAAACTGTTCCCATTGGTGCAGGGACTGAGAATCCATAGGACATCGATGTGATAAACTGTTCCCACTGGTGGAGGGACTGAGAATCCAGAGGACATCAAAGTGATAAAAATGTTCCCATTGGTGCAGGGAGTGAGAATCCAGAGGACATCGATGCGATAAACTGTTCCCATTGGTGCAGGGATTGAGAATCCAGAGGACATCGATGCAATAAACTGTTCCCTTTGGTGCAGGGAGTGAGAATCCACAGGATATCGATGTGATAAACTGTTCCCTCTGGTACAGGGACTGAGAATCCAGAGGACATCGATGTGATAAACTGCTCCCATTGGTGATGGGACTGAGAATCCAGAGGACATCGATGTGATAAACTGCTCCCATTGGTGACGGGACTGAGAATCCAGAGGACATCGATGCGATAAACTGTTCCCATTGGTGCAGCGACTGAGAATCCAGAGGACATCGATGTGATAAACTGTTCCCATTGATGCAGGGACTGAGAATCCAGAGGACATCGATGTGATAAACTGTTCCCACTGGTGCAGGGACTGAGAATCCAGAGGACATCGATGTGATAAACTGTTCCCATTGGTGAAGGACTGAGAATCCAGAGGACATCGATGTGATAAACTGTTCCCATTGGTGCAGGGACTGAGAATCCAGAGGACATCGATGTGATAAACTGTTCCCATTGGTGGAGGGAATAAAAATCCAGAGGATATCGATGTGATAAACTGTTCCCATTGGTGGAGGAACTGAGAATCCAGAGAACATCGATGTGATAAACTGTTCCCATTGGTGCAGGGACTGAGCATCCAGAGTTCATCGATGTGATAAACTGTTCCCATTGGTGGAGGGACTGAGAATGCAGAGGACATCGATGTGATCAACTGTTCCCATTGGTGCAGGACTGAGAATCCAGAGGACATCGATGTGATAAACTGTTCCCATTGGTGGAGGGACTGAGAATCCAGAGGACATCGATGTGATACACTGTTCCCATTGGAGCAGGGACTGAGAATCCAGAAGACCCTGATGTGATCAACTGTTCCCATTGGTGCAGGACTGAGAATCCAGAGGACATCGATCTGATACACTTTTCCCACTGGTGCCGGGACTGAGTATCCAGAGGACATCGATGTGATACACTAGTCCCATTCTTGGAGGAACTGAGAATCCAGACCACATCGATGTGATGAACTGTTCCCATTGGTGCAGGGACTGAGAATCCAGATGACATCGATGTCATAAACTGCTCCCATTGGTGCAGAGAGTGAGAATCAAGATGATATCGATGTGATAAACTATTCCCATTGGTGGAGGGACTGCGAATACAGAGGAGATCGATGTGATAAACTGTTCCCATTGGTGGAAGGACTGAGAATCCAGAGAACAGCGATGTGATAAACTGTTCCCATTGGTGGAAGGACGGAGAATCCAGAGGACATCAACGTGATAAACTGTTCCCATTGGTGCAGGGACTGAGAATCCAGAGGACATCGATGTGGTAAACTGTTCCCATTGGCGACGGGACTGAGAATCCAGTGGACATTGATGAGATACACTGTTCCCATTGGTGCAGGGACTGAGAATCCAGAGGACATCGATGTGGTAAACTCTTCCCATTGGTGCAGGGACTGAGAATCCAGACGACATCGATGTGATAAACTGCTCCCATTGGTGCAGGACTGAGAATCCAGAGGACATCGATGTGATAAACTGTTCCCATTGGTGCAGGGACTGAGAATCCAGAGGACATCGATTTGATAAACTGTTCCCATTGGTGGAGGGACAGAGAATCCTGAGGACATCGATGTGATAAACTGTTCCCATTGGTGCTGGGTTTGAGAATCCAGAGGACATTGATGTGATGAACTGTTCCCATTGGTGGAGGGAATAAAAATCCAGAGGACATCGATGTGATAAGCTGTTCCCATTGGTGGAGGAACTGAGAATCCAGATGACATCGATGTGATAAACTGTTCCCAATGGTGCAGGGACTGAGAATCCAGAGGACATCGATGTGATACACTGTTCCCATTGGTGGAGGGACTGAGAATCCAGAGGAGATCGATGTGATAAACTGTTCCCATTGGTGCAGGGACTGAGCATCCAGAGTACATCGATGTGATAAACTGTTCCCATTGGTGCAGGGACTGAGAATCCAGAGGACATCGATGTGATCAACTGTTCCCATTGGTGCAGGACTGAGAATCCAGAGGGCATCGATGTGATAAACTGTTCCCAAAGGTGCAGGGAATGAGAATCCAGAGGACATCGATGTGATAAACTCTTCTCATTGGTGCAGGGACTGAGAATCCAGAAGACATCGATGTGATACACTAGTCCCATTCTTGCAGGAACTGAGATTCCAGACCGCATCGATGTGATAAACTGTCCCCATTGGTGCAGGGACTGAAAATCCAGAGGACATCGATGTGATACACTGTTTCCATTGGTGCAGGGACTGAGAATCCAGATGACATCGATGTCATAAACTGTTCCCATTGGTGCAGAGAGTGAGAATCAAGAGGATATGGATGTCATACACTATTCCCATTGGTGGAGGGACTGAGAATCCAGAGGACATCGATGTGATAAACTGTTCCCATTGGTGGAAGGACTGAGAATCCAGAGGACAGCGATGTGATAAACTGTTCCCATTGGTGGAAGGACTGAGAATCCAGAGGACATCAACGTGATAAACTCTTCCCATTGGTGCAGGGACTGAGAATGCAGAGGACATCGATGTGGCAAACTGTTCCCATTGGCGACGGGACTGAGAATCCAGAGGACACTGATGTGATAAACTGTTCCCATTGGTGCAGGGACTGAGTATCCAGAGTACATCGATGCGATAAACAGTTCCCATTGGTGCAGGGACTGAGAACGCAGAGGACATAGATGTGATAAACTGTTCCCATTGGTGGAGAGACTGAGAATCCAGAGGACATCGATGATATACACTGTTCCCATTGGTGCAGGGACTGAGAATGCAGAGGACATCGATGTGATAAACTGTTCCCATTGGTGCGGGGACTGAGAATCCAGAGGACATCGATGTGACAAACTGTTCCCATTGGTGCAGGGACTGAGAATCCAGAGGACATCTATGTGATAAACTGTTCCCATTGGTGGGGAGACTGAGAATCCAGAGGACATCGATGTGATAAACTGATCCCATTGGTGGAGGGACTGAGAATCCAGAGGACATCGATGTGATGAACTGTTCCCATTGGTGCAGGGACTGAGAACCCAGAGAACATCGATGTGAAAAACTGTTCCCAATGGTGCAGCGATTGAGAATCCAGAGGACATCGATGTGATAAACTGTTCCCATTGGTGCAGGGACTGAGAATCCAGAGGACATCGATGAGATAAACTGTTCCCATTGGTGGAGGGAATAAAAATCCAGAGGATATCGATGTGATAAACTGTTCCCATTGGTGGAGGTACTGAGAATCCAGAGGATATCGATGTGATAAACTGTTCCCATTGGTGCAGGGACTGAGAATCCAGAGGACATCGATGTGATACACTGTTCCCATTGGTGGAGGGACTGAGAATCCAGAGGAGATCGATGTGATCAACTGTTCCCATTGGTGCAGGGACTGAGCGTCCAGAGTACATCGATGTGATAAACTGTTCCCATTGGTGGAGGGACTGAGAATCCAGAGGACATCGATGTGATAAACTGTTCCCATTGATGCAGGACTGAGAATCCAGAGGACTTCGATGTGATAAACTGTTCCCATTGGTGGAGGGACTGAGAATCTAGAGGACATCGATGTGATACACTGTTCCCATTGGTGCAGAGAGTGAGACTCCAGAGGACATCGATGTGATAAACTATTCCCATTGGTGGAGGGACTGAGAATCCAGAGGACATCTATGTGACAAACTGTTCCCATTGGTGGAGGGACTGAGAATCCAGAGGACATCGATGCGATGAACTGTTCACATTGGTGCAGGGACTGAGAATCCAGAGGACATCGATGTGATAAACTGTTCCCATTGGTGCAGGGACGGAGAATCCAGAGGACATCTATGTGATAAACTGTTCCCATTGGAGGAGGGACTGAGAATCCAGAGGACATTGATGTGATATACTGTTCCCACTGGTGGAGGGACTGAGAATCCAGAGGACATCAACGTGATAAAATGTTCCCATTGGTGCAGGGATTGAGAATCCGGAGGACATCGATGCGATAAACTGTTCCCATTGGTGCAGGGATGAGAATCCAGAGGACATCGATGTGATAAACTGTTCACATTGGTGCAGGGACTGAGAAGCCAGAGGACATCGATGTGATAAACTGGTCCCATTGTTGCAGGGATTGAGAATCCAGAGGACATCGATGAAATAAACTGTACACATTGGTTGAGGGACGAAGAATCCAAAGGACATCGATGTGATAAACTGTTCCCATTGGTGCAGGGACTGAGAATCCAGAGGACATCGATGTGATAAACTGTTCCCACTGGTGGAGGGACTGAGAATCCAGAGGACATCGGTGAGATAAACTGTTCCCATTGGTGCAGGGACTGAGAATCCAGATGACATCGATGTTATAAACTGTTCCCATTGGTGCAGAGAGTGAGAATCAAGAGGATATCGATGTGATAAACTGTTCCAATTGGTGCAGGGACTGAGAATCCAGAGGACATCGATGTGATAAACTGTTCCCATTGGTGGAGGGACTGAGAATCCAGAGGACATCGGTGTGATAAACTGTTCCCATTGGTGCAGGAACTGAGAATCCAGAGGACATCGATGTGATAAACTGTTCCCACTGGTGGAGGGACTGAGAATCCAGACGACATCGATGTGATACACTGTTCCCATTGGTGCAGGGACTGAGAATCCAGACGACCCTGATGTGATAAACTGTTCCCATTGGTGCAGGGACTGAGAATACAGAGAACATCGAAGTGATAAACTGTTCCCATTGGTGGAGGGACTGAGAATCCAAGGGACATGGATGTGATAAACTGTTCGCATTGGTGCAGGGACTGAGATTCCAGAGGACATCTATGTGATAAACTGTTCCCACTGGTGATGGGACTGAGAATCCAGAGGACATCGATGTGATAAACTGTTCCCATTGGTGGAGAGACAGAGAATCCAGAGGACATCGATGTGATAAACTGTTCCCATTGGTGCAGGGACTGAGAATCCAGAGGACATCGATGTGATAACCTGTTCCCATTGGTGCTGCCACTGAGAATCCAGAGGACATCGATGTGATAAACTGTTCCCATTGGTGCAGTGACTGAGAATCCAGAGGACATCGATGTGATAAACTGTTCCCATTGGTGCACGGACAGAGAATCCTGAGGACATCGATGTGATAAACTGTTCCCATTGGTGCAGGGACTGAGAATCCAGAGGACATCGATGTGATAAACTGTTCCCATTGGTGCAGGGACGGAGAATCCAGAGGACATCGATGTCATAAACTGTTCCCATTGGTGCAGGGACTGAGTAGCCCGAGGACATCAATGTGATAACCTGTTCCCATTGGTGCAGGGACTGAGAATCCAGAGGACATCAATGAGATAAACTGTTCCCATTGGTGGAGGGACTGAGAATCCAGAATACAGCGATGAGATACACTGTTACCACTGGTGGAGGGACTGAGAATCCAGAGGACATCGATGTGATAAACTGTTCCCATTGGTGCAGGGACTGAGGATCCCGAGGACATCGATGTGATAAACTGTTCCCATTGGGGCAGGGGTTTAGAATCCAGAGGTCATCGATATGATAAACTGCTCCCAAAGGTGCAGGGACTGAGAATCCAGAGGACCCTGATGTGATAAACTGTTCCCACAGGTGGAGGGACTGAGAATCCAGAGGACATCGATGTGATAATCTGTTCCCATTGGTGCAGGGACTTAGAATCCAGAGGACATCGATCTGATAAACTGTTCCCATTGGTGCTGGCACTGAGAATCCAGAGGACATGGATGAGATAAACTGTTCCCATTGGTAGAGGGACTGAGAATCCAGAGGACATCGATGTGATAAACTGTTCCCATTGGTGAAGCGACTGAGAATCCAGAGGACGTCGATGTGATAATCTGTTCCCATTGGTGCAGGGACGGAGAATCCAGAGGACATCGATGTCATAAACTGTTCCCATTGGTGCAGGGACTGAGTAGCCCGAGGACATCAATGTGATAAACTGTTCCCAATGGTGCAGTGACTGAGAATCCAGAGGACATCAATGAGATAAACTGTTCCCACTGGTGGAGGGACAGGGAATCCAGAGTACAGCGATGTGAGACACTGTTCCCACTGGTGGAGGGACTGAGGATCCCGAGGACATCGATGGGATACACTGTTCCCATTGCTGCAGGGACTGAGAATCCAGAGTACAGCGATGAGATACACTGTTACCACTGGTGGAGGGACTGAGAATCCAGAGGACATCGATGTGACAAACTGTTCCCATTGGGGCAGGGATTTAGAATCCAGAGGTCATCGATATGATAAACTGTTCCCAAAGGTGCAGGGACTGAGTATCCAGTGGACCCTGATGTGATAAACTGTTCCCATTGGTGGAGGGACTGAGAATCCAGAGGACATCGATCTGATAAACTGTTCCCATTGGTGCTGGCACGGAGAATCCAGAGGACATCGATGTGATAAACTGTTCCCATTGGTGGAGGGACTGAGAATCCAGAGGACATCGATGTGATAAACTGTTCCCATTGGTGCAGGGACTGAGAATCCAGAGGACATCGATGTCATAAACTGTTCCCATTGGTGCAGGGACTGAGTAGCCCGAGGACATCAATGTGATAACCTGTTCCCATTGGTGCAGGGACTGAGAATCCAGAGGACATCAATGAGATAAACTGTTCCCATTGGTGGAGGGACTGAGAATCCAGAGTACAGCGATGTGAGACACTGTTCCCACTGGTGGAGGGACTGAGGATCCCGAGGACATCGATGCGATACACTGTTCCCATTGGTGCAGGGACTGAGAATCCAGAGTACAGCGATGAGATACACTGTTACCACTGGTGGAGGGACTGAGAATCCAGAGGACATCGATGTGATAAACTGTTCCCATTGGTGCAGGGACTGAGGATCCCGAGGACATCGATGTGATAAACTGTTCCCATTGGGGCAGGGGTTTAGAATCCAGAGGTCATCGATATGATAAACTGCTCCCAAAGGTGCAGGGACTGAGAATCCAGAGGACATCGATGTGATAATCTGTTCCCATTGGTGCAGGGACTTAGAATCCAGAGGACATCGATCTGATAAACTGTTCCCATTGGTGCTGGCACTGAGAATCCAGAGGACATGGATGAGATAAACTGTTCCCATTGGTGGAGGGACTGAGAATCCAGAGGACATCGATGTGATAAACTGTTCCCATTGGTGAAGCGACTGAGAATCCAGAGGACGTCGATGTGATAATCTGTTCCCATTGGTGCAGGGACGGAGAATCCAGAGGACATCGATGTCATAAACTGTTCCCATTGGTGCAGGGACTGAGTAGCCCGAGGACATCAATGTGATAAACTGTTCCTATTGGTGCAGTGACTGAGAATCCAGAGGACATCAATGAGATAAACTGTTCCCACTGGTGGAGGGACAGAGAATCCAGAGTACAGCGATGTGAGACACTGTTCCCACTGGTGGAGGGACTGAGGATCCCGAGAACATCGATGCGATACACTGTTCCCAAAGGTGCAGGGACTGAGAATCCAGAGTACAGCGATGAGATACACTGTTACCACTGGTGGAGGGACTGAGAATCAAGAGGACATCGATGTGACAAACTGTTCCCATTGGTGCAGGGACTGAGGATCCCGAGGACATCGATGTGATAAACTGTTCCCATTGGGGCAGGGATTTAGAATCCAAAGGTCATCGATATGATAAACTGTTCCCATTGATGCTGGCGCTGAGAATCCAGAGGACATCAATGTGATAACCTGTTACCATTGGTGCTGCCAATGAGAATCCAGAGGGCATCGATGCGATATACTGTTCCCATTGGTGCAGCGATTGAGAATCCAGAGGACCCTGGTGTGATAAAATGTTCCCATATTGGAGGGACTGACACTCCAGAGGACATCGATGTGATAAACTGTTCCCATTGGTGCAGGGACTGAGAATCCAGAGGACATCGATGTGATAATCTGATCCCATTGGTGCAGGGACCGAGAATCCAGAGGACATCGATGTAATACACTGTTCCCATTAAGCAGCAACTGAGAATCCAAAGGACATCGATGGGATAAACTGTTCCCATTGGGGCAGGGACAGAGAATCCAGAGGACGTCGATGCGATAAATTGTTCACATTGGTGCAGGGACTGAGAATCCAGAGGACATCAATGTGATACAATGTTCACATTGGTGCAGGGACTGAGAATCAAGAGGACATCGATGTGATAAACTGTTCCCACTGGTGCAGGGACTGAGAATCCAGAGGACATCGATGTGATAAACTGTTCCCATTGGTGCAGGGACTGAGAATCCAGAGGACATCGATGTGGTAAACTGTTCCCATTGGTGCAGCGATTGAGAATCCAGAGGACATCGATGTGAAAAACTGTTCCCACTGGTGCAGGGACTGAGAATCCAGAGGACATCGATGCGACAAACTGTTCCCATTGGTGCAGGGACAGAGAATCCAGAGGACATCGAAATGATAAACTGGACTCATTGGTGCAGAGACAGGGAATCCAGAGGACACTGATGTGATAAACTGTTCCCATTGGTGAAGGGACTGAGAGTCCAGAGGACATCGATGTGATAAACTGATCCCATTGGCGGATGGACTGAGAATCCAGAGGACATCGATGCGATAAACTGTTCCCATTGGCGGAGGGACTGAGAATCCAGAGGACATCGATGTGATAAACAGTTCCCATTGGTGCAGGGACTGAGAATCCAGAGGACATCGATGTGATAAACTGTTCCCATCGGTGGAAGGACTGAGAATCCAGAGGACATCCATGTGATAAACTGTTCCCATTGGTGCAGTGACTGAGAATCCAGAGGATATCGATGTGATAAACTGTTCCCATTGGTGCAGGGACAGAGAATCCTGAGGACATCGATGTGATAAACTGTTCCCATTGGTGGAGGGACTGAGAATCCAGCGGACATCGATGTGATAAACTGTTCCCATTGGTGCAGGGACGGAGAATCCAGAGGACATCGATGTCATAATCTGTTCCCATTGGTGGAGGGACTGAGTAGCCCGAGGACAGCAATGTGATAAACTGTTCCCATTGGTGCAGGGACTGAGAATCCAGAGGACATCGATGTGATAAACTGTTCCCATTGTTGCAGGGACTGAGAATCCAGAGGACATCAATGAGATAAACTGTTCCCATTGGTGGAGGGACTGAGAATCCAGAGTACAGCGATGTGATACACTGTGCCCATTGGTGGAGGGACTGAGGATCCCGAGGACATCGATGCGATACACTGTTCCCAATGGTGCAGGGACTGAGAATCCAGAGTACAGCGATGAGATACACTGTTACCACTGGTGGAGGGACTGAGAATCCAGAGGACATCGATGTGATAAACTGTTCCCGTTGGTGCAGGGACTGAGGATCCCGAGGACATCGATGTGATAAACATTTCCCATTGGTGCAGGGACTGAGAATGCAGAGGACATCGATATGATAAACTGTTCCCAATGGTGCAGGGACTGAGAATCCAGAGGACCCTGATGTGAGAAACTGTTCCCGTTGGTGGAGGGACTGAGAATCCAGAGGACATCGATGTGATAAACTGTTCCCACAGGTGGAGGGACTGAGAATCCAGAGGACATCGATGTGATAATCTGTTCCCATTGGTGCAGGGACTTAGAATCCAGAGGACATCGATCTGATAAACTGTTCCCATTGGTGCTGGCACTGAGAATCCAGAGGACATGGATGAGATAAACTGTTCCCATCGCTGGAGGGACTGAGAATCCAGAGGACATCGATGTGATAAACTGTTCCCATTGGGGCAGGGACTGAGAATCCAGAGGAGATCGATGTGACAAACTGTTCCCATTGGTGCAGGGACTGAGAATCCAGAGGACATCGATGCGATATACTGTTCCCATTGGTGCAGCGATTGAGAATCCAGAGGACCCTGGTGTGATAAAATGTTCCCATATTGGAGGGACTGACACTCCAGAGGACATCGATGTGATAAACTGTTCCCATTGGTGCAGGGAGTGAGAATCCAGAGGACATCGCTGGGATAAATTGTTCCCATTGGTGCAGGGACTGAGAATCCAGAGGACATCGATGTGATAATGTGTTCCCATTGGTGCAGGGACTGAGAATCCAGAGGACATCGATGTGGTAAACTGTTCCCATTGGTGCAGCGATTGAGAATCCAGAGGACATCGATGTGAAAAACTGTTCCCACTGGTGCAGGGACCGAGAATCCAGAGGACATCAATGCGACAAACTGTTCCCATTGGTGCAGGGACAGAGAATCCAGAGGACATCGAAATGATAAACTGGACCCATTGGTGCAGAGACAGGGAATCCAGAGGACACGGATGTGATAAACTGTTCCCATTGGTGAAGGGACTGAGAATCCAGAGGACATCGATGTGATAAACTGAACCCATTGGCGGATGGACTGAGAATCCAGAGGACATCGATGCGATAAACTGTTCCCATTGGCGGAGGGAGTGAGAATCCAGAGGACATCGATGTGATAAACAGTTCCCATTGGTGCAGGGACTGAGAATCCAGAGGACATCGATGTGATAAACTGTTCCCATCGGTGGAAGGACTGAGAATCCAGAGGACATCGATGTGATAAACTGTTCTCATTGGTGCAGAGACTCAGAATCCAGAGGAGTTCGATGTGATAAACTGCTCTCATTGGTGCAGGGACTGAGAATCCCGAGGACATGGATGTGATAAACTGTTCCCATTGGTGCAGGGACTGAGAATCCAGAGGACATCGATACTATAAATTGTTCCCATTGGTGCAGGGACTGAGAATCCAGAGGACATTGATGTGATAAACTGTTCCCATTGGTGCAGGGACTGTGAATCCAGAGCACATCGATGCCATAAACTGTTCCCATTGGTGCAGGGACTGAGAATCCAGAGGACATCGATACGATAAATTGTTCCCATTGGTGGAGGGACTGAGAATCCAGAGGACATCGATGTGATAAACTGTTCCCATTGGTGCAGGGACTGAGAATCCAGAGCACATCGATGCCATAAACTGTTCCCATTGGTGCAGGGACTGAGAATCCAGAGGACATCGTTGCGATAAATTGTTCCCATTGGTGGGTGTACTGAGAATCCACAGTACAGCGACGTGATAAACTGTTCCCATTGCTGACGGGACTGAGATTCCAGAGGACATCGATGTGATAAACTATACCCATTGGTGCAGGGACTGAGAATCCAGAGGACATCGATGTGAGAACCTGTTCCCATTGGTGCAGGGACTGAGAATCCAGAGGACATCGACGTGATAAACTGTTCCCATTGGTGCAGGGACTGAGAATCCAGAGTACAGCAATGTGATAAACTGTTCCCATTGGTGCAGGGACTGAGAATCCAGAGGACATCGATGTGATAAACGGTTCCCATTGGTGCAGGGATTGAGAATCCAGAGGACATCAATGTGATAAACTGTTCCCATTGCTGCAGGGACTGAGAATCCAGAGGACCCTGATGTGATAAACTCTTCTCATTGGTGGAGGGACTGAGAATCCAGAGGACATGGATGTGATAAACTGTTCCCATTGGTGCAGGGACTGAGAATCCAGAGGACATCAATGTGATAAACTGTTCCAATTGGTGGAGGGACTGAGAATCCAGAGGACATTGATGTGATACACTGTTCCCATTGGTGGATGGACTGAGAGTCCAGAGGACATCAATGCGAAAACTGTTCCCATTGGTGGAGGGACTGAGAATCCAGAGGACGCCGATGCGATAAATTGTTCCCATTGGTGCAGGGACTGAGAATCCAGAGGACATCGATGTGATAACCTGCTACCATTGGTGCAGGGACTGAGAATCTAGAGAGCATCGATGGGATAAACTGTTGCCATTGGCAGAGGGACTGAGAATGCAGAGGACATCGATGTGATAAACTGTTCCCAGTGGTGCAGACAGTGAGAATCCAGAGGACCCTGATGTGATAAACTGTTCCCATTGGTGCAGCGACTGAGAATCCAGAGGACATCGATGTGATAAACTGTTTCCATTGGTGCAGGGACTGAGAATCCAGAGGACCCTGATGTGATAAACTGTTCCCATTGGTGCAGGGACTGAGAATCCAGAGGACATCGATGTGATACACTGTTCCCATTGGCGGAGGGACTGAGAATCCAGGGGACATCGATGCAATACACTGTTCCCATTGGCGGAGCGACTGAGAATCCAGAGGACATCGATGTGATAAACTGTTCCCATTGGTGCAGGGACGGAGAATCCAGAGGACATCGATGTGATAAACTGTTCCCATCGGAGGAAGGACTGAGAATCCAGAGGACAGCGATGTGATAAACTTCTCATTGGTGCAGAGACTGAGAATCCAGAGGACATCGATGTGATAAACTGCTCTCATTGGTGCAGGGCCTGAGAATCCAGAGGACATACATGGAATAAACTGTTCCCATTGGTGCAGGGATTGAGAATCCAAAGGACATCAATGTGATAAACTGTTCCCATTGTTGCAGGGACTGAGAATCCAGAGGACATCGATGTGATAAACTGTTCTCATTGGTGCAGGGACTGAGAATCCAGAGGACATCGATGTGATAAACTGTTCTCATTGGTGCAGGGACTGAGAATCCAGAGGACATCGATGTGATAAATGGTTCCCATTGGAGCAGGGATTGAGAATCCAGAGGACATCAATGTGATAAACTGTTCCCATTGTTGCAGGGACTGAGAATCCAGAGGACCCTGATGTGATAAACTGTTCTCATTGGTGGAGGAACTGAGAATCCAGAGAACATGGATGTGATGAACTGTTCCCATTGGTGCAGGGACTGAGAATCCAGAGGACATCGATTTGATAAACTGTTCCCATTGGTGCAAGGACTGAGAATCCAGAGGATATCGATGTGATAAACTGTTCCCATCGGTGGAAGGACTGAGAATCCAGAGGACATCGATGTGATAAACTGTTCTCATTGGTGCAGAGACTGAGAATCCAGAGGACATCGATGTGATCAACTGCTCTCATTGGTGCAGGGACTGAGAATCCAGAGGACATAGATGTGGTAAACTGTTCCCATTGGTGCAGGGATTGAGAATCCAGAGGACATCAATGTGATAAGCTGTTCCCATTGTTGCAGGGGCTGAGAATCCAGAGGACATGGATGTGATAAACTGTTCCCATCGGTGGAAGGACTGAGAATCCAGAGGACATCGATGTGATAAACGGTTCCCATTGGTGCAGGGACTGAGAATCCAGAGGACATCAATGTGATAAACTGTTACAATTGGTGCAGGGACTGAGAATCCAGAGCACATTGATGTGATAAACTGTTCCCATTGGTGGAGGGACTGAGAATCCCGAGGACATGGATGTGATAAACTGTTCCTATTGGTGCAGGGACTGAGAATCCAGAGGACATCGATGTGATAAACTGTTCCAATTGGTGGAGGGACTGAGAATCCAGAGGACATTGATGTGATATACTGTTCCCATTGGTGGATGGACTGAGAGTCCAGAGAAAATCAATGCGAAAACTGTTCCCATTGGTGGAGGGACTGAGAATCCAGAGGACGCCGATGCGATAAATTGTTCCCATTGGTGCAGGGACTGAGAATCCAGAGGACATCGATGTGATAAACTGCTCCCATTGGTGCAGCGACTGAGAATCTAGAGAGCATCGATGGGATAAACTGTTGCCATTGGCAGAGGGACTGAGAATGCAGAGGACATCGATGTGATAAACTGTTCCCATTGGTGCAGAGAGTGAGAATCCAGAGGACCCTGATGTGATAAACTGTTCCCATTGGTGCAGCGACTGAGAATCCAGAGGACATCGATGTGATAAACTGTTTCCATTGGTGCAGGGACTGAGAATCCGGAGGACCCTGATGTGATAAACTGTTCCCATTGGTGCAGGGACTGAGAATCCAGAGGACATCGATGTGATACACTGTTCCCATTGGTGCAGGGAGTGAGAATCCAGAGGACATCGATGCAATAAACTGTTCCCATTGGTGACGGGAATGAGTTTCCAGAGGACATCGATGTGATAAACTGTTCCCAATGGTGCACGGACTGAGAATCTAGAGGACGTCGATGTGATAAACTGTTCCCATTGGTGCAGGGACTGAGAATCCAGAGGACATTGATGTGATAAACTGTTCCGATTGGTGGAGGGACTGAGAATCCAGAGGACATGGAATTGTTAAACTGTTTCCATTTGTGCAGGGACTGAGAATCCAGAGCACCCTGCTGTGATAAACTGTTCCCATTGGTGGAGAGACTGAGAATCCAGAGGACATCGATGTGATAAAGTGTTCCCATTGGTGCAGGGACTAAGAATACAGAGGACCCTGATGTGATATACTATTCTCATTGGTGCAGGGACTGAGAATCCAGAGGACATCGATGTGATGCACTGTTCACATTGGTGCAGAGAGTGAGAATCCAGAGGACCTTGATGTGATAAACTGCTCCCATTGGTGGAGGGACTGAGAATCCAGAGGACATCGAAGTGATAAACTGTTCCCATTGGTGCAGGGACTGAGAATCCAGAGGACATCGATACGATAAATTGTTCCCTTTGGTGGAGGGACTGAGAATCCAGAGGACATCGATGTGATAAACTGTCCCCATTGGTGCAGGGACTGAGAATCCAGAGCACATCGATGCCATAAACTGTTCCCATTGGTGCACGGACTGAGAATCCAGAGGACATTGTTGCGATAAATTGATCCCATTGGTGGAGGGACTGAGAATCCAGAGGACATTGATGTGATAAACTGTTCCCATTGGTGCAGGGACTGTGAATCCAGAGCACATCGATGCCATAAACTGTTCCCATTGGTGCAGGGACTGAGAATCCAGAGGACATCGATACGATAAATAGTTCCCATTGGTGGAGGGACTGAGAATCCAGAGGACATCGATGTGATAAACTGTTCTCATTGGTGCAGGGACTGAGAATCCAGAGCACATCGATGCCATAAACTGTTCCCATTGGTGCAGGGACTGAGAATCCAGAGGACATCGTTGGATAAATTATTCCCATTGGTGGGTGTACTGAGAATCCAGAGTACAGCAATGTGATAAACTGTTCCCATTGCTGAAGGGACTGAGATTCCAGGGGACATCGATGTGATAAACTGTACCCATTGGTGCAGGGACTGAGAATCCAGAGTACAGCAATGTGATAAACTGTTCCCATTGGTGCAGGAACTGAGAATCCAGAGGACATCGATGTGATCAACTGTTCCCATTGGTGCAGAGATAGGGAATCCAGAGGACATCGATGTGATAAACTGTTCCCACTGGTGGAGGGACTGAGAATCCAGAGGACATCGATGTGATAAACTGTTCCCATTGGTGGAGGGACTGAGAATCCAGAGGACGTCGATGCAATAAATTGTTCCCTTCGGTGGAACGACTGATAATCCAGAGGACATCGCTGTGATAAACAGATCCCATTGGCGGAGGGAATGAGAATCCAGGGGACATCGATGCAATACACTGTTCCATTGGCGGAGTGACTGAGAATCCAGAGGACATCGATGTGATAAACTGTTCCCATCGGTGGAAGGACTGAGAATCCAGAGGACATCGATGTGATAAACTTCTCATTGGTGCAGAGACTGAGAATCCAGAGGACATCGATGTGATAAACTGCTCTCATTGGTGCAGGGCCTGAGAATCCAGAGGACATACATGGAATAAACTGTTCCCATTGGTGCAGGGATTGAGAATCCAGAGGACATCAATGTGATAAGCTGTTCCCATTGTTGCAGGGGCTGAGAATCCAGAGGACATCGATGTGATAAACTGTTCTCATTGGTGCAGGGACTGAGAATCCAGAGGACATCGATGTGATAAACTGTTCACATTGGTGCAGGGACTGAGAATCCAGAGGACATCGATGTGATAAACGGTTCCTATTGGTGCAGGGATTGAGAATCCAGAGGACATCAATGTGATAAACAGTTCCCATTGTTGCAGGGACTGAGAATCCAGAGGATCCTGATGTGATAAACTGTTCTCATTGGTGGAGGAACTGAGAATCCAGAGGACATGGATGTGATGAACTGTTCCCATTGGTGCAGGGACTGAGAATCCAGAGGACATCGATGTGATAAACTGTTCCCATTGGTGCAAGGACTGAGAATCCAGAGGATATCGATGTGACAAACTGTTCCCTTCGGTGGAAGGACTGAGAATCCAGAGGACATCGAAATGATAAACTGTTCTCATTGGTGCAGAGACTGAGAATCCAGAGGACATCGATGTGATAAACTGCTCTCATTGGTGCAGGGACTGAGAATCCAGAGGACATAGATGTGATAAACTGTTCCCATTGGTGCAGGCATTGATAATCCAGAGGACATCAATGTGATAAACTGTTCCCATTGTTGCAGGGACTGAGAATCCTGAGGACCCTGACGTGATAAACTGTTCTCATTGGTGGAGGGACTGAGAATCCAGAGGACCCTGATGTGATAAACTGTTCCCATTGGTTCAGGGACTGAGAATTCCGAGGACATCGATGTGATAAACTGTTCCCCTTGGTGCAGGGAGTGAGAATCCAGAGGGGATCGATGCAATAAACTGTTCCCATTGGTGCAGGGACTGAGAATCCAGAGGACATGGATATGATAAACTGTTCCCATTGGTGACGGGAATGAGATTCCAGAGGACATCGATGTGATAAACTGTTCCCAATGGTGCACGGACAGAGAATCCAGAGGACATCGATGTGATAAACTGTTCCCATTGGTGCAGAGACTGAGAATCCAGAGGACGTCGATGCGATATATTGTTCCCATTGGTGCAGGGACTGAGAATCCAGAGTACAGCGATGTGATAAACTGTTCCCATTGGCGATGGGACGGAGATTCCAGAGGACATCGATGTGATAAACTGTTCCCATTGGTGCAGGGACTGAGAATCCAGAGGACATCGATGTGATAAACTGTTCCCATTGGTGGGGCGACTGAGAATCGAGAGTACAGCGATGTGATAAACTGTTCCCATTGGTGGAGGGAATAAAAATCCAGAGATCAGCGATGTGATAAACTGTTCCCACTGGTGGAGACTGAGAATGCAGAGGACATCGATGCGATAAACTGTTCCCATTGGTGGAGGGACTGAGAATCCAGAGGACATCGATGTGATAAACTGTTCCCATTGGGGGAGGGACTGAGAATCCAGAGGACATCGATGTGATAAATTGTTCCCATTGGTGCAGCGACTGAGAATCCAGAGGACAACGATACGATAAATTGTTCCCATTGGTGGAGGGAATGAGAATCCAGAGGACATTGATTTGATAAACTGTTCCCATTGGTGCAGGGACTGTGAATCCAGAGCACATCGATGCCATAAACTGTTCCCATTGGTGCAGGGAGTGAGAATCCAGAGGACATCGATACGATAAATTGTTCCCATTGGTGGAGGGACTGAGAATCCAGAGGACATCGATGTGATAAACTGTTCCCATTGGTGCAGGGACTGAGAATCCAGAGCACATCGATGCCATAAACTGTTCCCATTGGTGCAGGGACTGAGAATCCAGAGGACATCGTTCCGATAAATTGTTCCCATTGGGGGTGTACTGAGAATCCACAGTACAGCGACGTGATAAACTGTTCCCATTGCTGACGGGACTGAGATTCCAGAGGACATCGATGTGATAAACTATACCCATTGGTGCAGGGACTGAGAATCCAGAGGACATCGATGTGAGAAACTGTTCCCATTGGTGCAGGGACTGAGAATCCAGAGGACATCGACGTGATAAACTGTTCCCATTGTTGCAGGGACTGAGAATCCAGAGTACAGCAAAGTGATAAACTGTTCCCATTGGTGCAGGGACTGAGAATCCAGAGGACATCGATGTGATAAACTGTTCCCTTTGGTGCAGAGATAGGGAATCCAGAGGACATCGATGTGATAAACTGTTCCCACTGGTGGAGGGACTGAGAATCCAGAGGACATCGATGTGATAAACTGTTCCCATTGGTGGATGGACTGAGAATCCAGAGGACGTCGATGCAATAAATTGTTCCCTTCGGTGGAACGACTGATAATCCAGAGGACATCGATGTGATAAACAGATCCCATTGGCGGAGGGACTGAGAATCCAGAGGACATCGATGCAATACACTGTTCCCCTTTGGCGGAGCGACTGAGAATCCAGAGGACATCGATGTGATAAACTGTTCCCATTGGTGCAGGGACGGAGAATCCAGAGAACATCGATGTGATAAACTGTTCCCATCGGTGGAAGGACTGAGAATCCAGAGGACATCGATGTGATAAACTTCTCATTGGTGCAGAGACTGAGAATCCAGAGGACATCGATGTGATAAACTGCTCGCATTGGTGCAGGGCCTGAGAATCCAGAGGACATACATGGAATAAACTGTTCCCATTGGTGCAGGGATTGAGAAACCAGAGGACATGGATGTGATGAACTGTTCCCATTGGTGCAGGGACTGAGAATCCAGAGGAGATGGATATGATAAACTGTTCCCATTGGTGCAGGGACTGAGAATCCAGAGGACGTCGATGTGATAAACTGTTCCCATTGGCGACGGGACTGAGATTCCAGAGGACATCGATGTGATAAACTGTTCCCATTGGTGCAGGGATTGAGAATCCAGAGGACGTCGATGTGATAAACTGTTCCCATTGGTGCAGGGACTGAGAATACAGAGGACGTCGATGCGATGAATTGTTCGCATTGGTGCAGCGACTGAGAATCCAGAGGACATCGATGTGATAAACTGTTCCCACTGGTGCAGAGAGTGAGTTTCCAGAGGAGATCGATGTGATAAACTGTTCCAATTGGTGCAGGGACTGAGAATCCAGAGGACATCGATGTGATAAACTGCTCCCATTGGTGCAGGGACTGAGAACCCAGAGCACATCGATGTGATAAACTGTTCCCATTGGTGGAGGGACTGAGAACCCAGAGGACATCGATGTGATAAACTGTTCCCATGGCTGGAGGGACTGCGAACCCAGAGGACATCGATGCGATAAACTGTTCCCATTGGTGCAGGGACTGAGAATCCAGAGGACATCGATGCGATAAACTGTTCCCATTGGTGGAGAGACTGAGAAACCAGAGGACATCGATGTGATTAACTGTTCCCATTGGTGGAGAGACTGAGAATCCAGAGGACATCGATGTTATAAACTGTTCCCATTGGTGCAGGGACTGAGAATACAGAGGACATCGATGTGATATACTGTTCCCATTGGTGCAGCGACTGAGAATCCAGAGGACATTGATGTGATAAACTGTTCCCATTGGTGGAAGTATTGAGAATCCAGAGAACTTCGATGTGATAAACTGTTCCCATTGGTGCAGGGAGTGAGAAGCCAGAGGACATTGAGGTGATAATCTATTCCCATTGGAGGAGAATCCAGAGGTCATCGATGTGATAAACAATTCCCATTCGTGCAGGGACTGAGAATCCAGAGGACATCGATGTGATACACGGTTCACATTGGTGCAGAGAGGGAGAATCCAGAGGACCTTGATGTGATAAACTGTTCCCATTGGTGGAGGGACTGAGAATCCAGAGGACTTCGATGTGATAAACTGTTCCCAGTGATGGATGTACTGAGAATCCAGAGTACAGCAACGTGATAAACTGTTCCCATTGGTGACGGGACTGAGATTCCAGAGGAGGTCGGTGTGATAAACTGTTCCCATTGGTGCAGGGACTGAGAATCCAGAGGACATCGATGCGATAAATTGTTCCCATTGGTACAGCGACTGAGAATCCTGAGGACATCGATGTGATAAACTGTTCCCACTGGTGCAGAGAGTGAGTTTCCAGAGGAGATCGATGAGATAAACTGTTCCAATTGGTGGAGGGACTGAGAACCCAGAGGACATCGATGTGATAAACTGTTCCGATTGCCGGAGGGACTGAGAACCCAGAGGACATCGATGTGATAAACTGTTCCCATTGGTGCAGGGACTGATAATCCAGAGGACATCGATGTGATAAACAGTTCCCATTGGTGCAGCGACTGAGAATCCAGAGGACATCGATGTGATAAACTGTTCCCATTGGTGCAAGGACTGAGAATCCAGAGGACATCGATGTGATAAACTGTTCCCATTGGTGCAGAGACAGGGAATACAAAGGACATCGATGTGATAAACTGTTCCCACTGGTGGAGGGACTGAGAATCCAGCGGACATCAATGTGATAAACTGTTCACATTCGTGGAGGAACTGAGAATCCAGAGGACGTCGAAGCGATAAATTGTTCCCTTCGGTGCAAGGACTGATAATCCAGAGGACATCAATGAGATAAATTGTTCCCATTGTTGCAGGGACTGAGAATCCAGAGGACATCGATGCAATAAACTGTTCCCATTGGTGCAGGGACTGAGAATCCAGAGGACTTGGATGTGATAAACTGTTCCCATTGGTGCAGGGACTGAGAATCCAGAGGACATGGATATGATAAACTGTTCCCATTGGTGCAGGGACTGAGAATACAGAGGACGTCGATGTGATAAACTGTTCCCATTGGTGACGGGACTGAGATTCCAGAGGACATCGATGTGATAAACTGTTCCCATTGGTGCAGGGATTGAGAAGCAAGAGGACGTCGATGTGATAAACTGTTCCCATTGGTGCAGGGACTGAGAATCCAGAGGACATCGATGCGATAAATTGTTCCCATTGGTACAGCGACTGAGAATCCAGAGGACATCGATGTGATAAACTGTTCCCACTGGTGCAGAGAGTGAGTTTCCAGCGGAGATCGATGAGATAAACTGTTCCAATTGGTGGAGGGACTGAGAACCCAGAGGATATCGATGTGATAAACTGTTCCGATTGCCGGAGGGACTGAGAACCCAGAGGACATCGATGTGATAAACTGTTCCCATTGGTGCAGGGACTGATAATCCAGAGGACATCGATGTGATAAACAGTTCCCATTGGTGCAGCGATTGAGAATCCAGAGGACATCGATGTGATAAACTGTTCCCATTGGTGCAAGGACTGAGAATCCAGAGGACATCGATGTGATAAACTGTTCCCATTGGTGCGGCGACTGAGAATCCAGAGGACATCGATGTGATAAACTGTTCCCATTGGTGCAGGGACTGAGAATCCAGAGGACATCGATGCGATAACCTGTTCCCATTGTTGCAGGGACTGAGAATCCAGAGGACATCGATGTGATAAACTGTTCCCATTGGTGGAGGCACTGAGAATCCAGAGGGCAGCGATGTGATAAACTGTTCCCATTGGTGCAGGGACTGAGAATCCAGAGGACATCGATGTGATAAACTGTTCCCATCGCTGGAAGGACTGAGAATCCAGAGTACATCGATGCGAGAAACTGTTCCCATTGGTGCAGGGACCGAGAATCCAGAGGACATCGATGAGATAAACTGTTCCCATTGGTGCAGGGACTGAGAATCCAGAGGACATCGATGTGATAAACTGTTCCCATTGGTGCAGGGACTTAGAATCCAGAGGACATCGAAGTGATAAACTGTTCCCATTGGTGCAGGGACTGAGAATCCAGAGGACATGGATGTGATGAACTGTTCCCATTGGTGGAGGGACTGAGAATCCAGAGGACATCGATGTGATAAATTGTTCTCATTGGTGAAGGGACTGAGAATCCAGAGGACCCTCGTGTGATATACTGTTCCCATTGGTGCAGGGAGTGAGAATCCAGAGGACATCGATGTGATAAACTGTTCCCATTGGTGCAGGGAGTGAGGATCCAGAGGACATCGATGCAATAAACTGTTCCCATTGGTGCAGGGACTGAGAATCCAGAGGATATGGATGTGATAAACTGTTCCCATTGGTGGAAGGACTGAGAATCCAGAGGTCATCGATGTGATAAACAGTTCCCATTGGTGCAGGGACTGAGAATCCAGAGGACATCGATGTGATAAACTGTTCCCATTGGTACAGCGATTGAGAATCCAGAGGACATCGATGTGATAAACTGTTCACATTGGTGCAATGACTGAGAATCCAGAGGACATCGATGTGAGAAACTGTTCGCATTGGTGCGGCGACTGAGAATCCAGAGGACATCGATGTGATAAACTGTTCCCATTGGTGACGGGACTGAGAATGCAGAGGACATCGATGCGATAAACTGGTCCCATTGGTGCAGGGACTGAGAATCCAGAGGACATCGATGTGATAAACTGTTCCCATTGGTGCAGGGACTGAGAATCCAGAGGACATCGAATGATAAACTGTTCCCATTGGTGGAGGGACTGAGAATCCAGAGGACAGCGATGTGATAAACTGTTCTCATTGGTGCAGAGACTGAGAATCCAGAGGACATCGATGTGATAAACTCTTCCCATCGCTGGAAGGACTGAGAATCCAGAGTACATCGATGCGCGAAACTGTTCCCATTGGTGCAGGGACAGAGAATCCAGAGGACATCGATGTGATAAACTGTTCCCATTGGTGCAGGGACCGAGATTCCAGAGGACATCGATGAGATAAACTGTTCCCATTGGTGCAGGGACTGAGAATCCAGAGGACATCGATGAGATAAACTGTTCCCATTGGTGCAGGGACTGAGAATCCAGAGGACATCGATGTGATAAACTGTTCCCATTGGTGCAGGGACTGAGAATCCAGAGGACATCGAAGGATAAACTGTTCCCATTGGTGGAGAGACTGAGAATCCAGAGGACAGCGATGTGACAATCTGTTCTCATTGGTGCAGGGACTGAGAATCCAGAGGACATCGATGTGATAAACTCTTCCCATCGCTGGAAGGACTGAGAATCCAGAGGACATCGATGCGAGAAACTGTTCCCATTGGTGCAGGGACAGAGAATCCAGAGGACATCGAAGTGATAAACTGTTCCCATTGGTGCAGGGACCGAGAATCCAGAAGACATCGATGAGATAAACTGTTCCCATTGGTGCAGGGACTGAGAATCCAGAGGACATCGATGAGATAAACTGTTCCCATTGGTGCAGGGAGTGAGAAACCAGAGGACATCGATGTGATTAACAGTTCCCATTGGTGCAGGGACTTAGAATCCAGAGGACATCGATGTGATTAACTGTTCCCATTGGTGGAGGGACTGAGAATCCAGAGGACATCGATGTGATAAATTGTTCTCATTGGTGAAGGGACTGAGAATCCAGAGGACCCTGATGTGATATACTGTTCCCAATGGTGCAGGGAGTGAGAATCCAGAGGACATCGATGCAATAAACTGTTCTCATTGGTGCAGGGACAGAGAATCCAGAGGACATGGATGTGATGAACTGTTCCCATTGGTGCAGGGACTGAGAATCCAGAGGACATGGATATGATAAACTGTTCCCATTGGTGGAGGGACTGAGAATCCAGAGGACGTCGATGTGATAAACTGTTCCCATTGGTGACGGGACTGAGATTCCAGAGGACATCAATGTGATAAACTGTTCCCATTGGTACAGCGATTGAGAATCCAGAGGACATCGATGTGATAAACTGTTCACATTGGTGCAATGACTGAGAATCCAGAGGACATCGATGTGAGAAACTGTTCGCATTGGTGCGGCGACTGAGAATCCAGAGGACATCGATGTGATAAACTGTTCCCATTGGTGACGGGACTGAGAATGCAGAGGACATCGATGCGATAAACTGGTCCCATTGGTGCAGGGACTGAGAATCCAGAGGACATCGATGTGATAAACTGTTCCCATTGGTGCAGGGACTGAGAATCCAGAGGACATCGAATGATAAACTGTTCCCATTGGTGGAGGGACTGAGAATCCAGAGGACAGCGATGTGATAAACTCTTCTCATTGGTGCAGGGACTGAGAATCCAGAGGACATCGATGTGATAAACTCTTCCCATCGCTGGAAGGACTGAGAATCCAGAGTACATCGATGCGAGAAACTGTTCCCATTGGTGCAGGGACAGAGAATCCAGAGGACATCGATGTGATAAACTGTTCCCATTGGTGCAGGGACCGAGATTCCAGAGGACATCGATGAGATAAACTGTTCCCATTGGTGCAGGGACTGAGAATCCAGAGGACATCGATTAGATAAACTGTTCCCATTGGTGCAGGGACTGAGAATCCAGAGGACATCGATGTGATAAACTGTTCCCATTGGTGCAGGGACTGAGAATCCAGAGGACATCGAAGGATAAACTGTTCCCATTGGTGGAGAGACTGAGAATCCAGAGGACAGCGATGTGACAAACTGTTCTCATTGGTGCAGGGACTGAGAATCCAGAGGACATCGATGTGATAAACTCTTCCCATCGCTGGAAGGACTGAGAATCCAGAGGACATCGATGCGAGAAACTGTTCCCATTGGTGCAGGGACAGAGAATCCAGAGGACATCGAAGTGATAAACTGTTCCCATTGGTGCAGGGACCGAGAATCCAGAGGACATCGATGAGATAAACTGTTCCCATTGGTGCAGGGACTGAGAATCCAGAGGACATCGATGAGATAAACTGTTCCCATTGGTGCAGGGAGTGAGAAACCAGAGGACATCGATGTGATTAACAGTTCCCATTGGTGCAGGGACTTAGAATCCAGAGGACATCGATGTGATTAACTGTTCCCATTGGTGGAGGGACTGAGAATCCAGAGGACATCGATGTGATAAATTGTTCTCATTGGTGAAGGGACTGAGAATCCAGAGGACCCTGATGTGATATACTGTTCCCATTGGTGCAGGGAGTGAGAATCCAGAGGACATCGATGCAATAAACTGTTCTCATTGGTGCAGGGACTGAGAATCCAGAGGACATGGATGTGATGAACTGTTCCCATTGGTGCAGGGACTGAGAATCCAGAGGACATGGATATGATAAACTGTTCCCATTGGTGGAGGGACTGAGAATCCAGAGGACGTCGATGTGATAAACTGTTCCCATTGGTGACGGGACTGAGATTCCAGAGGACATCAATGTGATAAACTGTTCCCATTGGTGCAGGGACTGAGAATCCAGCGGACATCGATGTGATAAACTATTCCCATTGGTGCAGGGTCTGAGAATCCAGAGGACCTTGATGGGATAAACTGTTCCCATTGGTGCAGGGACTGAGAATCCAGAGGACATCGATGTGATAAACTGTTCTCATTGGTGCAGGGACTGAGAATCCAGAGGACATCGATGTGATAAACTGTTCCCATCTCTGGAAGGACTGAGAATCCAGAGTACATCGATGAGATAAACTGTTCCCATTGGTGCAGGGACTGAGAATCCAGAGGACATCGATGTGATAAACTGTTCCCATTGGTGGAAGGACTGAGAATCCAGAGGACATCGATGCGATAACCTGTTACCATTGGTGCAGGGACTGAGAATCCAGAGGACATCGATGTGATAAACTGTTCCCATTGGTGCAGGGACTGAGAATCCAGAGGACATCGAATGGTAAACTGTTCCCATTGGTGGAGAGACTGAGAATCCAGAGGACAGCAATGTGATAAACTGTTCTCATTGGTGCAGGGACAGAGAATCCAGAGGACATCGATGTGATAAACTCTTCCCATCGCTGGAAGGACTGAGAATCCAGAGTACATCGATGCGAGAAACTGTTCCCATTGGTGCAGGGACAGAGAATCCAGAGGACATCGATGTGATAAACTGTTCCCATTGGTGCAGGGACCGAGAATCCAGAGGACATCGATGAGATAAACTGTTCCCATTGGTGCAGGGACTGAGAATCCAGAGGACATCGATGAGATAAACTGTTCCCGTTGGTGCAGGGACTGAGAATCCAGAGGACATCGATGTGATAAACTGTTCCCATTGGTGGAAGGACTGAGAATCCAGAGGACATCGATGTGATTAACAGTTCCCATTGGTTCAGGGACTTAGAATCCAGAGGACATCGATGTGATTAACTGTTCCCATTGGTGGAGGGACTGAGAATCCAGAGGACATCGATGTGATAAATTGTTCCCATTGGTGAAGGGACTGAGAATCCAGAGGACCCTGATGTGATATACTGTTCCCATTGGTACAGCGAGTTGGAATCCAGAGGACATCGATGTAATAAACTGTTCCCATTGGTGCAGGGACTGAGAATCCAGAGGACATGGATGTGATGAACTGTTCCCATTGGTGCAGGGACTGAGAATCCAAAGGACATGGATATGATAAACTGTTCCCATTGGTGGAGGGACTGAGAATCCAGAGGACGTCGATGTGATAAACTGTTCCCATTGGTGACGGGACTGAGATTCCAGAGGACATCGATATGATAAACTGTTCCCATTGGTGCAGGGACTGAGAATCCAGAGGACATCGATGTGATAAACTATTCCCATTGGTGCAGGGACTGAGAATCCAGAGGACATCGATCTGATAAACTGTTCCCATTGGTGCAGGGACTGAGAATCCAGAGGACCTTGATGGGATAAACTGTTCCCATTGGTGGAGGGACTGAGAATCCACAGGACATCGATGTGATAAACTGCTCCCATTGGTGGAGGGACTGAGAATCCAGAGGACATCGATGTGATAAACTGTTCCCATTGGTGGAGGGACAGAGAATCCAGAGGACATCGATGTGATAAACTGTTCCCATTGGTGCAGGGACTGAGAATCCAGAGCACATCGATGCGATAAACTGTTCCCATTGGTGCAGGGACTGAGAATCCAGAGGACATCGATGTGATAAACTGTTCCCATTGATGCAGGGACTGAGAATCCAGAGGACATCGATGTGATAAACTGTTCCCATTGGTGGAGGGACTTAGAATCCAGAGGACATCGATGTGATAAACTGTTCCCATTGGTGCAGGGACTGAGAATCCAGAGGACATCGATGTGATAAACTGTTCCCATTGGTGCAGGGACTGAGAATCCAGAGGACCTGGATGGGATAAACTGTTCCCTTCGGTGGAAGGACTGAGAATCCAGAGGACATCGATGTGATAAACTGTTCCCATTGGTGCAGGGACTGAGAATCCAGAGGACATCGATGTGATAAACTATTCCCATTGGTGCAGGGACTGAGAATCCAGAAGACATCGATGTAATAAACTGTTCCCATTGGTGGAGGGACTGAGAATCCCGAGTACATGGATGTGATAAAATGTTCCCATTGGTGCAGGGACTGAGAATCCAGAGGACATCAATGTGATAAACTGTTCCCATTGGTGCAGAGACAGGGAATCCAGAGGACATCGATGTGATAAACTGTTCCCACTGGTGGAGGGACTGAGATTCAAGAGGACATCGATGTGATAAACTGTTCCCATTGGTGCAGGGATTGAGAATCCAGAGGACATCGATCTGATAAACTGTTCCCATTGGTGCAGGGATTGAGAATCCAGATAACGTCGGTGTGGTAAACTGTTCCCATTGGTGCAGGGACTGAGAATCCAGAGGACGTCGATGCGATAAATTGTTCGCATTGGTGCAGCGACTGAGAATCCAGAGGACATCGATGTGATAAACTGTTCCCACTGGTGCAGAGAGTGAGTTTCCAGAGGAGATCGATGTGATAAACTGTTCCAATTGGTGCAGGGACTGAGAATCCAGAGGACATCGATGTGATAAACTGCTCCCATTGGTGCAGGGAATGAGAATCCAGAGGACATCGATGTGATAAACTGTTCCCATTGGGGGAGGGACTGAGAACCCAGAGGACATCGATGAGATAAACTGTTCCCATTGGTGGAGGGACTGAGAATCCAAAGGACATCGATGTGATAAATTGTTCTCATTGGTGAAGGGACGGAGAATCCAGAGGACCCTGATGTGATCTACTGTTCCAATTGGTGCAGCGAGTGAGAATCCAGAGGACATCGATGTGATAAACTGTTCCCATTGGTGCGGCGACTGAGAATCCAGAGGACATCGATGTGATAAACAATTCCCTTTGGTGCAGGGACTGAGAATACAGAGGACATTGATGTGATAAACTGTTCCGATAGGTGGAGGGACTGAGACTCCAGAGGACATCGCTGTGATAAACTGTTCCCATTGGTGCAGGGACTGAGAATCCAGAGGACCCTGATGTGATTTACTATTCTCATTGGTGGAGGGACTGAGAATCCAGAGGACATCGATGTGATACACTGTTCCCATTGGTGCAGGGACTGAGAATCCAGAGGACATCGATGCGATAAACTGTTCCCATTGGTGGAGAGACTGAGAAACCAGAGGACATCGATGTGATTAACTGTTCCCATTGGTGGAGAGACTGAGAATCCAGAGGACATCGATGTTATAAACTGTTCCCATTGGTGCAGGGACTGAGAATACAGAGGACATCGATGTGATATACTGTTCCCATTGGTGCAGCGACTGAGAATCCAGAGGACATTGATGTGATAAACTGTTCCCATTGGTGGAAGTATTGAGAATCCAGAGAACTTCGATGTGATAAACTGTTCCCATTGGTGCAGGGAGTGAGAAGCCAGAGGACATTGAGGTGATAATCTATTCCCATTGGAGGAGAATCCAGAGGTCATCGATGTGATAAACAATTCCCATTCGTGCAGGGACTGAGAATCCAGAGGACATCGATGTGATACACGGTTCACATTGGTGCAGAGAGGGAGAATCCAGAGGACCTTGATGTGATAAACTGTTCCCATTGGTGGAGGGACTGAGAATCCAGAGGACTTCGATGTGATAAACTGTTCCCAGTGATGGATGTACTGAGAATCCAGAGTACAGCAACGTGATAAACTGTTCCCATTGGTGACGGGACTGAGATTCCAGAGGAGGTCGGTGTGATAAACTGTTCCCATTGGTGCAGGGACTGAGAATCCAGAGGACATCGATGCGATAAATTGTTCCCATTGGTACAGCGACTGAGAATCCTGAGGACATCGATGTGATAAACTGTTCCCACTGGTGCAGAGAGTGAGTTTCCAGAGGAGATCGATGAGATAAACTGTTCCAATTGGTGGAGGGACTGAGAACCCAGAGGACATCGATGTGATAAACTGTTCCGATTGCCGGAGGGACTGAGAACCCAGAGGACATCGATGTGATAAACTGTTCCCATTGGTGCAGGGACTGATAATCCAGAGGACATCGATGTGATAAACAGTTCCCATTGGTGCAGCGACTGAGAATCCAGAGGACATCGATGTGATAAACTGTTCCCATTGGTGCAAGGACTGAGAATCCAGAGGACATCGATGTGATAAACTGTTCCCATTGGTGCAGAGACAGGGAATACAAAGGACATCGATGTGATAAACTGTTCCCACTGGTGGAGGGACTGAGAATCCAGCGGACATCAATGTGATAAACTGTTCACATTCGTGGAGGAACTGAGAATCCAGAGGACGTCGAAGCGATAAATTGTTCCCTTCGGTGCAAGGACTGATAATCCAGAGGACATCAATGAGATAAATTGTTCCCATTGTTGCAGGGACTGAGAATCCAGAGGACATCGATGCAATAAACTGTTCCCATTGGTGCAGGGACTGAGAATCCAGAGGACTTGGATGTGATAAACTGTTCCCATTGGTGCAGGGACTGAGAATCCAGAGGACATGGATATGATAAACTGTTCCCATTGGTGCAGGGACTGAGAATACAGAGGACGTCGATGTGATAAACTGTTCCCATTGGTGACGGGACTGAGATTCCAGAGGACATCGATGTGATAAACTGTTCCCATTGGTGCAGGGATTGAGAAGCAAGAGGACGTCGATGTGATAAACTGTTCCCATTGGTGCAGGGACTGAGAATCCAGAGGACATCGATGCGATAAATTGTTCCCATTGGTACAGCGACTGAGAATCCAGAGGACATCGATGTGATAAACTGTTCCCACTGGTGCAGAGAGTGAGTTTCCAGCGGAGATCGATGAGATAAACTGTTCCAATTGGTGGAGGGACTGAGAACCCAGAGGATATCGATGTGATAAACTGTTCCGATTGCCGGAGGGACTGAGAACCCAGAGGACATCGATGTGATAAACTGTTCCCATTGGTGCAGGGACTGATAATCCAGAGGACATCGATGTGATAAACAGTTCCCATTGGTGCAGCGATTGAGAATCCAGAGGACATCGATGTGATAAACTGTTCCCATTGGTGCAAGGACTGAGAATCCAGAGGACATCGATGTGATAAACTGTTCCCATTGGTGCGGCGACTGAGAATCCAGAGGACATCGATGTGATAAACTGTTCCCATTGGTGCAGGGACTGAGAATCCAGAGGACATCGATGCGATAACCTGTTCCCATTGTTGCAGGGACTGAGAATCCAGAGGACATCGATGTGATAAACTGTTCCCATTGGTGGAGGCACTGAGAATCCAGAGGGCAGCGATGTGATAAACTGTTCCCATTGGTGCAGGGACTGAGAATCCAGAGGACATCGATGTGATAAACTGTTCCCATCGCTGGAAGGACTGAGAATCCAGAGTACATCGATGCGAGAAACTGTTCCCATTGGTGCAGGGACCGAGAATCCAGAGGACATCGATGAGATAAACTGTTCCCATTGGTGCAGGGACTGAGAATCCAGAGGACATCGATGTGATAAACTGTTCCCATTGGTGCAGGGACTTAGAATCCAGAGGACATCGAAGTGATAAACTGTTCCCATTGGTGCAGGGACTGAGAATCCAGAGGACATGGATGTGATGAACTGTTCCCATTGGTGGAGGGACTGAGAATCCAGAGGACATCGATGTGATAAATTGTTCTCATTGGTGAAGGGACTGAGAATCCAGAGGACCCTCGTGTGATATACTGTTCCCATTGGTGCAGGGAGTGAGAATCCAGAGGACATCGATGTGATAAACTGTTCCCATTGGTGCAGGGAGTGAGGATCCAGAGGACATCGATGCAATAAACTGTTCCCATTGGTGCAGGGACTGAGAATCCAGAGGATATGGATGTGATAAACTGTTCCCATTGGTGGAAGGACTGAGAATCCAGAGGTCATCGATGTGATAAACAGTTCCCATTGGTGCAGGGACTGAGAATCCAGAGGACATCGATGTGATAAACTGTTCCCATTGGTACAGCGATTGAGAATCCAGAGGACATCGATGTGATAAACTGTTCACATTGGTGCAATGACTGAGAATCCAGAGGACATCGATGTGAGAAACTGTTCGCATTGGTGCGGCGACTGAGAATCCAGAGGACATCGATGTGATAAACTGTTCCCATTGGTGACGGGACTGAGAATGCAGAGGACATCGATGCGATAAACTGGTCCCATTGGTGCAGGGACTGAGAATCCAGAGGACATCGATGTGATAAACTGTTCCCATTGGTGCAGGGACTGAGAATCCAGAGGACATCGAATGATAAACTGTTCCCATTGGTGGAGGGACTGAGAATCCAGAGGACAGCGATGTGATAAACTGTTCTCATTGGTGCAGGGACTGAGAATCCAGAGGACATCGATGTGATAAACTCTTCCCATCGCTGGAAGGACTGAGAATCCAGAGTACATCGATGCGCGAAACTGTTCCCATTGGTGCAGGGACAGAGAATCCAGAGGACATCGATGTGATAAACTGTTCCCATTGGTGCAGGGACCGAGATTCCAGAGGACATCGATGAGATAAACTGTTCCCATTGGTGCAGGGACTGAGAATCCAGAGGACATCGATGAGATAAACTGTTCCCATTGGTGCAGGGACTGAGAATCCAGAGGACATCGATGTGATAAACTGTTCCCATTGGTGCAGGGACTGAGAATCCAGAGGACATCGAAGGATAAACTGTTCCCATTGGTGGAGAGACTGAGAATCCAGAGGACAGCGATGTGACAATCTGTTCTCATTGGTGCAGGGACTGAGAATCCAGAGGACATCGATGTGATAAACTCTTCCCATCGCTGGAAGGACTGAGAATCCAGAGGACATCGATGCGAGAAACTGTTCCCATTGGTGCAGGGACAGAGAATCCAGAGGACATCGAAGTGATAAACTGTTCCCATTGGTGCAGGGACCGAGAATCCAGAAGACATCGATGAGATAAACTGTTCCCATTGGTGCAGGGACTGAGAATCCAGAGGACATCGATGAGATAAACTGTTCCCATTGGTGCAGGGAGTGAGAAACCAGAGGACATCGATGTGATTAACAGTTCCCATTGGTGCAGGGACTTAGAATCCAGAGGACATCGATGTGATTAACTGTTCCCATTGGTGGAGGGACTGAGAATCCAGAGGACATCGATGTGATAAATTGTTCTCATTGGTGAAGGGACTGAGAATCCAGAGGACCCTGATGTGATATACTGTTCCCAATGGTGCAGGGAGTGAGAATCCAGAGGACATCGATGCAATAAACTGTTCTCATTGGTGCAGGGACAGAGAATCCAGAGGACATGGATGTGATGAACTGTTCCCATTGGTGCAGGGACTGAGAATCCAGAGGACATGGATATGATAAACTGTTCCCATTGGTGGAGGGACTGAGAATCCAGAGGACGTCGATGTGATAAACTGTTCCCATTGGTGACGGGACTGAGATTCCAGAGGACATCAATGTGATAAACTGTTCCCATTGGTACAGCGATTGAGAATCCAGAGGACATCGATGTGATAAACTGTTCACATTGGTGCAATGACTGAGAATCCAGAGGACATCGATGTGAGAAACTGTTCGCATTGGTGCGGCGACTGAGAATCCAGAGGACATCGATGTGATAAACTGTTCCCATTGGTGACGGGACTGAGAATGCAGAGGACATCGATGCGATAAACTGGTCCCATTGGTGCAGGGACTGAGAATCCAGAGGACATCGATGTGATAAACTGTTCCCATTGGTGCAGGGACTGAGAATCCAGAGGACATCGAATAATAAACTGTTCCCATTGGTGGAGGGACTGAGAATCCAGAGGACAGCGATGTGATAAACTCTTCTCATTGGTGCAGGGACTGAGAATCCAGAGGACATCGATGTGATAAACTCTTCCCATCGCTGGAAGGACTGAGAATCCAGAGTACATCGATGCGAGAAACTGTTCCCATTGGTGCAGGGACAGAGAATCCAGAGGACATCGATGTGATAAACTGTTCCCATTGGTGCAGGGACCGAGATTCCAGAGGACATCGATGAGATAAACTGTTCCCATTGGTGCAGGGACTGAGAATCCAGAGGACATCGATTAGATAAACTGTTCCCATTGGTGCAGGGACTGAGAATCCAGAGGACATCGATGTGATAAACTGTTCCCATTGGTGCAGGGACTGAGAATCCAGAGGACATCGAAGGATAAACTGTTCCCATTGGTGGAGAGACTGAGAATCCAGAGGACAGCGATGTGACAAACTGTTCTCATTGGTGCAGGGACTGAGAATCCAGAGGACATCGATGTGATAAACTCTTCCCATCGCTGGAAGGACTGAGAATCCAGAGGACATCGATGCGAGAAACTGTTCCCATTGGTGCAGGGACAGAGAATCCAGAGGACATCGAAGTGATAAACTGTTCCCATTGGTGCAGGGACCGAGAATCCAGAGGACATCGATGAGATAAACTGTTCCCATTGGTGCAGGGACTGAGAATCCAGAGGACATCGATGAGATAAACTGTTCCCATTGGTGCAGGGAGTGAGAAACCAGAGGACATCGATGTGATTAACAGTTCCCATTGGTGCAGGGACTTAGAATCCAGAGGACATCGATGTGATTAACTGTTCCCATTGGTGGAGGGACTGAGAATCCAGAGGACATCGATGTGATAAATTGTTCTCATTGGTGAAGGGACTGAGAATCCAGAGGACCCTGATGTGATATACTGTTCCCATTGGTGCAGGGAGTGAGAATCCAGAGGACATCGATGCAATAAACTGTTCTCATTGGTGCAGGGACTGAGAATCCAGAGGACATGGATGTGATGAACTGTTCCCATTGGTGCAGGGACTGAGAATCCAGAGGACATGGATATGATAAACTGTTCCCATTGGTGGAGGGACTGAGAATCCAGAGGACGTCGATGTGATAAACTGTTCCCATTGGTGACGGGACTGAGATTCCAGAGGACATCAATGTGATAAACTGTTCCCATTGGTGCAGGGACTGAGAATCCAGCGGACATCGATGTGATAAACTATTCCCATTGGTGCAGGGTCTGAGAATCCAGAGGACCTTGATGGGATAAACTGTTCCCATTGGTGCAGGGACTGAGAATCCAGAGGACATCGATGTGATAAACTGTTCTCATTGGTGCAGGGACTGAGAATCCAGAGGACATCGATGTGATAAACTGTTCCCATCTCTGGAAGGACTGAGAATCCAGAGTACATCGATGAGATAAACTGTTCCCATTGGTGCAGGGACTGAGAATCCAGAGGACATCGATGTGATAAACTGTTCCCATTGGTGGAAGGACTGAGAATCCAGAGGACATCGATGCGATAACCTGTTACCATTGGTGCAGGGACTGAGAATCCAGAGGACATCGATGTGATAAACTGTTCCCATTGGTGCAGGGACTGAGAATCCAGAGGACATCGAATGGTAAACTGTTCCCATTGGTGGAGAGACTGAGAATCCAGAGGACAGCAATGTGATAAACTGTTCTCATTGGTGCAGGGACAGAGAATCCAGAGGACATCGATGTGATAAACTCTTCCCATCGCTGGAAGGACTGAGAATCCAGAGTACATCGATGCGAGAAACTGTTCCCATTGGTGCAGGGACAGAGAATCCAGAGGACATCGATGTGATAAACTGTTCCCATTGGTGCAGGGACCGAGAATCCAGAGGACATCGATGAGATAAACTGTTCCCATTGGTGCAGGGACTGAGAATCCAGAGGACATCGATGAGATAAACTGTTCCCGTTGGTGCAGGGACTGAGAATCCAGAGGACATCGATGTGATAAACTGTTCCCATTGGTGGAAGGACTGAGAATCCAGAGGACATCGATGTGATTAACAGTTCCCATTGGTTCAGGGACTTAGAATCCAGAGGACATCGATGTGATTAACTGTTCCCATTGGTGGAGGGACTGAGAATCCAGAGGACATCGATGTGATAAATTGTTCCCATTGGTGAAGGGACTGAGAATCCAGAGGACCCTGATGTGATATACTGTTCCCATTGGTACAGCGAGTTGGAATCCAGAGGACATCGATGTAATAAACTGTTCCCATTGGTGCAGGGACTGAGAATCCAGAGGACATGGATGTGATGAACTGTTCCCATTGGTGCAGGGACTGAGAATCCAAAGGACATGGATATGATAAACTGTTCCCATTGGTGGAGGGACTGAGAATCCAGAGGACGTCGATGTGATAAACTGTTCCCATTGGTGACGGGACTGAGATTCCAGAGGACATCGATATGATAAACTGTTCCCATTGGTGCAGGGACTGAGAATCCAGAGGACATCGATGTGATAAACTATTCCCATTGGTGCAGGGACTGAGAATCCAGAGGACATCGATCTGATAAACTGTTCCCATTGGTGCAGGGACTGAGAATCCAGAGGACCTTGATGGGATAAACTGTTCCCATTGGTGGAGGGACTGAGAATCCACAGGACATCGATGTGATAAACTGCTCCCATTGGTGGAGGGACTGAGAATCCAGAGGACATCGATGTGATAAACTGTTCCCATTGGTGGAGGGACAGAGAATCCAGAGGACATCGATGTGATAAACTGTTCCCATTGGTGCAGGGACTGAGAATCCAGAGCACATCGATGCGATAAACTGTTCCCATTGGTGCAGGGACTGAGAATCCAGAGGACATCGATGTGATAAACTGTTCCCATTGATGCAGGGACTGAGAATCCAGAGGACATCGATGTGATAAACTGTTCCCATTGGTGGAGGGACTTAGAATCCAGAGGACATCGATGTGATAAACTGTTCCCATTGGTGCAGGGACTGAGAATCCAGAGGACATCGATGTGATAAACTGTTCCCATTGGTGCAGGGACTGAGAATCCAGAGGACCTGGATGGGATAAACTGTTCCCTTCGGTGGAAGGACTGAGAATCCAGAGGACATCGATGTGATAAACTGTTCCCATTGGTGCAGGGACTGAGAATCCAGAGGACATCGATGTGATAAACTATTCCCATTGGTGCAGGGACTGAGAATCCAGAAGACATCGATGTAATAAACTGTTCCCATTGGTGGAGGGACTGAGAATCCCGAGTACATGGATGTGATAAAATGTTCCCATTGGTGCAGGGACTGAGAATCCAGAGGACATCAATGTGATAAACTGTTCCCATTGGTGCAGAGACAGGGAATCCAGAGGACATCGATGTGATAAACTGTTCCCACTGGTGGAGGGACTGAGATTCAAGAGGACATCGATGTGATAAACTGTTCCCATTGGTGCAGGGATTGAGAATCCAGAGGACATCGATCTGATAAACTGTTCCCATTGGTGCAGGGATTGAGAATCCAGATAACGTCGGTGTGGTAAACTGTTCCCATTGGTGCAGGGACTGAGAATCCAGAGGACGTCGATGCGATAAATTGTTCGCATTGGTGCAGCGACTGAGAATCCAGAGGACATCGATGTGATAAACTGTTCCCACTGGTGCAGAGAGTGAGTTTCCAGAGGAGATCGATGTGATAAACTGTTCCAATTGGTGCAGGGACTGAGAATCCAGAGGACATCGATGTGATAAACTGCTCCCATTGGTGCAGGGAATGAGAATCCAGAGGACATCGATGTGATAAACTGTTCCCATTGGGGGAGGGACTGAGAACCCAGAGGACATCGATGAGATAAACTGTTCCCATTGGTGGAGGGACTGAGAATCCAAAGGACATCGATGTGATAAATTGTTCTCATTGGTGAAGGGACGGAGAATCCAGAGGACCCTGATGTGATCTACTGTTCCAATTGGTGCAGCGAGTGAGAATCCAGAGGACATCGATGTGATAAACTGTTCCCATTGGTGCGGCGACTGAGAATCCAGAGGACATCGATGTGATAAACAATTCCCTTTGGTGCAGGGACTGAGAATACAGAGGACATTGATGTGATAAACTGTTCCGATAGGTGGAGGGACTGAGACTCCAGAGGACATCGCTGTGATAAACTGTTCCCATTGGTGCAGGGACTGAGAATCCAGAGGACCCTGATGTGATTTACTATTCTCATTGGTGGAGGGACTGAGAATCCAGAGGACATCGATGTGATACACTGTTCACATTGGTGCAGAGAGTGAGAATCCAGAGGACCTTGATGTGATAAACTGTTCCCATTGGTGCAAGGACTGAGAATCCAGAGGACATCGATGTGATAAACAGTTCCCATTGGTGCAGGGACTGAGAATCCAGAGGACATCGATGCAATAAACTGTTCCCATTGGTGCAGGGACTGAGAATCCAGAGGACATCGATGTGATAAACTGTTCCCATTGATGGATGTACTGAGAATCCAGAGTACAGCGACGTGATAAACTGTTCCCATTGGTGACGGGACTGAGATTCCAGAGGAGATCGATGTGATAAACTGTTCCCATTGGTGGAGGGACAGAGAATCCAGAGGACATCGATGTGATAAACTGTTCCCATTGGTGCAGGGACTGAGAATCCAGAGCACATCGATGCGATAAACTGTTCCCATTGGTGCAGGGACTGAGAATCCAGAGGACATCGATGTGATAAACTGTTCCCATTGATGCAGGGACTGAGAATCCAGAGGACATCGATGTGATAAACTGTTCCCATTGGTGGAGGGACTTAGAATCCAGAGGACATCGATGTGATAAACTGTTCCCATTGGTGCAGGGACTGAGAATCCAGAGGACATCGATGTGATAAACTGTTCCCATTGGTGCAGGGACTGAGAATCCAGAGGACCTTGATGGGATAAACTGTTCCCTTCGGTGGAAGGACTGAGAATCCAGAGGACATCGATGTGATAAACTGTTCCCATTGGTGCAGGGACTGAGAATCCAGAGGACATCGATGTGATAAACTATTCCCATTGGTGCAGGGACTGAGAATCCAGAAGACATCGATGTAATAAACTGTTCCCATTGGTGGAGGGACTGAGAATCCCGAGGACATGGATGTGATAAAATGTTCCCATTGGTGCAGGGACTGAGAATCCAGAGGACATCAATGTGATAAACTGTTCCCATTGGTGCAGAGACAGGGAATCCAGAGGACATCGATGTGATAAACTGTTCCCACTGGTGGAGGGACTGAGATTCAAGAGGACATCGATGTGATAAACTGTTCCCATTGGTGCAGGGATTGAGAATCCAGAGGACATCGATCTGATAAACTGTTCCCATTGGTGCAGGGATTGAGAATCCAGATAACGTCGGTGTGGTAAACTGTTCCCATTGGTGCAGGGACTGAGAATCCAGAGGACGTCGATGCGATAAATTGTTCGCATTGGTGCAGCGACTGAGAATCCAGAGGACATCGATGTGATAAACTGTTCCCACTGGTGCAGAGAGTGAGTTTCCAGAGGAGATCGATGTGATAAACTGTTCCAATTGGTGCAGGGACTGAGAATCCAGAGGACATCGATGTGATAAACTGCTCCCATTGGTGCAGGGAATGAGAATCCAGAGGACATCGATGTGATAAACTGTTCCCATTGGGGGAGGGACTGAGAACCCAGAGGACATCGATGAGATAAACTGTTCCCATTGGTGGAGGGACTGAGAATCCAGAGGACATCGATGTGATAAATTGTTCTCATTGGTGAAGGGACGGAGAATCCAGAGGACCCTGATGTGATCTACTGTTCCAATTGGTGCAGCGAGTGAGAATCCAGAGGACATCGATGTGATAAACTGTTCCCATTGGTGCGGCGACTGAGAATCCAGAGGACATCGATGTGATAAACAATTCCCTTTGGTGCAGGGACTGAGAATACAGAGGACATTGATGTGATAAACTGTTCCGATAGGTGGAGGGACTGAGACTCCAGAGGACATCGCTGTGATAAACTGTTCCCATTGGTGCAGGGACTGAGAATCCAGAGGACCCTGATGTGATTTACTATTCTCATTGGTGGAGGGACTGAGAATCCAGAGGACATCGATGTGATACACTGTTCACATTGGTGCAGAGAGTGAGAATCCAGAGGACCTTGATGTGATAAACTGTTCCCATTGGTGCAAGGACTGAGAATCCAGAGGACATCGATGTGATAAACTGTTCCCATTGGTGCAGGGACTGAGAATCCAGAGGACATCGATGCAATAAACTGTTCCCATTGGTGCAGGGACTGAGAATCCAGAGGACATCGATGTGATAAACTGTTCCCATTGATGGATGTACTGAGAATCCAGAGTACAGCGACGTGATAAACTGTTCCCATTGGTGACGGGACTGAGATTCCAGAGGAGATCGATGTGATAAACTGTTCCCATTGGTGCAGGGAATAAGAATCCATAGGACATCGATGTGATAAACTGTTCCCATTGGTGCAGGGACTGAGAATCCAGAGGACATCGATGTGATGAACTGTTCCCATTGGTGCAGGGACTGAGAATCCAGAGTACAGCAATGTGATAAACTGTTCCCATTGGTGCAGGGACTGAGAATCCAGAGGACATCGATGTGATAAACTGTTCCCATTGGTGCAGGGACTGAGAATCCAGAGGACATCGATGTGATAAATTGTTCCCATTGGTGCAGAGACAGGGAATCCAGAGGACATCGATGTGATAAACTGTTCCCACTGGTGGAGGGACTGAGAATCCAGAGGACATCAATGTGATAAACTGTTCACATTAGTGGAGGAAAAGAGAATCCAGAGGACGTCGAAGCGATAAATTGTTCCCTTCGGTGCAGGGACTGAGAATCCAGAGGACATCGATGTGATAAACTGTTCCCATTGGTGCAGGGACTGAGAATCCAGAGGACCTTGATGGGATAAACTGTTCCCTTCGGTGGAAGGACTGAGAATCCAGAGGACATCGATGTGATAAACTGTTCCCATTGGTGCAGGGACTGAGAATCCAGAGGACGTCGGTGTGGTAAACTGTTCCCATTGGTGCAGGGACTGAGAATCCAGAGGACGTCGATGCGATAAATTGTTCGCATTGGTGCAGCGACTGAGAATCCAGAGGACATCGATGCGATAAACTGTTCCCACTGGTGCAGAGAGTGAGTTTCCAAGGGAGATCGATGTGATAAACTGTTCCAATTGGTGCAGGGACTGAGAATCCAGAGGACATCGATGTGATAAACTGCTCCCATTGGTGCAGGGACTGAGAATCCAGAGGACATCGATGTGATAAACTGTTCCCATTGGGGGAGGGACTGAGAACCCAGAGGACATCGATGAGATAAACTGTTCCCATTGGTGGAGGGACTGAGAATCCAGAGGACATCGATGTGATAAATTGTTCTCATTGGTGAAGGGACTGAGAATCCAGAGGACCCTGATGTGATCTACTGTTCCAATTGGTGCAGCGAGTGAGAATCCAGAGGACATCGATGTGATAAACTGTTCCCATTGGTGCAGGGAATGACAATCCAGAGGACATCGATGTGATAAACTATTCGCATTGGTGCAGGGACTGAGAATCCAGAGGACATCGATGTAATAAACTGTTCCCATTGGTGGAGGGACTGAGAATCCAGAGGACATCAATGTGATAAACTATTCCCATTGGTGCAGAGACAGGGAATCCAGAGGACATCGATGTGATAAACTGTTCCCACTGGTGCAGAGAGTGAGTTTCCAGAGGAGATCGATGTGATAAACTGTTCCAATTGGTGCAGGGACTGAGAATCCTGAGGACATTGATGTGATAAACTG
Organism: Isurus oxyrinchus; assembly: GCA_026770705.1. NCBI lineage: Eukaryota > Metazoa > Chordata > Chondrichthyes > Lamniformes > Lamnidae > Isurus > Isurus oxyrinchus. Next base: position 18,128,331 of record JANJGN010000035.1, read on the forward strand.
CTCCCATTGGTGCAGGGACTGAGAATCCAGAGGACATCAATGTGATAAACTGTTCCCATTGGGGGAGGGACTGAGAACCCAGAGGACATCGATGAGATAAACTGTTCCCATTGGTGGAGGGACTGAGAACCCAGAGGACATCGATGTTATACACTGTTCCCATTGGTGCAGGGACTGAGAATCCAGTGGACATCGATGCGATAAACTGTTCCCATTGGTGGAGGGACTGCAAATCCAGAGGACATCGATGTGATCAAGTGTTCCCATTGGTGCAGGGGCTGAGAATCCAGAGGACATCGATGTGATAAACTGTTCCCATTGCTGGAGCGACTGAGAATCCAGAGGACATCGATCTGATAAACTGTTCCCATTGGTGCGGCGACTGAGAATCCAGAGGACATCGATGTGATAAACTGTTCCCATTGGTGCAGGGACTGAGAATCCAGAGGACATCGATGCGATAAAGTGTTCCCATTGGTGCAGGGACTGAGAATCCAGAGGACATCGATGTGATAAACTGTTCTCAGTGGTGCAGGGACTGAGAATCCAGAGGACATCGATGTGATAAACTGTTCGCATTGGTGCAGGGACTGAGAATCCAGAGGACATCGATGTGATAAACTGTTCCCATTGGTGCAGGGACTGAGAATCCAGAGGACATCGATGTGATAAACTGTTCCCATTGGTGCAGGGACTGAGAATCCAGAGGACAGCGATGTGATAAAGTGTTCTCATTGGTGCAGGGACTGAGAATCCAGAGTACATCGATGCGAGAACCTGTTCCCATTGGTGCAGGGACAGAGAATCCAGAGGACATCGATGTGATAAACTGTTCCCATTGGTGCAGGGACCGAGAATCCAGAGGACATCGATGAGATAAACTGTTCCCATTGGTGCAGGGACTGAGAATCCAGAGGACATCGATGAGATAAACTGTTCCCATTGGTGGAGGGACTGAGAATCCAGAGGACATCGATGAGATAAACTGTTCCCATTGGAGGAAGGACTGAGAATCCAGAGGACATCGATGTGATAAACTGTTCCCATTGGTGCAAGGACTGAGATTCCGGAGGACATCGATGTGATAAACTGTTCCCATTGGTGGAAGGACTGAGAATCCAGAGGACATCGATGTGATTAACAGTTCCCATTGGTGCAGGGACAGAGAATCCAGAGGACATCGATGTGATTAACTGTTCCCATTGGGGCAAGGACTGAGATTCCGGAGGACATCGATGTGATAAACTGTTCCCATTGGTGCAGCGACTGAGAATCAAGAGGACATCGATGTGATAAACTGTTCCCATTGGTGGAGCGACTGAGAATCCAGAGGACATCGATGTGATAAATTGTTCTCAATGGTGAAGGGACTGAGAATCCAGAGGACCCTGATGTGATATACTGTTCCAATTGGTGCAGGGAGTGAGAATCCAGAGGACATCGATGTGATAAACTGTTCCCATTGGTGCAGGGAGTGAGAATGCAGAGGACATCGATGCAATAAACTGTTCCCATTGGTGCAGGGACTGAGAATCCAGAGGAAATGGATGTGATGAACTGTTCCCATTGGTGCAGGGACTGAGAAACCAGAGGACATGGATATGATAAACTGTTCACATTGGTGGAGGGACTGAGAACCCAGAGGACATCGATGTGATAAACTGTTCCCATTGCTGGTGGGACTGAGAACCCAGAGGACATCGATGTGATAAACTGTTCCCATTGGTGGAGGGACTGAGAATCCAGAGGACATCGATGTGATAAACTGTTCCCATTGGTGCAGGGACTGAGAATCCAGAGGACATCGATGTGATAAACTGTTCCCATTGGTGCAGCGACTGAGAATCCAGAGGACATTGATGTGATAAACTGTTCCCATTGGTGCAGCGACTGAGAATCCAGAGGACATTGATGTGATAAACTGTTCCCATTGGTGGAAGGATTGAGAATCCAGAGCACATCGATCTGATAAACTGTTCCCATTGGTGGAAGGACTGAGAATGCAGAGGACTTCGATGTGATAAACTGTTCCCATTGGTGCAGGGAGTGAGAAACCAGAGCACATTGAGGTGATAACCTATTCCCATTGGAGGAAGACTGAGAATCCAGAGGTCATCGATGTGATAAACTGTTCCCATTGGTGCAGGGACTGAGAATCCAGAGGACCCTGATGTGATTTACTATTCTCATTGGTGGAGGGACTGAGAATCCAGAGGACATCAATGTGATAAACTATTCCCAATGGTGCAGAGACAGGGAATCCAGAGGACATCGATGTGATAAACTGTTCCCACTGGTGCAGAGAGTGAGTTTCCAGAGGAGATCGATGTGTTAAACTGTTCCAATTGGTGCAGGGACTGAGAATCCTGAGGACATCGATGTGATAAACTGCTCCCATTGGTGCAGGGACTGAGAATCCAGAGGACATCAATGTGATAAACTGTTCCCATTGGGGGAGGGACTGAGAACCCAGAGGACATCGATGAGATAAACTGTTCCCACTGGTGAGGGACTGAGAACCCAGAGGACATCGATGTTATAAACTGTTCCCATTGGTGCAGGGACTGAGAATCCAGTGGACATCGATGCGATAAACTGTTCCCATTGGTGGAGGGACTGCGAATCCAGAGGACATCGATGTGATCAAGTGTTCCCATTGGTGCAGGGGCTGAGAATCCAGAGGACATCAATGTGATAAACTGTTCCCATTGCTGGAGCGACTGAGAATCCAGAGGACATCGATGTGATAAACTGTTCCCATTGGCGCAGCGACTGAGAATCCAGAGGACATCGATGTGATAAACTGTTCCCATTGGTGCAGGGACTGAGAATCCAGAGGACATCGAAGCGATAAAGTGTTCCCATTGGTGCAGGGACAGAGAATCCAGAGGACATCGATGTGATAAACTGTTCTCATTGGTGCAGGGACTGAGAATCCAGAGGACATCGATGTGATAAACTGTTCGCATTGGTGCAGGGACTGAGAATACAGAGGACATCGATGTGATAAACTGTTCCCATTGGTGCAGGGACTGAGAATCCAGAGGACATCGATGTGATAAACTGTTCCCATTGGTGGAGGGACTGAGAATCCAGAGGACAGCGATGTGATAAAGTGTTCTCATTGGTGCAGGGACTGAGAATCCAGAGGACATCGTTGTGATAAACTGTTCCCATTGGTGCAGGGACCGAGAATCCAGAGGACATCGATGAGATAAACTGTTCCCATTGGTGCAGGGACTGAGAATCCAGAGGACATCGATGTGATAAACTGTTCCCATTGGTGCAGGGAGTGAGAATCCAGAGGACATCGATGAGATAAACTGTTCCCATTGGTGCAGGGACTGAGAATCCAGAGGACATCGATGAGATAAACTGTTCCCATTGGTAGAGGGACTGAGAATCCAGAGGACATCGATGTGATAAACTGTTCCCATTGGTGCAGGGACTGAGAATCCAGAGGACATCGATGTGATAAACTGTTCCCATTGGTGCAGGGACTGAGAATCCAGAGGACCTTGATGGGATAAACTGTTCCCATTGGTGCAGGGACTGAGAATCCAGAGGACATCGATGTGATAAACTGTTCCCATTGGTGCAGGGACTGAGAATCCAGAGGACATCGATGTGATAAACTGTTCCCATTGGTGGAGGGACTGAGAATCCAGAGGACAGCGATGTGATAAAATGTTCTCATTGGTGCAGGGACTGAGAATCCAGAGTACATCGATGCGAGAACCTGTTCCCATTGGTGCAGGGACAGAGAATCCAGAGGACATCGATGTGATAAACTGTTCCCATTGGTGCAGGGACCGAGAATCCAGAGGACATCGATGAGATAAACTGTTCCCATTGGTGCAGGGACTGAGAATCCAGAGGACATCGATGAGATAAACTGTTCCCATTGGTGGAGGGACTGAGAATCCAGAAGACATCGATGAGATAAACTGTTCCCATTGGTGGAAGGACTGAGAATCCAGAGGACATCGATGTGATAAACTGTTCCCATTGGTGCAAGGACTGAGATTCCGGAGGACATCGATGTGATAAACTGTTCCCATTGGTGGAAGGACTGAGAATCCAGAGGACATCGATGTGATTAACAGTTCCCATTGGTGCAGGGACAGAGAATCCAGAGGACATCGATGTGATTAACTGTTCCCATTGGGGCAAGGACTGAGATTCCGGAGGACATCGATGTGATAAACTGTTCCCATTGGTGCAGCGACTGAGAATCAAGAGGACATCGATGTGATAAACTGTTCCCATTGGTGGAGGGACTGAGAATCCAGAGGACATCGATGTGATAAATTGTTCTCAATGGTGAAGGGACTGAGAATCCAGAGGACCCTGATGTGATATACTGTTCCAACTGGTGCAGGGAGTGAGAATCCAGAGGACATCGATGTGATAAACTGTTCCCATTGGTGCACGGAGTGAGAATGCAGAGGACATCGATGCAATAAACTGTTCCCATTGGTGCAGGGACTGAGAATCCAGAGGAAATGGATGTGATGAACTGTTCCCATTGGTGCAGGGACTGAGAATCCAGAGGACATGGATATGATAAACTGTTCACATTGGTGGAGGGACTGAGAACCCAGAGGACATCGATGTGATAAACTGTTCACATTGCTGGAGGGACTGAGAACCCAGAGGACATCGATGTGATAAACTGTTCCCATTGGTGCAGGGACTGAGTATCGAGAGTACATCGATGTGATAAACTGTTCCCATTGGTGCAGGGACTGAGAATCCTGAGGACATCGATGCGATAAACTGTTCCCATTGGTGCAGGGACTGAGAATCCAGAGGACATCGATGTGATAAACTGTTCCCATTGGTGGAGGGACTGAGAATCCAGAGGACATCGATGCGATAAACTGTTCCCATTGGTGCAGGGACTGAGAATCCAGAGGATATCGATGTGATAAACTGTTCCCATTGGTGCAGCGACTGAGAATCCAGAGGACATTGATGTGATAAACTGTTCCCATTGGTGCAGCGACTGAGAATCCAGAGGACATTGATGTGATAAACTGTTCCCATTGGTGGAAGGATTGAGAATCCAGAGCACATCGATCTGATATACTGTTCCCATTGGTGGAAGGACTGAGAATGCAGAGGACTTCGATGTGATAAACTGTTCCCATTGGTTCAGGGAGTGAGAAACCAGAGCACATTGAGGTGATAACCTATTCCCATTGGAGGAAGACTGAGAATCCAGAGGTCATCGATGTGATAAACTGTTCCCATTGGTGCAGGGACTGAGAATCCAGAGGACCCTGATGTGATTTACTATTCTCATTGGTGGAGGGACTGAGAATCCAGAGGACATCAATGTGATAAACTATTCCCATTGCTGCAGAGACAGGGAATCCAGAGGACATCGATGTGATAAACTGTTCCCACTGGTGCAGAGAGTGAGTTTCCAGAGGAGATCGATGTGATAAACTGTTCCAATTGGTGCAGGGACTGAGAATCCTGAGGACATCGATGTGATAAACTGCTCCCATTGGTGCAGGGACTGAGAATCCAGAGGACATCAACGTGATAAACTGTTCCCATTGGGGTAGGGACTGAGAACCCAGAGGACATCGATGAGATAAACTGTTCCCACTGGTGGAGGGACTGAGAACCCAGAGGACAGCGATGTGATAAAGTGTTCTCATTGGTGCAGGGACTGAGAATCCAGAGGACATCGATGTGATAAACTGTTCCCATTGGTGCAGGGACCGAGAATCCAGAGGACATCGATGAGATAAACTGTTCCCATTGGTGCAGGGACTGAGAATCCAGAGGACATCGATGTGATAAACTGTTCCCATTGGTGCAGGGAGTGAGAATCCAGAGCACATCGATGAGATAAACTGTTCCCATTGGTGCAGGGACTGAGAATCCAGAGGACATCGATGAGATAAACTGTTCCCATTGGTGGAGGGACTGAGAATCCAGAGGACATCGATGTGATAAACTGTTCCCATTGGTGCAGGGACTGAGAATCCAGAGGACATCGATGTGATAAACTGTTCCCATTGGTGCAGGGACTGAGAATCCAGAGGACCTTGATGGGATAAACTGTTCCCTTCGGTGGAAGGACTGAGAATCCAGAGTACATCGATGTGATAAACTGTTCCCATTGGTGCAGGGACTGAGAATCCAGAGGACATCGATGTGATAAACTATTCCCATTGGTGCAGGGACTGAGAATCCAGAAGACATCGATGTAATAAACTGTTCCCATTGGTGGAGGGACTGAGAATCCCGAGGACATGGATGTGATAAAATGTTCCCATTGGTGCAGGGGCTGAGAATCCAGAGGACATCGATGTGATAAACTGTTCCCATTGCTGGAGCGACTGAGAATCCAGAGGACATCGATGTGATAAACTGTTCCCATTGGTGCGGCGACTGAGAATCCAGAGGACATCGATGTGATAAACTGTTCCCATTGGTGCAGGGACTGAGAATCCAGAGGACATCGATGCGATAAAGTGTTCCCATTGATGCAGGGACTGAGAATCCAGAGGACATCGATGTGATAAACTGTTCTCATTGGTGCAGGGACTGAGAATCCAGAGGACATCGATGTGATAAACTGTTCCAATTGGTGCAGGGACTGAGAATCCAGAGGACATCGATGTGATAAACTGTTCCCATTGGTGGAGGGACTGAGAATCCAGAGGACAGCGATGTGATAAAGTGTTCTCATTGGTGCAGGGACTGAGAATCCAGAGGACATCGATGTGATAAACTGCTCCCATTGGTGCAGGGACCGAGAATCCAGAGGACATCGATGAGATAAACTGTTCCCATTGGTGCAGGGACTGAGAATCCAGAGGACATCGATGTGATAAACTGTTCCCATTGGTGCAGGGAGTGAGTTTCCAGAGGAGATCGATGTGATAAACTGTTCCAATTGGTGCAGGGACTGAGAATCCAGAGGACATCGATGTGATAAACTGCTCCCATTGGTGCAGGGACTGAGAATCCAGAGGACATCGATGTGATAAACTGTTCCCATTGGGGGAGGGACTGAGAACCCAGAGGACATCGATGAGATAAACTGTTCCCATTGGTGGAGGGACTGAGAATCCAGAGGACATCGATGTGATAAATTGTTCTCATTGGTGAAGGGACTGAGAATCCAGAGGACCCTGATTTGATCTACTGTTCCAATTGGTGCAGCGAGTGAGAATCCAGAGGACATTGATGTGATAAACTGTTCCCATTGGTGCAGGGACTGAGAATCCAGAGGACCCTGATGTGATTTACTATTCTCATTGGTGGAGGGACTGAGAATCCAGAGGACATCAATGTGATAAACTATTCCCATTGGTGCAGAGACAGGGAATCCAGAGGACATCGATGTGATAAACTGTTCCCACTGGTGCAGAGAGTGAGTTTCCAGAGGAGATCGATGTGATAAACTGTTCCAATTGGTGCAGGGACTGAGAATCCTGAGGACATCGATGTGATAAACTGCTCCCATTGGTGCAGGGACTGAGAATCCAGAGGACATCAATGTGATAAACTGTTCCCATTGGGGGAGGGACTGAGAACCCAGAGGACATCGATGAGATAAACTGTTCCCACTGGTGGAGGGACTGAGAACCCAGAGGACATCGATGTTATAAACTGTTCCCATTGGTGCAGGGACTGAGAATCCAGAGGACATCGATGTGATAAACTGTTCCCATTGGTGCAGGGACTGAGAATCCAGAGGACATCGAATGATAAACTGTTCCCATTGGTGGAGGGACTGAGAATCCAGAGGACAGCGATGTGATAAACTCTTCTCATTGGTGCAGGGACTGAGAATCCAGAGGACATCGATGTGATAAACTCTTCCCATCGCTGGAAGGACTGAGAATCCAGAGTACATCGATGCGAGAAACTGTTCCCATTGGTGCAGGGACAGAGAATCCAGAGGACATCGATGTGATAAACTGTTCCCATTGGTGCAGGGACCGAGATTCCAGAGGACATCGATGAGATAAACTGTTCCCATTGGTGCAGGGACTGAGAATCCAGAGGACATCGATTAGATAAACTGTTCCCATTGGTGCAGGGACTGAGAATCCAGAGGACATCGATGTGATAAACTGTTCCCATTGGTGCAGGGACTGAGAATCCAGAGGACATCGAAGGATAAACTGTTCCCATTGGTGGAGAGACTGAGAATCCAGAGGACAGCGATGTGACAAACTGTTCTCATTGGTGCAGGGACTGAGAATCCAGAGGACATCGATGTGATAAACTCTTCCCATCGCTGGAAGGACTGAGAATCCAGAGGACATCGATGCGAGAAACTGTTCCCATTGGTGCAGGGACAGAGAATCCAGAGGACATCGAAGTGATAAACTGTTCCCATTGGTGCAGGGACCGAGAATCCAGAGGACATCGATGAGATAAACTGTTCCCATTGGTGCAGGGACTGAGAATCCAGAGGACATCGATGAGATAAACTGTTCCCATTGGTGCAGGGAGTGAGAAACCAGAGGACATCGATGTGATTAACAGTTCCCATTGGTGCAGGGACTTAGAATCCAGAGGACATCGATGTGATTAACTGTTCCCATTGGTGGAGGGACTGAGAATCCAGAGGACATCGATGTGATAAATTGTTCTCATTGGTGAAGGGACTGAGAATCCAGAGGACCCTGATGTGATATACTGTTCCCATTGGTGCAGGGAGTGAGAATCCAGAGGACATCGATGCAATAAACTGTTCTCATTGGTGCAGGGACTGAGAATCCAGAGGACATGGATGTGATGAACTGTTCCCATTGGTGCAGGGACTGAGAATCCAGAGGACATGGATATGATAAACTGTTCCCATTGGTGGAGGGACTGAGAATCCAGAGGACGTCGATGTGATAAACTGTTCCCATTGGTGACGGGACTGAGATTCCAGAGGACATCAATGTGATAAACTGTTCCCATTGGTGCAGGGACTGAGAATCCAGCGGACATCGATGTGATAAACTATTCCCATTGGTGCAGGGTCTGAGAATCCAGAGGACCTTGATGGGATAAACTGTTCCCATTGGTGCAGGGACTGAGAATCCAGAGGACATCGATGTGATAAACTGTTCTCATTGGTGCAGGGACTGAGAATCCAGAGGACATCGATGTGATAAACTGTTCCCATCTCTGGAAGGACTGAGAATCCAGAGTACATCGATGAGATAAACTGTTCCCATTGGTGCAGGGACTGAGAATCCAGAGGACATCGATGTGATAAACTGTTCCCATTGGTGGAAGGACTGAGAATCCAGAGGACATCGATGCGATAACCTGTTACCATTGGTGCAGGGACTGAGAATCCAGAGGACATCGATGTGATAAACTGTTCCCATTGGTGCAGGGACTGAGAATCCAGAGGACATCGAATGGTAAACTGTTCCCATTGGTGGAGAGACTGAGAATCCAGAGGACAGCAATGTGATAAACTGTTCTCATTGGTGCAGGGACAGAGAATCCAGAGGACATCGATGTGATAAACTCTTCCCATCGCTGGAAGGACTGAGAATCCAGAGTACATCGATGCGAGAAACTGTTCCCATTGGTGCAGGGACAGAGAATCCAGAGGACATCGATGTGATAAACTGTTCCCATTGGTGCAGGGACCGAGAATCCAGAGGACATCGATGAGATAAACTGTTCCCATTGGTGCAGGGACTGAGAATCCAGAGGACATCGATGAGATAAACTGTTCCCGTTGGTGCAGGGACTGAGAATCCAGAGGACATCGATGTGATAAACTGTTCCCATTGGTGGAAGGACTGAGAATCCAGAGGACATCGATGTGATTAACAGTTCCCATTGGTTCAGGGACTTAGAATCCAGAGGACATCGATGTGATTAACTGTTCCCATTGGTGGAGGGACTGAGAATCCAGAGGACATCGATGTGATAAATTGTTCCCATTGGTGAAGGGACTGAGAATCCAGAGGACCCTGATGTGATATACTGTTCCCATTGGTACAGCGAGTTGGAATCCAGAGGACATCGATGTAATAAACTGTTCCCATTGGTGCAGGGACTGAGAATCCAGAGGACATGGATGTGATGAACTGTTCCCATTGGTGCAGGGACTGAGAATCCAAAGGACATGGATATGATAAACTGTTCCCATTGGTGGAGGGACTGAGAATCCAGAGGACGTCGATGTGATAAACTGTTCCCATTGGTGACGGGACTGAGATTCCAGAGGACATCGATATGATAAACTGTTCCCATTGGTGCAGGGACTGAGAATCCAGAGGACCTTGATGGGATAAACTGTTCCCATTGGTGGAGGGACTGAGAATCCACAGGACATCGATGTGATAAACTGCTCCCATTGGTGGAGGGACTGAGAATCCAGAGGACATCGATGTGATAAACTGTTCCCATTGGTGGAGGGACAGAGAATCCAGAGGACATCGATGTGATAAACTGTTCCCATTGGTGCAGGGACTGAGAATCCAGAGCACATCGATGCGATAAACTGTTCCCATTGGTGCAGGGACTGAGAATCCAGAGGACATCGATGTGATAAACTGTTCCCATTGATGCAGGGACTGAGAATCCAGAGGACATCGATGTGATAAACTGTTCCCATTGGTGGAGGGACTTAGAATCCAGAGGACATCGATGTGATAAACTGTTCCCATTGGTGCAGGGACTGAGAATCCAGAGGACATCGATGTGATAAACTGTTCCCATTGGTGCAGGGACTGAGAATCCAGAGGACCTGGATGGGATAAACTGTTCCCTTCGGTGGAAGGACTGAGAATCCAGAGGACATCGATGTGATAAACTGTTCCCATTGGTGCAGGGACTGAGAATCCAGAGGACATCGATGTGATAAACTATTCCCATTGGTGCAGGGACTGAGAATCCAGAAGACATCGATGTAATAAACTGTTCCCATTGGTGGAGGGACTGAGAATCCCGAGTACATGGATGTGATAAAATGTTCCCATTGGTGCAGGGACTGAGAATCCAGAGGACATCAATGTGATAAACTGTTCCCATTGGTGCAGAGACAGGGAATCCAGAGGACATCGATGTGATAAACTGTTCCCACTGGTGGAGGGACTGAGATTCAAGAGGACATCGATGTGATAAACTGTTCCCATTGGTGCAGGGATTGAGAATCCAGAGGACATCGATCTGATAAACTGTTCCCATTGGTGCAGGGATTGAGAATCCAGATAACGTCGGTGTGGTAAACTGTTCCCATTGGTGCAGGGACTGAGAATCCAGAGGACGTCGATGCGATAAATTGTTCGCATTGGTGCAGCGACTGAGAATCCAGAGGACATCGATGTGATAAACTGTTCCCACTGGTGCAGAGAGTGAGTTTCCAGAGGAGATCGATGTGATAAACTGTTCCAATTGGTGCAGGGACTGAGAATCCAGAGGACATCGATGTGATAAACTGCTCCCATTGGTGCAGGGAATGAGAATCCAGAGGACATCGATGTGATAAACTGTTCCCATTGGGGGAGGGACTGAGAACCCAGAGGACATCGATGAGATAAACTGTTCCCATTGGTGGAGGGACTGAGAATCCAAAGGACATCGATGTGATAAATTGTTCTCATTGGTGAAGGGACGGAGAATCCAGAGGACCCTGATGTGATCTACTGTTCCAATTGGTGCAGCGAGTGAGAATCCAGAGGACATCGATGTGATAAACTGTTCCCATTGGTGCGGCGACTGAGAATCCAGAGGACATCGATGTGATAAACAATTCCCTTTGGTGCAGGGACTGAGAATACAGAGGACATTGATGTGATAAACTGTTCCGATAGGTGGAGGGACTGAGACTCCAGAGGACATCGCTGTGATAAACTGTTCCCATTGGTGCAGGGACTGAGAATCCAGAGGACCCTGATGTGATTTACTATTCTCATTGGTGGAGGGACTGAGAATCCAGAGGACATCGATGTGATACACTGTTCACATTGGTGCAGAGAGTGAGAATCCAGAGGACCTTGATGTGATAAACTGTTCCCATTGGTGCAAGGACTGAGAATCCAGAGGACATCGATGTGATAAACAGTTCCCATTGGTGCAGGGACTGAGAATCCAGAGGACATCGATGCAATAAACTGTTCCCATTGGTGCAGGGACTGAGAATCCAGAGGACATCGATGTGATAAACTGTTCCCATTGATGGATGTACTGAGAATCCAGAGTACAGCGACGTGATAAACTGTTCCCATTGGTGACGGGACTGAGATTCCAGAGGAGATCGATGTGATAAACTGTTCCCATTGGTGGAGGGACAGAGAATCCAGAGGACATCGATGTGATAAACTGTTCCCATTGGTGCAGGGACTGAGAATCCAGAGCACATCGATGCGATAAACTGTTCCCATTGGTGCAGGGACTGAGAATCCAGAGGACATCGATGTGATAAACTGTTCCCATTGATGCAGGGACTGAGAATCCAGAGGACATCGATGTGATAAACTGTTCCCATTGGTGGAGGGACTTAGAATCCAGAGGACATCGATGTGATAAACTGTTCCCATTGGTGCAGGGACTGAGAATCCAGAGGACATCGATGTGATAAACTATTCCCATTGGTGCAGGGACTGAGAATCCAGAAGACATCGATGTAATAAACTGTTCCCATTGGTGGAGGGACTGAGAATCCCGAGGACATGGATGTGATAAAATGTTCCCATTGGTGCAGGGACTGAGAATCCAGAGGACATCAATGTGATAAACTGTTCCCATTGGTGCAGAGACAGGGAATCCAGAGGACATCGATGTGATAAACTGTTCCCACTGGTGGAGGGACTGAGATTCAAGAGGACATCGATGTGATAAACTGTTCCCATTGGTGCAGGGATTGAGAATCCAGAGGACATCGATCTGATAAACTGTTCCCATTGGTGCAGGGATTGAGAATCCAGATAACGTCGGTGTGGTAAACTGTTCCCATTGGTGCAGGGACTGAGAATCCAGAGGACGTCGATGCGATAAATTGTTCGCATTGGTGCAGCGACTGAGAATCCAGAGGACATCGATGTGATAAACTGTTCCCACTGGTGCAGAGAGTGAGTTTCCAGAGGAGATCGATGTGATAAACTGTTCCAATTGGTGCAGGGACTGAGAATCCAGAGGACATCGATGTGATAAACTGCTCCCATTGGTGCAGGGAATGAGAATCCAGAGGACATCGATGTGATAAACTGTTCCCATTGGGGGAGGGACTGAGAACCCAGAGGACATCGATGAGATAAACTGTTCCCATTGGTGGAGGGACTGAGAATCCAGAGGACATCGATGTGATAAATTGTTCTCATTGGTGAAGGGACGGAGAATCCAGAGGACCCTGATGTGATCTACTGTTCCAATTGGTGCAGCGAGTGAGAATCCAGAGGACATCGATGTGATAAACTGTTCCCATTGGTGCGGCGACTGAGAATCCAGAGGACATCGATGTGATAAACAATTCCCTTTGGTGCAGGGACTGAGAATACAGAGGACATTGATGTGATAAACTGTTCCGATAGGTGGAGGGACTGAGACTCCAGAGGACATCGCTGTGATAAACTGTTCCCATTGGTGCAGGGACTGAGAATCCAGAGGACCCTGATGTGATTTACTATTCTCATTGGTGGAGGGACTGAGAATCCAGAGGACATCGATGTGATACACTGTTCACATTGGTGCAGAGAGTGAGAATCCAGAGGACCTTGATGTGATAAACTGTTCCCATTGGTGCAAGGACTGAGAATCCAGAGGACATCGATGTGATAAACTGTTCCCATTGGTGCAGGGACTGAGAATCCAGAGGACATCGATGCAATAAACTGTTCCCATTGGTGCAGGGACTGAGAATCCAGAGGACATCGATGTGATAAACTGTTCCCATTGATGGATGTACTGAGAATCCAGAGTACAGCGACGTGATAAACTGTTCCCATTGGTGACGGGACTGAGATTCCAGAGGAGATCGATGTGATAAACTGTTCCCATTGGTGCAGGGAATAAGAATCCATAGGACATCGATGTGATAAACTGTTCCCATTGGTGCAGGGACTGAGAATCCAGAGGACATCGATGTGATGAACTGTTCCCATTGGTGCAGGGACTGAGAATCCAGAGTACAGCAATGTGATAAACTGTTCCCATTGGTGCAGGGACTGAGAATCCAGAGGACATCGATGTGATAAACTGTTCCCATTGGTGCAGGGACTGAGAATCCAGAGGACATCGATGTGATAAATTGTTCCCATTGGTGCAGAGACAGGGAATCCAGAGGACATCGATGTGATAAACTGTTCCCACTGGTGGAGGGACTGAGAATCCAGAGGACATCAATGTGATAAACTGTTCACATTAGTGGAGGAAAAGAGAATCCAGAGGACGTCGAAGCGATAAATTGTTCCCTTCGGTGCAGGGACTGAGAATCCAGAGGACATCGATGTGATAAACTGTTCCCATTGGTGCAGGGACTGAGAATCCAGAGGACCTTGATGGGATAAACTGTTCCCTTCGGTGGAAGGACTGAGAATCCAGAGGACATCGATGTGATAAACTGTTCCCATTGGTGCAGGGACTGAGAATCCAGAGGACGTCGGTGTGGTAAACTGTTCCCATTGGTGCAGGGACTGAGAATCCAGAGGACGTCGATGCGATAAATTGTTCGCATTGGTGCAGCGACTGAGAATCCAGAGGACATCGATGCGATAAACTGTTCCCACTGGTGCAGAGAGTGAGTTTCCAAGGGAGATCGATGTGATAAACTGTTCCAATTGGTGCAGGGACTGAGAATCCAGAGGACATCGATGTGATAAACTGCTCCCATTGGTGCAGGGACTGAGAATCCAGAGGACATCGATGTGATAAACTGTTCCCATTGGGGGAGGGACTGAGAACCCAGAGGACATCGATGAGATAAACTGTTCCCATTGGTGGAGGGACTGAGAATCCAGAGGACATCGATGTGATAAATTGTTCTCATTGGTGAAGGGACTGAGAATCCAGAGGACCCTGATGTGATCTACTGTTCCAATTGGTGCAGCGAGTGAGAATCCAGAGGACATCGATGTGATAAACTGTTCCCATTGGTGCAGGGAATGACAATCCAGAGGACATCGATGTGATAAACTATTCGCATTGGTGCAGGGACTGAGAATCCAGAGGACATCGATGTAATAAACTGTTCCCATTGGTGGAGGGACTGAGAATCCAGAGGACATCAATGTGATAAACTATTCCCATTGGTGCAGAGACAGGGAATCCAGAGGACATCGATGTGATAAACTGTTCCCACTGGTGCAGAGAGTGAGTTTCCAGAGGAGATCGATGTGATAAACTGTTCCAATTGGTGCAGGGACTGAGAATCCTGAGGACATTGATGTGATAAACTGCTCCCATTGGTGCAGGGACTGAGAATCCAGAGGACATCAATGTGATAAACTGTTCCCATTGGGGGAGGGACTGAGAACCCAGAGGACATCGATGAGATAAACTGTTCCCATTGGTGGAGGGACTGAGAACCCAGAGGACATCGATGTTATACACTGTTCCCATTGGTGCAGGGACTGAGAATCCAGTGGACATCGATGCGATAAACTGTTCCCATTGGTGGAGGGACTGCAAATCCAGAGGACATCGATGTGATCAAGTGTTCCCATTGGTGCAGGGGCTGAGAATCCAGAGGACATCGATGTGATAAACTGTTCCCATTGCTGGAGCGACTGAGAATCCAGAGGACATCGATCTGATAAACTGTTCCCATTGGTGCGGCGACTGAGAATCCAGAGGACATCGATGTGATAAACTGTTCCCATTGGTGCAGGGACTGAGAATCCAGAGGACATCGATGCGATAAAGTGTTCCCATTGGTGCAGGGACTGAGAATCCACAGGACATCGATGTGATAAACTGTTCTCAGTGGTGCAGGGACTGAGAATCCAGAGGACATCGATGTGATAAACTGTTCGCATTGGTGCAGGGACTGAGAATCCAGAGGACATCGATGTGATAAACTGTTCCCATTGGTGCAGGGACTGAGAATCCAGAGGACATCGATGTGATAAACTGTTCCCATTGGTGCAGGGACTGAGAATCCAGAGGACAGCGATGTGATAAAGTGTTCTCATTGGTGCAGGGACTGAGAATCCAGAGTACATCGATGCGAGAACCTGTTCCCATTGGTGCAGGGACAGAGAATCCAGAGGACATCGATGTGATAAACTGTTCCCATTGGTGCAGGGACCGAGAATCCAGAGGACATCGATGAGATAAACTGTTCCCATTGGTGTAGGGACTGAGAATCCAGAGGACATCGATGAGATAAACTGTTCCCATTGGTGGAGGGACTGAGAATCCAGAGGACATCGATGAGATAAACTGTTCCCATTGGAGGAAGGACTGAGAATCCAGAGGACATCGATGTGATAAACTGTTCCCATTGGTGCAAGGACTGAGATTCCGGAGGACATCGATGTGATAAACTGTTCCCATTGGTGGAAGGACTGAGAATCCAGAGGACATCGATGTGATTAACAGTTCCCATTGGTGCAGGGACAGAGAATCCAGAGGACATCGATGTGATTAACTGTTCCCATTGGGGCAAGGACTGAGATTCCGGAGGACATCGATGTGATAAACTGTTCCCATTGGTGCAGCGACTGAGAATCAAGAGGACATCGATGTGATAAACTGTTCCCATTGGTGGAGCGACTGAGAATCCAGAGGACATCGATGTGATAAATTGTTCTCAATGGTGAAGGGACTGAGAATCCAGAGGACCCTGATGTGATATACTGTTCCAATTGGTGCAGGGAGTGAGAATCCAGAGGACATCGATGTGATAAACTGTTCCCATTGGTGCAGGGAGTGAGAATGCAGAGGACATCGATGCAATAAACTGTTCCCATTGGTGCAGGGACTGAGAATCCAGAGGAAATGGATGTGATGAACTGTTCCCATTGGTGCAGGGACTGAGAAACCAGAGGACATGGATATGATAAACTGTTCACATTGGTGGAGGGACTGAGAACCCAGAGGACATCGATGTGATAAACTGTTCCCATTGCTGGTGGGACTGAGAACCCAGAGGACATCGATGTGATAAACTGTTCCCATTGGTGCAGGGACTGAGAATCCAGAGGACATCGATGCGATAAACTGTTCCCATTGGTGCAGGGACTGAGAATCCAGAGGACATCGATGTGATAAACTGTTCCCATTGGTGGAGGGACTGAGAATCCAGAGGTCATCGATGTGATAAACTGTTCCCATTGGTGCAGGGACTGAGAATCCAGAGGACATCGATGTGATAAACTGTTCCCATTGGTGCAGCGACTGAGAATCCAGAGGACATTGATGTGATAAACTGTTCCCATTGGTGCAGCGACTGAGAATCCAGAGGACATTGATGTGATAAACTGTTCCCATTGGTGGAAGGATTGAGAATCCAGAGCACATCGATCTGATAAACTGTTCCCATTGGTGGAAGGACTGAGAATGCAGAGGACTTCGATGTGATAAACTGTTCCCATTGGTGCAGGGAGTGAGAAACCAGAGCACATTGAGGTGATAACCTATTCCCATTGGAGGAAGACTGAGAATCCAGAGGTCATCGATGTGATAAACTGTTCCCATTGGTGCAGGGACTGAGAATCCAGAGGACCCTGATGTGATTTACTATTCTCATTGGTGGAGGGACTGAGAATCCAGAGGACATCAATGTGATAAACTATTCCCATTGGTGCAGAGACAGGGAATCCAGAGGACATCGATGTGATAAACTGTTCCCACTGGTGCAGAGAGTGAGTTTCCAGAGGAGATCGATGTGATAAACTGTTCCAATTGGTGCAGGGACTGAGAATCCTGAGGACATCGATGTGATAAACTGCTCCCATTGGTGCAGGGACTGAGAATCCAGAGGACATCAATGTGATAAACTGTTCCCATTGGGGGAGGGACTGAGAACCCAGAGGACATCGATGAGATAAACTGTTCCCACTGGTGAGGGACTGAGAACCCAGAGGACATCGATGTTATAAACTGTTCCCATTGGTGCAGGGACTGAGAATCCAGTGGACATCGATGCGATAAACTGTTCCCATTGGTGGAGGGACTGCGAATCCAGAGGACATCGATGTGATCAAGTGTTCCCATTGGTGCAGGGGCTGAGAATCCAGAGGACATCAATGTGATAAACTGTTCCCATTGCTGGAGCGACTGAGAATCCAGAGGACATCGATGTGATAAACTGTTCCCATTGGCGCAGCGACTGAGAATCCAGAGGACATCGATGTGATAAACTGTTCCCATTGGTGCAGGGACTGAGAATCCAGAGGACATCGAAGCGATAAAGTGTTCCCATTGGTGCAGGGACAGAGAATCCAGAGGACATCGATGTGATAAACTGTTCTCATTGGTGCAGGGACTGAGAATCCAGAGGACATCGATGTGATAAACTGTTCGCATTGGTGCAGGGACTGAGAATACAGAGGACATCGATGTGATAAACTGTTCCCATTGGTGCAGGGACTGAGAATCCAGAGGACATCGATGTGATAAACTGTTCCCATTGGTGGAGGGACTGAGAATCCAGAGGACAGCGATGTGATAAAGTGTTCTCATTGGTGCAGGGACTGAGAATCCAGAGGACATCGTTGTGATAAACTGTTCCCATTGGTGCAGGGACCGAGAATCCAGAGGACATCGATGAGATAAACTGTTCCCATTGGTGCAGGGACTGAGAATCCAGAGGACATCGATGTGATAAACTGTTCCCATTGGTGCAGGGAGTGAGAATCCAGAGGACATCGATGAGATAAACTGTTCCCATTGGTGCAGGGACTGAGAATCCAGAGGACATCGATGAGATAAACTGTTCCCATTGGTAGAGGGACTGAGAATCCAGAGGACATCGATGTGATAAACTGTTCCCATTGGTGCAGGGACTGAGAATCCAGAGGACATCTATGTGATAAACTGTTCCCATTGGTGCAGGGACTGAGAATCCAGAGGACCTTGATGGGATAAACTGTTCCCATTGGTGCAGGGACTGAGAATCCAGAGGACATCGATGTGATAAACTGTTCCCATTGGTGCAGGGACTGAGAATCCAGAGGACATCGATGTGATAAACTGTTCCCATTGGTGGAGGGACTGAGAATCCAGAGGACAGCGATGTGATAAAATGTTCTCATTGGTGCAGGGACTGAGAATCCAGAGTACATCGATGCGAGAACCTGTTCCCATTGGTGCAGGGACAGAGAATCCAGAGGACATCGATGTGATAAACTGTTCCCATTGGTGCAGGGACCGAGAATCCAGAGGACATCGATGAGATAAACTGTTCCCATTGGTGCAGGGACTGAGAATCCAGAGGACATCGATGAGATAAACTGTTCCCATTGGTGGAGGGACTGAGAATCCAGAAGACATCGATGAGATAAACTGTTCCCATTGGTGGAAGGACTGAGAATCCAGAGGACATCGATGTGATAAACTGTTCCCATTGGTGCAAGGACTGAGATTCCGGAGGACATCGATGTGATAAACTGTTCCCATTGGTGGAAGGACTGAGAATCCAGAGGACATCGATGTGATTAACAGTTCCCATTGGTGCAGGGACAGAGAATCCAGAGGACATCGATGTGATTAACTGTTCCCATTGGGGCAAGGACTGAGATTCCGGAGGACATCGATGTGATAAACTGTTCCCATTGGTGCAGCGACTGAGAATCAAGAGGACATCGATGTGATAAACTGTTCCCATTGGTGGAGGGACTGAGAATCCAGAGGACATCGATGTGATAAATTGTTCTCAATGGTGAAGGGACTGAGAATCCAGAGGACCCTGATGTGATATACTGTTCCAACTGGTGCAGGGAGTGAGAATCCAGAGGACATCGATGTGATAAACTGTTCCCATTGGTGCACGGAGTGAGAATGCAGAGGACATCGATGCAATAAACTGTTCCCATTGGTGCAGGGACTGAGAATCCAGAGGAAATGGATGTGATGAACTGTTCCCATTGGTGCAGGGACTGAGAATCCAGAGGACATGGATATGATAAACTGTTCACATTGGTGGAGGGACTGAGAACCCAGAGGACATCGATGTGATAAACTGTTCACATTGCTGGAGGGACTGAGAACCCAGAGGACATCGATGTGATAAACTGTTCCCATTGGTGCAGGGACTGAGTATCGAGAGTACATCGATGTGATAAACTGTTCCCATTGGTGCAGGGACTGAGAATCCTGAGGACATCGATGCGATAAACTGTTCCCATTGGTGCAGGGACTGAGAATCCAGAGGACATCGATGTGATAAACTGTTCCCATTGGTGGAGGGACTGAGAATCCAGAGGACATCGATGCGATAAACTGTTCCCATTGGTGCAGGGACTGAGAATCCAGAGGACATCGATGTGATAAACTGTTCCCATTGGTGCAGGGACTGAGAATCCAGAGGATATCGATGTGATAAACTGTTCCCATTGGTGCAGCGACTGAGAATCCAGAGGACATTGATGTGATAAACTGTTCCCATTGGTGCAGCGACTGAGAATCCAGAGGACATTGATGTGATAAACTGTTCCCATTGGTGGAAGGATTGAGAATCCAGAGCACATCGATCTGATAAACTGTTCCCATTGGTGGAAGGACTGAGAATGCACAGGACTTCGATGTGATAAACTGTTCCCATTGGTTCAGGGAGTGAGAAACCAGAGCACATTGAGGTGATAACCTATTCCCATTGGAGGAAGACTGAGAATCCAGAGGTCATCGATGTGATAAACTGTTCCCATTGGTGCAGGGACTGAGAATCCAGAGGACCCTGATGTGATTTACTATTCTCATTGGTGGAGGGACTGAGAATCCAGAGGACATCAATGTGATAAACTATTCCCATTGCTGCAGAGACAGGGAATCCAGAGGACATCGATGTGATAAACTGTTCCCACTGGTGCAGAGAGTGAGTTTCCAGAGGAGATCGATGTGATAAACTGTTCCAATTGGTGCAGGGACTGAGAATCCTGAGGACATCGATGTGATAAACTGCTCCCATTGGTGCAGGGACTGAGAATCCAGAGGACATCAACGTGATAAACTGTTCCCATTGGGGTAGGGACTGAGAACCCAGAGGACATCGATGAGATAAACTGTTCCCACTGGTGGAGGGACTGAGAACCCAGAGGACAGCGATGTGATAAAGTGTTCTCATTGGTGCAGGGACTGAGAATCCAGAGGACATCGATGTGATAAACTGTTCCCATTGGTGCAGGGACCGAGAATCCAGAGGACATCGATGAGATAAACTGTTCCCATTGGTGCAGGGACTGAGAATCCAGAGGACATCGATGTGATAAACTGTTCCCATTGGTGCAGGGAGTGAGAATCCAGAGCACATCGATGAGATAAACTGTTCCCATTGGTGCAGGGACTGAGAATCCAGAGGACATCGATGAGATAAACTGTTCCCATTGGTGGAGGGACTGAGAATCCAGAGGACATCGATGTGATAAACTGTTCCCATTGGTGCAGGGACTGAGAATCCAGAGGACATCGATGTGATAAACTGTTCCCATTGGTGCAGGGACTGAGAATCCAGAGGACCTTGATGGGATAAACTGTTCCCTTCGGTGGAAGGACTGAGAATCCAGAGTACATCGATGTGATAAACTGTTCCCATTGGTGCAGGGACTGAGAATCCAGAGGACATCGATGTGATAAACTATTCCCATTGGTGCAGGGACTGAGAATCCAGAAGACATCGATGTAATAAACTGTTCCCATTGGTGGAGGGACTGAGAATCCCGAGGACATGGATGTGATAAAATGTTCCCATTGGTGCAGGGGCTGAGAATCCAGAGGACATCGATGTGATAAACTGTTCCCATTGCTGGAGCGACTGAGAATCCAGAGGACATCGATGTGATAAACTGTTCCCATTGGTGCGGCGACTGAGAATCCAGAGGACATCGATGTGATAAACTGTTCCCATTGGTGCAGGGACTGAGAATCCAGAGGACATCGATGCGATAAAGTGTTCCCATTGATGCAGGGACTGAGAATCCAGAGGACATCGATGTGATAAACTGTTCTCATTGGTGCAGGGACTGAGAATCCAGAGGACATCGATGTGATAAACTGTTCCAATTGGTGCAGGGACTGAGAATCCAGAGGACATCGATGTGATAAACTGTTCCCATTGGTGGAGGGACTGAGAATCCAGAGGACAGCGATGTGATAAAGTGTTCTCATTGGTGCAGGGACTGAGAATCCAGAGGACATCGATGTGATAAACTGCTCCCATTGGTGCAGGGACCGAGAATCCAGAGGACATCGATGAGATAAACTGTTCCCATTGGTGCAGGGACTGAGAATCCAGAGGACATCGATGTGATAAACTGTTCCCATTGGTGCAGGGAGTGAGAATCCAGAGCACATCGATGAGATAAACTGTTCCCATTGGTGCAGGGACTGAGAATCCAGAGGACATCGATGAGATAAACTGTTCCCATTGGTGGAGGGACTGAGAATCCAGAGGACATCGATGTGATAAACTGTTCCCATTGGTGCAGGGACTGAGAATCCAGAGGACATCGATGTGATAAACTGTTCCCATTGGTGCAGGGACTGAGAATCCAGAGGACCTTGATGGGATAAACTGTTCCCTTCGGTGGAAGGACTGAGAATCCAGAGGACATCGATGTGATAAACTGTTCCCATTGGTGCAGGGACTGAGAATCCAGAGGACATCGATGTGATAAACTATTCACATTGGTGCAGGGACTGAGAATCCAGAAGACATCGATGTAATAAACTGTTCCCATTGCTGGAGGGACTGAGAATCCCGAGGACATGGATGTGATAAAATGTTCCCATTGGTGCAGGGACTGAGAATCCAGAGGACATCAATGTGATAAACTGTTCCCATTGGTGCAGAGACAGGGAATCCAGAGGACATCGATGTGATAAACTGTTCCCACTGGTGGAGGGACTGAGATTCAAGAGGACATCGATGTGATAAACTGTTCCCATTGGTGCAGGGATTGAGAATCCAGAGGACATCGATGTGATAAACTGTTCCCATTGGTGCAGGGACTGAGAATCCAGAGGACGTCGGTGTGGTAAACTGTTCCCATTGGTGCAGGGACTGAGAATCCAGAGGACGTCGATGCGATAAATTGTTCACATTGGTGCAGCGACTGAGAATCCAGAGGACATCGATGTGATAAACTGTTCCCACTGGTGCAGAGAGTGAGTTTCCAGAGGAGATCGATGTGATAAACTGTTCCAATTGGTGCAGGGACTGAGAATCCAGAGGACATCGATGTGATAAACTGCTCCCATTGGTGCAGGGACTGAGAATCCAGAGGACATCGATGTGATAAACTGTTCCCATTGGGGGAGGGACTGAGAACCCAGAGGACATCGATGAGATAAACTGTTCCCATTGGTGGAGGGACTGAGAATCCAGAGGACATCGATGTGATAAATTGTTCTCATTGGTGAAGGGACTGAGAATCCAGAGGACCCTGATTTGATCTACTGTTCCAATTGGTGCAGCGAGTGAGAATCCAGAGGACATTGATGTGATAAACTGTTCCCATTGGTGCAGGGACTGAGAATCCAGAGGACCCTGATGTGATTTACTATTCTCATTGGTGGAGGGACTGAGAATCCAGAGGACATCAATGTGATAAACTATTCCCATTGGTGCAGAGACAGGGAATCCAGAGGACATCGATGTGATAAACTGTTCCCACTGGTGCAGAGAGTGAGTTTCCAGAGGAGATCGATGTGATAAACTGTTCCAATTGGTGCAGGGACTGAGAATCCTGAGGACATCGATGTGATAAACTGCTCCCATTGGTGCAGGGACTGAGAATCCAGAGGACATCAATGTGATAAACTGTTCCCATTGGGGGAGGGACTGAGAACCCAGAGGACATCGATGAGATAAACTGTTCCCACTGGTGGAGGGACTGAGAACCCAGAGGACATCGATGTTATAAACTGTTCCCATTGGTGCAGGGACTGAGAATCCAGTGGACATCGATGCGATAAACTGTTCCCATTGGTGGAGGGACTGCGAATCCAGAGGACATCGATGTGATCAAGTGTTCCCATTGGTGCAGGGGCTGAGAATCCAGAGGACATCAATGTGATAAACTGTTCCCATTGCTGGAGCGACTGAGAATCCAGAGGACATCGATGTGATAAACTGTTCCCATTGGTGCGGCGACTGAGAATCCAGAGGACATCGATGTGATAAACTGTTCCCATTGGTGCAGGGACTGAGAATCCAGAGGACATCGATGCGATAAAGTGTTCCCATTGGTGCAGGGACTGAGAATCCAGAGGACATCGATGTGATAAACTGTTCTCATTGGTGCAGGGACTGAGAATCCAGAGGACATTGATGTGATAAACTGTTCGCATTGGTGCAGGGACTGAGAATACAGAGGACATCGATGTGATAAACTGTTCCCATTGGTGCAGGGACTGAGAATCCAGAGGACATCGATGTGATAAACTGTTCCCATTGGTGGAGGGACTGAGAATCCAGAGGACAGCGATGTGATAAAGTGTTCTCATTGGTGCAGGGACTGAGAATCCAGAGGACATCGTTGTGATAAACTGTTCCCATTGGTGCAGGGACCGAGAATCCAGAGGACATCGATGAGATAAACTGTTCCCATTGGTGCTGGGACTGAGAATCCAGAGGACATCGATGTGATAAACTGTTCCCATTGGTGCAGGGAGTGAGAATCCAGAGGACATCGATGAGATAAACTGTTCCCATTGGTGCAGGGACTGAGAATCCAGAGGACATCGATGAGATAAACTGTTCCCATTGGTAGAGGGACTGAGAATCCAGAGGACATCGATGTGATAAACTGTTCCCATTGGTGCAGGGACTGAGAATCCAGAGGACATCGATGTGATAAACTGTTCCCATTGGTGCAGGGACTGAGAATCCAGAGGACCTTGATGGGATAAACTGTTCCCATTGGTGCAGGGACTGAGAATCCAGAGGACATCGATGTGATAAACTGTTCCCATTGGTGCAGGGACTGAGAATCCAGAGGACATCGATGTGATAAACTGTTCCCATTGGTGGAGGGACTGAGAATCCAGAGGACAGCGATGTGATAAAGTGTTCTCATTGGTGCAGGGACTGAGAATCCAGAGTACATCGATGCGAGAACCTGTTCCCATTGGTGCAGGGACAGAGAATCCAGAGGACATCGATGTGATAAACTGTTCCCATTGGTGCAGGGACCGAGAATCCAGAGGACATCGATGAGATTAACTGTTCCCATTGGGGCAGGGACTGAGAATCCAGAGGACATCGATGAGATAAACTGTTCCCATTGGTGGAGGGACTGAGAATCCAGAAGACATCGATGAGATAAACTGTTCCCATTGGTGGAAGGACTGAGAATCCAGAGGACATCGATGTGATAAACTGTTCCCATTGGTGCAAGGACTGAGATTCCGGAGGACATCGATGTGATAAACTGTTCCCATTGGTGGAAGGACTGAGAATCCAGAGGACATCGATGTGATTAACAGTTCCCATTGGTGCAGGGACAGAGAATCCAGAGGACATCGATGTGATTAACTGTTCCCATTGGGGCAAGGACTGAGATTCCGGAGGACATCGATGTGATAAACTGTTCCCATTGGTGCAGCGACTGAGAATCAAGAGGACATCGATGTGATAAACTGTTCCCATTGGTGGAGGGACTGAGAATCCAGAGGACATCGATGTGATAAATTGTTCTCAATGGTGAAGGGACTGAGAATCCAGAGGAGATCGATGTGATAAACTGTTCCAATTGGTGCAGGGACTGAGAATCCTGAGGACATCGATGTGATAAACTGCTCCCATTGGTGCAGGGACTGAGAATCCAGAGGACATCAATGTGATAAACTGTTCCCATTGGGGGAGGGACTGAGAACCCAGAGGACATCGATGAGATAAACTGTTCCCACTGGTGGAGGGACTGAGAACCCAGAGGACATCGATGTTATAAACTGATCCCATTGGTGCAGGGACTGAGAATCCAGTGGACATCGATGCGATAAACTGTTCCCATTGGTGGAGGGACTGCGAATCCAGAGGACATCGATGTGATCAAGTGTTCCCATTGGTGCAGGGGCTGAGAATCCAGAGGACATCAATGTGATAAACTGTTCCCATTGCTGGAGCGACTGAGAATCCAGAGGACATCGATGTGATAAACTGTTCCCATTGGTGCGGCGACTGAGAATCCAGAGGACATCGATGTGATAAACTGTTCCCATTGGTGCAGGGACTGAGAATCCAGAGGACATTGATGCGATAAAGTGTTCCCATTGGTGCAGGGACTGAGAATCCAGAGGACATCGATGTGATAAACTGTTCTCATTGGTGCAGGGACTGAGAATCCAGAGGACATTGATGTGATAAACTGTTCGCATTGGTGCAGGGACTGAGAATACAGAGGACATCGATGTGATAAACTGTTCCCATTGGTGCAGGGACTGAGAATCCAGAGGACATCGATGTGATAAACTGTTCCCATTGGTGGAGGGACTGAGAATCCAGAGGACAGCGATGTGATAAAGTGTTCTCATTGGTGCAGGGACTGAGAATCCAGAGGACATCGTTGTGATAAACTGTTCCCATTGGTGCAGGGACCGAGAATCCAGAGGACATCGATGAGATAAACTGTTTCCATTGGTGCTGGGACTGAGAATCCAGAGGACATCGATGTGATAAACTGTTCCCATTGGTGCAGGGAGTGAGAATCCAGAGGACATCGATGAGATAAACTGTTCCCATTGGTGCAGGGACTGAGAATCCAGAGGACATCGATGAGATAAACTGTTCCCATTGGTAGAGGGACTGAGAATCCAGAGGACATCGATGTGATAAACTGTTCCCATTGGTGCAGGGACTGAGAATCCAGAGAACATCGATGTGATAAACTGTTCCCATTGGTGCAGGGACTGAGAATCCAGAGGACCTTGATGGGATAAACTGTTCCCATTGGTGCAGGGACTGAGAATCCAGAGGACATCGATGTGATAAACTGTTCCCATTGGTGCAGGGACTGAGAATCCAGAGGACATCGATGTGATAAACTGTTCCCATTGGTGGAGGGACTGAGAATCCAGAGGACAGCGATGTGATAAAGTGTTCTCATTGGTGCAGGGACTGAGAATCCAGAGTACATCGATGCGAGAACCTGTTCCCATTGGTGCAGGGACAGAGAATCCAGAGGACATCGATGTGATAAACTGTTCCCATTGGTGCAGGGACCGAGAATCCAGAGGACATCGATGAGATAAACTGTTCCCATTGGTGCAGGGACTGAGAATCCAGAGGACATCGATGAGATAAACTGTTCCCATTGGTGGAGGGACTGAGAATCCAGAAGACATCGATGAGATAAACTGTTCCCATTGGTGGAAGGACTGAGAATCCAGAGGACATCGATGTGATAAACTGTTCCCATTGGTGCAAGGACTGAGATTCCGGAGGACATCGATGTGATAAACTGTTCCCATTGGTGGAAGGACTGAGAATCCAGAGGACATCGATGTGATTAACAGTTCCCATTGGTGCAGGGACAGAGAATCCAGAGGACATCGATGTGATTAACTGTTCCCATTGGGGCAAGGACTGAGATTCCAGAGGACATCGATGTGATAAACTGTTCCCATTGGTGCAGCGACTGAGAATCAAGAGGACATCGATGTGATAAACTGTTCCCATTGGTGGAGGGACTGAGAATCTAGAGGACATCGATGTGATAAATTGTTCTCAATGGTGAAGGGACTGAGAATCCAGAGGACCCTGATGTGATATACTGTTCCAATTGGTGCAGGGAGTGAGAATCCAGAGGACATCGATGTGATAAACTGTTCCCATTGGTGCAGGGAGTGAGAATGCAGAGGACATCGATGCAATAAACTGTTCCCATTGGTGCAGGGACTGAGAATCCAGAGGAAATGGATGTGATGAACTGTTCCCATTGGTGCAGGGACTGAGAATCCAGAGGACATGGATATGATAAACTGTTCACATTGGTGGAGGGACTGAGAACCCAGAGGACATCGATGTGATAAACTGTTCACATTGCTGGAGGGACTGAGAACCCAGAGGACATCGATGTGATAAACTGTTCCCATTGGTGCAGGGACTGAGTATCAAGAGTACATCGATGTGATAAACTGTTCCCATTGGTGCAGGGACTGAGAATCCTGAGGACATCGATGCGATAAACTGTTCCCATGGGTGCAGGGACTGAGAATCCAGAGGACATCGATGTGATAAACTGTTCCCATTGGTGCAGCGACTGAGAATCCAGAGGACATTGATGTGATAAACTGTTCCCATTGGTGCAGCGACTGAGAATCCAGAGGACATTGATGTGATAAACTGTTCCCATTGGTGGAAGGATTGAGAATCCAGAGCACATCGATCTGATAAACTGTTCCCATTGGTGGAAGGACTGAGAATGCAGAGGACTTCGATGTGATAAACTGTTCCCATTGGTGCAGGGAGTGAGAAACCAGAGCACATTGAGGTGATAACCTATTCCCATTGGAGGAAGACTGAGAATCCAGAGGTCATCGATGTGATAAACTGTTCCCATTGGTGCAGGGACTGAGAATCCAGAGGACCCTGATGTGATTTACTATTCTCATTGGTGGAGGAACTGAGAATCCAGAGGACATCAATGTGATAAACTATTCCCATTGCTGCAGAGACAGGGAATCCAGAGGACATCGATGTGATAAACTGTTCCCACTGGTGCAGAGAGTGAGTTTCCAGAGGAGATCGATGTGATAAACTGTTCCAATTGGTGCAGGGACTGAGAATCCAGAGGACATCAACGTGATAAACTGTTCCCATTGGGGGAGGGACTGAGAACCCAGAGGACATCGATGAGATAAACTGTTCCACTGGTGGAGGGACTGAGAACCCAGAGGACAGCGATGTGATAAAGTGTTCTCATTGGTGCAGGGACTGAGAATCCAGAGGACATCGATGTGATAAACTGTTCCCATTGGTGCAGGGACCGAGAATCCAGAGGACATCGATGAGATAAACTGTTCCCATTGGTGCAGGGACTGAGAATCCAGAGGACATCGATGTGATAAACTGTTCCCATTGGTGCAGAGACTGAGAATCCAGAGGACCTTGATGGGATAAACTGTTCCCTTCGGTGGAAGGACTGAGAATCCAGAGGACATCGATGTGATAAACTATTCCCATTGGTGCAGGGACTGAGAATCCAGAGGACATCGATGTGATAAACTGTTCCAATTGGTGCAGGGAGTGAGAACCCAGAGCACATCGATCTGATAAACTGTTCCCATTGGTGGAAGGACTGAGAATGCAGAGGACTTCGATGTGATAAACTGTTCCCATTGGTGCAGGGAGTGAGAAACCAGAGCACATTGAGGTGATAACCTATTCCCATTGGAGGAAGACTGAGAATCCAGAGGTCATCGTTGTGATAAACTGTTCCCATTGGTGCAGGGACTGAGAATCCAGAGGACCCTGATGTGATTTACTATTCTCATTGGTGGAGGGACTGAGAATCCAGAGGACATCAATGTGATAAACTATTCCCATTGCTGCAGAGACAGGGAATCCAGAGGACATCGATGTGATAAACTGTTCCCACTGGTGCAGAGAGTGAGTTTCCAGAGGAGATCGATGTGATAAACTGTTCCAATTGGTGCAGGGACTGAGAATCCTGAGGACATCGATGTGATAAACTGCTCCCATTGGTGCAGGGACTGAGAATCCAGAGGACATCAACGTGATAAACTGTTCCCATTGGGGGAGGGACTGAGAACCCAGAGGACATCGATGAGATAAACTGTTCCACTGGTGGAGGGACTGAGAACCCAGAGGACAGCGATGTGATAAAGTGTTCTCATTGGTGCAGGGACTGAGAATCCAGAGGACATCGATGTGATAAACTGTTCCCATTGGTGCAGGGACCGAGAATCCAGAGGACATCGATGAGATAAACTGTTCCCATTGGTGCAGGGACTGAGAATCCAGAGGACATCGATGTGATAAACTGTTCCCATTGGTGCAGGGACTGAGAATCCAGAGGACCTTGATGGGATAAACTGTTCCCTTCGGTGGAAGGACTGAGAATCCAGAGGACATCGATGTGATAAACTATTCCCATTGGTGCAGGGACTGAGAATCCAGAGGACATCGATGTGATAAACTGTTCCAATTGGTGCAGGGAGTGAGAACCCAGAGCACATCGATGAGATAAACTGTTCCCATTGGTGCAGGGACTGAGAATCCAGAGGACATCGATGAGATAAACTGTTCCCATTGCTGGAGCGACTGAGAATCCAGAGGACATCGATGTGATAAACTGTTCCCATTGGTGCGGCGACTGAGAATCCAGAGGACATCGATGTGATAAACTGTTCCCATTGGTGCAGGGACTGAGAATCCAGAGGACATCGATGCGATAAAGTGTTCCCATTGATGCAGGGACTGAGAATCCAGAGGACATCGATGTGATAAACTGTTCTCATTGGTGCAGGGACTGAGAATCCAGAGGACATCGATGTGATAAACTGTTCCAATTGGTGCAGGGACTGAGAATCCAGAGGACATAGATGTGATAAACTGTTCCCATTGGTGGAGGGACTGAGAATCCAGAGGACAGCGATGTGATAAAGTGTTCTCATTGGTGCAGGGACTGAGAATCCAGAGGTCATCGATGTGATAAACTGTTCCCATTGGTGCAGGGACCGAGAATCCAGAGGACATCGATGAGATAAACTGTTCCCATTGGTGCAGGGACTGAGAATCCAGAGGACATCGATGTGATAAACTGTTCCCATTGGTGCAGGGAGTGAGAATCCAGAGCACATCGATGAGATAAACTGTTCCCATTGGTGCAGGGACTGAGAATCCAGAGGACATCGATGAGATAAACTGTTCCCATTGGTGGAGGGACTGAGAATCCAGAGGACATCGATGTGATAAACTGTTCCCATTGGTGCAGGGACTGAGAATCCAGAGGACATCGATGTGATAAACTGTTCCCATTGGTGCAGGGACTGAGAATCCAGAGGACCCTGATGGGATAAACTGTTCCCTTCGGTGGAAGGACTGAGAATCCAGAGGACATCGATGTGATAAACTATTCCCATTGGTGCAGGGACTGAGAATCCAGAGGACATCGATGTGATAAACTGTTCCCATTGGTGCAGGGAGTGAGAACCCAGAGCACATCGATGAGATAAACTGTTCTCATTGGTGCAGGGACTGAGAATCCAGAGGACATCGATGAGATAAACTGTTCCCATTGCTGGAGCGACTGAGAATCCAGAGGACATCGATGTGATAAACTGTTCCCATTGGTGCGGCGACTGAGAATCCAGAGGACATCGATGTGATAAACTGTTCCCATTGGTGCAGGGACTGAGAATCCAGAGGACATCGATGCGATAAAGTGTTCCCATTGATGCAGGGACTGAGAATCCAGAGGACATCGATGTGATAAACTGTTCTCATTGGTGCAGGGACTGAGAATCCAGAGGACATCGATGTGATAAACTGTTCCAATTGGTGCAGGGACTGAGAATCCAGAGGACATAGATGTGATAAACTGTTCCCATTGGTGGAGGGACTGAGAATCCAGAGGACAGCGATGTGATAAAGTGTTCTCATTGGTGCAGGGACTGAGAATCCAGCGGACATCGATGTGATAAACTGTTCCCATTGGTGCAGGGACCGAGAATCCAGAGGACATCGATGAGATAAACTGTTCCCATTGGTGCAGGGACTGAGAATCCAAGGGACATCGATGTGATAAACTGTTCCCATTGGTGCAGGGAGTGAGAATCCAGAGCACATCGATGAGATAAACTGTTCCCATTGGTGCAGGGACTGAGAATCCAGAGGACATCGATGAGATAAACTGTTCCCATTGGTGGAGGGACTGAGAATCCAGAGGACATCGATGTGATAAACTGTTCCCATTGGTGCAGGGACTGAGAATCCAGAGGACATCGATGTGATAAACTGTTCCCATTGGTGCAGGGACTGAGAATCCAGAGGACCTTGATGGGATAAACTGTTCCCTTCGGTGGAAGGACTGAGAATCCAGAGGACATCGATGTGATAAACTGTTCTCATTGGTGCAGGGACTGAGAATCCAGAGGACATCGATGTGATAAACTGTTCCAATTGGTGCAGGGACTGAGAATCCAGAGGACATAGATGTGATAAACTGTTCCCATTGGTGGAGGGACTGAGAATCCCGAGGACATGGATGTGATAAAATGTTCCCATTGGTGCAGGGACTGAGAATCCAGAGGACATCAATGTGATAAACTGTTCCCATTGCTGCAGAGACAGGGAATCCAGAGGACATCGATGTGATAAACTGTTCCCACTGGTGGAGGGACTGAGATTCAAGAGGACATCGATGTGATAAACTGTTCCCATTGGTGCAGGGATTGAGAATCCAGAGGACATCGATGTGATAAACTGTTCCCATTGGTGCAGGGACTGAGAATCCAGAGGACGTCGGTGTGGTAAACTGTTCCCATTGGTGCAGGGACTGAGAATCCAGAGGACGTCGATGCGATAAATTGTTCGCATTGGTGCAGCGACTGAAAATCCAGAGGACATCGATGTGATAAACTGTTCCCACTGGTGCAGAGAGTGAGTTTCCAGAGGAGATCGATGTGATAAACTGTTCCAATTGGTGCAGGGACTGAGAATCCAGAGGACATCGATGTGATAAACTGCTCCCATTGGTGCAGGGACTGAGAATCCAGAGGACATCGATGTGATAAACTGTTCCCATTGGGGGAGGGACTGAGAACCCAGAGGACATCGATGAGATAAACTGTTCCCATTGGTGGAGGGACTGAGAATCCAGAGGACATCGATGTGATAAATTGTTCTCATTGCTGAAGGGACTGAGAATCCAGAGGACCCTGATGTGATCTACTGTTCCAATTGGTGCAGCGAGTGAGAATCCAGAGGACATTGATGTGATAAACTGTTCCCATTGGTGCAGCGACTGAGAATCCAGAGGACATTGATGTGATAAACTGTTCCCATTGGTGGAAGGATTGAGAATCCAGAGCACATCGATCTGATAAACTGTTCCCATTGGTGAAAGGACTGAGAATGCAGAGGACTTCGATGTGATAAACTGTTCCCATTGGTGCAGGGAGTGAGAAACCAGAGCACATTGAGGTGATAACCTATTCCCATTGGAGGAAGACTGAGAATCCAGAGGACATCGATGAGATAAACTGTTCCCATTGGTGCAGGGACTGAGAATCCAGAGGACATCGATGTGATAAACTGTTCCCATTGGTGCAGGGAGTGAGAATCCAGAGCACATCGATGAGATAAACTGTTCCCATTGGTGCAGGGACTGAGAATCCAGAGGACATCGATGAGATAAACTGTTCCCATTGGTGGAGGGACTGAGAATCCAGAGGACATCGATGTGATAAACTGTTCCCATTGGTGCAGGGACTGAGAATCCAGAGGACATCGATGTGATAAACTGTTCCCATTGGTGCAGGGACTGAGAATCCAGAGGACCTTGATGGGATAAACTGTTCCCTTCAGTGGAAGGACTGAGAATCCAGAGGACATCGATGTGATAAACTGTTCCCATTGGTGCAGGGACTGAGAATCCAGAGGACATCGATGTGATAAACTATTCCAATTGGTGCAGGGTCTGAGAATCCAGAAGACATCGATGTAATAAACTGTTCCCATTGGTGGAGGGACTGAGAATCCCGAGGACATGGATGTGATAAAATGTTCCCATTGGTGCACGGACTGAGAATCCAGAGGACATCAATGTGATAAACTGTTCCCATTGGTGCAGAGACAGGGAATCCAGAGGACATCGATGTGATAAACTGTTCCCACTGGTGGAGGGACTGAGATTCAAGAGGACATCGATGTGATAAACTGTTCCCATTGGTGCAGGGATTGAGAATCCAGAGGACATCGATGTGATAAACTGTTCCCATTGGTGCAGGGACTGAGAATACAGAGGACGTCGGTGTGGTAAACTGTTCCCATTGGTGCAGGGACTGAGAATCCAGAGGACGTCGATGCGATAAATTGTTCGCATTGGTGCAGCGACTGAGAATCCAGAGGACATCGATGTGATAAACTGTTCCCACTGGTGCAGAGAGTGAGTTTCCAGAGGAGATCGATGTGATAAACTGTTCCAATTGGTGCAGGGACTGAGAATCCAGAGGACATCGATGTGATAAACTGCTCCCATTGGTGCAGGGAAAGAGAATCCAGAGGACATCGATGAGATAAACTGTTCCCATTGGTGGAGGGACTGAGAATCCAGAGGACATCGATGTGATAAATTGTTCTCATTGGTGAAGGGACTGAGAATCCAGAGGACCCTGATGTGATCTACTGTTCCAATTGGTGCAGCGAGTGAGAATCCAGAGGACATTGATGTGATAAACTGTTCCCATTGGTGCAGCGACTGAGAATCCAGAGGACATTGATGTGATAAACTGTTCCCATTGGAGGAAGGATTGAGAATCCAGAGCACATCGATCTGATAAACTGTTCCCATTGGTGGAAGGACTGAGAATGCAGAGGGCTTCGATGTGATAAACTGTTCCCATTGGTGCAGGGAGTGAGAAACCAGAGCACATTGAGGTGATAACCTATTCCCATTGGAGGAAGACTGAGAATCCAGAGATCATCGATGTGATAAACTGTTCCCATTGGTGCAGGGACTGAGAATCCAGAGGACCCTGATGTGATTTACTATTCTCATTGGTGGAGGGACTGAGAATCCAGAGGACATCAATGTGATAAACTATTCCCATTGGTGCAGAGACAGGGAATCCAGAGGACAACGATGTGATAAACTGTTCCCACTGGTGCAGAGAGTGAGTTTCCAGAGGAGATCGATGTGATAAACTGTTCCAATTGGTGCAGGGACTGAGAATCC
The DNA here is from genome assembly GCA_026770705.1 of Isurus oxyrinchus. Taxonomy (NCBI): domain Eukaryota; kingdom Metazoa; phylum Chordata; class Chondrichthyes; order Lamniformes; family Lamnidae; genus Isurus; species Isurus oxyrinchus. The sequence goes on from JANJGN010000035.1 coordinate 18,163,340, forward strand.
TGAGGACATCGATGTGATAAACTGCTCCCATTGGTGCAGGGACTGAGAATCCAGAGGACATCAACGTGATAAACTGTTCCCATTGGGGGAGGGACTGAGAACCCAGAGGACATCGATGAGATAAACTGTTCCCACTGGTGGAGGGACTGAGAACCCAGAGGACATCGATGTTATAAACTGTTCCCATTGGTGCAGGGACTGGAGAATCCAGTGGACATCGATGCGATAAACTGTTCCCATTGGTTGAGGGACTGCGAATCCAGAGGACATCGATGTGATCAAGTGTTCCCATTGGTGCAGGGGCTGAGAATCCAGAGGACATCGATGTGATAAACTGTTCCCATTGCTGGAGCGACTGAGAATCCAGAGGACATCGATGTGATAAACTGTTCCCATTGGTGCGGCGACTGAGAATCCAGAGGACATCGATGTGATAAACTGTTCCCATTGGTGCAGGGACTGAGAATCCAGAGGACATCGATGCGATAAAGTGTTCCCATTGGTGCAGGGACTGAGAATCCAGAGGACATCGATGTGATAAACTGTTCTCATTGGTGCAGGCACTGAGAATCCAGAGGACATCGATGTGATAAACTGTTCCAATTGGTGCAGGGACTGAGAATCCAGAGGACATCGATGTGATAAACTGTTCCCATTGGTGGAGGGACTGAGAATCCAGAGGACAGCGATGTGATAAAGTGTCCTCATTGGTGCAGGGACTGAGAATCCAGAGGACATCGATGTGATAAACTGTTCCCATTGGTGCAGGGACCGAGAATCCAGAGGACATCGATGAGATAAACTGTTCCCATTGGTGCAGGGACTGAGAATCCAGAGGACATCGATGTGATAAACTGTTCCCATTGGTGCAGGGACTGAGAATTCAGAGGACATCGATGTGATAAACTGTTCCCATTGGTGCAGGGACTGAGAATCCAGAGGACATCGATGTGATAAACTGTTCCCATTGGTGCAGGGACTGAGAATCCAGAGGACCTTGATGGGATAAACTGTTCCCTTCGGTGGAAGGACTGAGAATCCAGAGGACATCGATGTGATAAACTGTTCCCATTGGTGCAGGGACTGAGAATCCAGAGGACATCGATGTGATAAACTATTCACATTGGTGCAGGGAATGAGAATCCAGAAGACATCGATGTAATAAACTGTTCCCATTGGTGGAGGGACTGAGAATCCCGAGGACATGGATGTGATAAAATGTTCCTATTGGTGCAGGGACTGAGAATCCAGAGGACATCAATGTGATAAACTGTTCCCATTGGTGCAGAGACAGGGAATCCAGAGGACATCGATGTGATAAACTGTTCCCACTGGTGGAGGGACTGAGATTCAAGAGGACATCGATGTGATAAACTGTTCGCATTGGTGCAGGGATTGAGAATCCAGAGGACATCGATGTGATAAACTGTTCCCATTGGTGCAGGGACTGAGAATCCAGAGGACGTCGATGCGATAAATTGTTCGCATTGGTGCAGCGACTGAGAATCCAGAGGACATCGATGTGATAAACTGTTCCCATTGGGGGAGGGACTGAGAACCCAGAGAACATCGATGAGATAAACTGTTCCCATTGGTGGAGGGACTGAGAACCCAGAGGACATCGATGTTATAAACTGTTCCCATTGGTGCAGGGACTGAGAATCCAGTGGACATCGATGTGATAAACTGTTCCAATTGTTGCAGGGACTGAGAATCCAGAGGACATCGATGTGATAAACTGTTCCCATTGGTGGAGGGACTGAGAATCCAGAGGACAGCGATGTGATAAAGTGTCCTCATTGGTGCAGGGACTGAGAATCCAGAGGACATCGATGTGATAAACTGTTCCCATTGGTGCAGGGACCGAGAATCCAGAGGACATCGATGAGATAAACTGTTCCCATTGGTGCAGGGACTGAGAATCCAGAGGACATCGATGTGATAAACTGTTCCCATTGGTGCAGGGACTGAGAATCCAGAGGACATCGATGTGATAAACTGTTCCCATTGGTGCAGGGACTGAGAATCCAGAGGACCTTGATGGGATAAACTGTTCCCTTCGGTGGAAGGACTGAGAATCCAGAGGACATCGATGTGATAAACTGTTCCCATTGGTGCAGGGACTGAGAATCCAGAGGACATCGATGTGATAAACTATTCCCATTGGTGCAGGGACTGAGAATCCAGAAGACATCGATGTAATAAACTGTTCCCATTGGTGGAGGGACTGAGAATCCCGAGGACATGGATGTGATAAAATGTTCCCATTGGTGCAGGGACTGAGAATCCAGAGGACATCAATGTGATAAACTGTTCCCATTGGTGCAGAGACAGGGAATCCAGAGGACATCGATGTGATAAACTGTTCCCACTGGTGGAGGGACTGAGATTCAAGAGGACATCGATGTGATAAACTGTTCCCATTGGTGCAGGGATTGAGAATCCAGAGGACATCGATGTGATAAACTGTTCCCATTGGTGCAGGGACTGAGAATCCAGAGGACGTCGATGCGATAAATTGTTCGCATTGGTGCAGCGACTGAGAATCCAGAGGACATCGATGTGATAAACTGTTCCCATTGGGGGAGGGACTGAGAACCCAGAGAACATCGATGAGATAAACTGTTCCCATTGGTGGAGGGACTGAGAACCCAGAGGACATCGATGTTATAAACTGTTCCCATTGGTGAAGGGACTGAGAATCCAGTGGACATCGATGTGATAAACTGTTCCAATTGGTGCAGGGACTGAGAATCCAGAGGACATCGATGTGATAAACTGTTCCCATTGGTGGAGGGACTGAGAATCCAGAGGACAGCGATGTGATAAAGTGTCCTCATTGGTGCAGGGACTGAGAATCCAGAGGACATCGATGTGATAAACTGTTCCCATTGGTGCAGGGACCGAGAATCCAGAGGACATCGATGAGATAAACTGTTCCCATTGGTGCAGGGACTGAGAATCCAGAGGACATCGATGTGATAAACTGTTCACATTGGTGCAGGGACTGAGAATCCAGAGGACATCGATGTGATAAACTGTTCCCATTGGTGCAGGGACTGAGAATCCAGAGGACCTTGATGGGATAAACTGTTCCCTTCGTTGGAAGGACTGAGAATCCAGAGGACATCGATGTGATAAACTGTTCCCATTGGTGCAGGGACTGAGAATCCAGAGGACATCGATGTGATAAACTATTCCCATTGGTGCAGGGACTGAGAATCCAGAAGACATCGATGTAATAAACTGTTCCCATTGGTGGAGGGACTGAGAATCCCGAGGACATGGATGTGATAAAATGTTCCCATTGGTGCAGGGACTGAGAATCCAGAGGACATCAATGTGATAAACTGTTCTCATTGGTGCAGAGGCAGGGAATCCAGAGGACATCGATGTGATAAACTGTTCCCACTGGTGGAGGGACTGAGATTCAAGAGGACATCGATGTGATAAACTGTTCCCATTGGTGCAGGGATTGAGAATCCAGAGGACATCGATGTGATAAACTGTTCCCATTGGTGCAGGGACTGAGAATCCAGAGGACGTCGATGCGATAAATTGTTCGCATTGGTGCAGCGACTGAGAATCCAGAGGACATCGATGTGATAAACTGTTCCCATTGGGGGAGGGACTGAGAACCCAGAGAACATCGATGAGATAAACTGTTCCCATTGGTGGAGGGACTGAGAACCCAGAGGACATCGATGTTATAAACTGTTCCCATTGGTGCAGGGACTGAGAATCCAGTGGACATCGATGCGATAAACTGTTCCCATTGGTGGAGGGACTGCGAATCCAGAGGACATCGATGTGATCAAGTGTTCCCATTGGTGCAGGGGCTGAGAATCCAGAGGACATCGATGTGATAAACTGTTCCCATTGCTGGAGCGACTGAGAATCCAGAGGACATCGATGTGATAAACTGTTCCCATTGGTGCGGCGACTGAGAATCCAGAGGACATCGATGTGATAAACTGTTCCCCTTGGTGGAGGGACTGAGAATCCAGAGGACAGCGATGTGATAAAGTGTTCTCATTGGTGCAGGGACTGAGAATCCAGAGTACATCGATGCGAGAACCTGTTCCCATTGGTGCAGGGACAGAGAATCCAGAGGACATCGATGTGATAAACTGTTCCCATTGGTGCAGGGACCGAGAATCCAGAGGACATCGATGAGATAAACTGTTCCCATTGGTGCAGGGACTGAGAATCCAGAGGACAGCGATGTGATAAACTGTTCCAATTGGTGCAGGGACTGAGAATCCAGAGGACATCGATGTGATAAACTGTTCCCATTGCTGGAGCGACTGAGAATCCAGAGGACATCGATGTGATAAACTGTTCCCATTGGTGCGGCGACTGAGAATCCAGAGGACATCGATGTGATAAACTGTTCCCCTTGGTGGAGGGACTGAGAATCCAGAGGACAGCGATGTGATAAAGTGTTCTCATTGGTGCAGGGACTGAGAATCCAGAGTACATCGATGCGAGAACCTGTTCCCATTGGTGCAGGGACAGAGAATCCAGAGGACATCGATGTGATAAACTGTTCCCATTGGTGCAGGGACCGAGAATCCAGAGGACATCGATGAGATAAACTGTTCCCATTGGTGCAGGGACTGAGAATCCAGAGGGCATCGATGAGATAAACTGTTCCCATTGGTGGAGGGACTGAGAATCCAGAAGACATCGATGAGATAAACTGTTCCCATTGGTGGAAGGACTGAGAATCCAGAGGACATCGATGTGATAAACTGTTCCCATTGGTGCAAGGACTGAGATTCCGGAGGACATCGATGTGATAAACTGTTCCCATTGGTGTAAGGACTGAGAATCCAGAGGACATCGATGTGATTAACAGTTCCCATTGGTGCAGGGACAGAGAATCCAGAGGACATCGATGTGATTAACTGTTCCCATTGGGGCAAGGACTGAGATTCCGGAGGACATCGATGTGATAAACTGTTCCCATTGGTGCAGGGACTGAGAATCCAGAGGACATCGATGAGATAAACTGTTCCCATTGGTGGAGGGACTGAGAATCCAGAGGACATCGATGTGATAAAATGTTCCCATTGGTGCAGGGACTGAGAATCCAGAGGTCATCAATGTGATAAACTGTTCCCATTGGTGCAGAGACAGGGAATCCAGAGGACATCGATGTGATAAACTGTTCCCACTCGTGGAGGGACTGAGATTCAAGAGGACATCGATGTGATAAACTGTTCCCATTGGTGCAGGGATTGAGAATCCAGAGGACATCGATGTGATAAACTGTTCCCATTGGTGCAGGGACTGAGAATCCAGAGGACGTCGGTGTGGTAAACTGTTCCCATTGGTGCAGGGACTGAGAATCCAGAGGACGTCGATGCGATAAATTGTTCGCATTGGTGCAGCGACTGAGAATCCAGAGGACATCGATGTGATAAACTGTTCCCACTGGTGCAGAGAGTGAGTTTCCAGAGGAGATCGATGTGATAAACTGTTCCAATTGGTGCAGGGACTGAGAATCCAGAGGACATCGATGTGATAAACTGCTCCCATTGGTGCAGGGACTGAGAATCCAGAGGACATCGATGTGATAAACTGTTCCCATTGGGGGAGGGACTGAGAACCCAGAGGACATCGATGAGATAAACTGTTCCCATTGGTGGAGGGACTGAGAATCCAGAGGACATCGATGTGATAAATTGTTCTCATTGGTGAAGGGACTGAGAATCCCGAGGACCCTGATGTGATCTACTGTTCCAATTGGTGCAGCGAGTGAGAATCCAGAGGACATCGATGTGATAAACTGTTCCCATTGGTGCAGGGAATGAGAATCCAGAGGACATCGATGTGATAAACTATTCGCATTGGTGCAGGGACTGAGAATCCAGAGGACATCGATGTAATAAACTGTTCCAATTGGTGGAGGGACTGAGAATCCAGAGGACATCAATGTGATAAACTATTCCCATTGGTGCAGAGACAGGGAATCCAGAGGACATCGATGTGATAAACTGTTCCCACTGGTGCAGAGAGTGAGTTTCCAGAGGAGATCGATGTGATAAACTGTTCCAATTGGTGCAGGGACTGAGAATCCTGAGGACATCGATGTGATAAACTGCTCCCATTGGTGCAGGGACTGAGAATCCAGAGGACATCAATGTGATAAACTGTTCCCATTGGGGGAGGGACTGAGAACCCAGAGGACATCGATGAGATAAACTGTTCCCATTGGTGGAGGGACTGAGAACCCAGAGGACATCGATGTTATAAACTGTTCCCATTGGTGCAGGGACTGAGAATCCAGTGGACATCGATGCGATAAACTGTTCCCATTGGTGGAGGGACTGCGAATCCAGAGGACATCGATGTGATCAAGTGTTCCCATTGGTGCAGGGGCTGAAAATCCAGAGGACATCGATGTGATAAACTGTTCCCATTGCTGGAGCGACTGAGAATCCAGAGGACATCGATGTGATAAACTGTTCCCATTGGTGCGGCGACTGAGAATCCAGAGGACATCGATGTGATAAACTGTTCTCATTGGTGCAGGGACTGAGAATCCAGAGGACATCGATGTGATAAACTGTTCGCATTGGTGCAGGGACTGAGAATCCAGAGGACATCGATGTGATAAACTGTTCCCATTGGTGCAGGGACTGAGAATCCAGAGGACATCGATGTGATAAACTGTTCCCATTGGTGGAGGGACTGAGAATCCAGAGGACAGCGATGTGATAAAGTGTTCTCATTGGTGCAGGGACTGAGAATCCAGAGTACATCGATGCGAGAACCTGTTCCCATTGGTGCAGGGACAGAGAATCCAGAGGACATCGATGTGATAAACTGTTCCCATTGGTGCAGGGACCGAGAATCCAGAGGACATCGATGAGATAAACTGTTCCCATTGGTGCAGGGACTGAGAATCCAGAGGACATCGATGAGATAAACTGTTCCCATTGGTGGAGGGACTGAGAATCCAGAGGACATCGATGAGATAAACTGTTCCCATTGGTGGAAGGACTGAGAATCCAGAGGACATCGATGTGATAAACTGTTCCCATTGGTGCAAGGACTGAGATTCCGGAGGACATCCATGTGATAAACTGTTCCCATTGGTGGAAGGACTGAGAATCCAGAGGACATCGATGTGATTAACAGTTCCCATTGGTGCAGGGACAGAGAATCCAGAGGACATCGATGTGATTAACTGTTCCCATTGGGGCAAGGACTGAGATTCCGGAGGACATCGATGTGATAAACTGTTCCCATTGGTGCAGCGACTGAGAATCAAGAGGACATCGATGTGATAAACTGTTCCCATTGGTGGAGGGACTGAGAATCCAGAGGACATCGATGTGATAAATTGTTCTCAATGGTGAAGGGACTGAGAATCCAGAGGACCCTGATGTGATATACTGTTCCAATTGGTGCAGGGAGTGAGAATCCAGAGGACATCGATGTGATAAACTGTTCCCATTGGTGCAGGGAGTGAGAATGCAGAGGACATCGATGCAATAAACTGTTCCCATTGGTGCAGGGACTGAGAATCCAGAGGAAATGGATGTGATGAACTGTTCCCATTGGTGCAGGGACTGAGAATCCAGAGGACATGGATATGATAAACTGTTCACATTGCTGGAGGGACTGAGAACACAGAGGACATCGATGTGATAAACTGTTCCCATTGGTGCAGGGACTGAGTATCGAGAGTACATCGATGTGATAAACTGTTCCCATTGGTGCAGGGACTGAGAATCCTGAGGACATCGATGCGATAAACTGTTCCCATTGGTGCAGGGACTGAGAATCCAGAGGACATCGATGTGATAAACTGTTCCCATTGGTGGAGGGACTGAGAATCCAGAGGACATCGATGTGATAAACTGTTCCCATTGGTGCAGGGACTGAGAACCCAGAGGACATCGATGTGATAAACTGTTCCCATTGGTGCAGCGACTGAGAATCCAGAGGACATTGATGTGATAAACTGTTCCCATTGGTGCAGCGACTGAGAATCCAGAGGACATTGATGTGATAAACTGTTCCCATTGGTGGAAGGATTGAGAATCCAGAGCACATCGATCTGATAAACTGTTCCCATTGGTGCGGCGACTGAGAATCCAGAGGACATCGATGTGATAAACTGTTCCCATTGGTGCAGGGACTGAGAATCCAGAGGACATCGATGCGATAAAGTGTTCCCATTGGTGCAGGGACTGAGAATCCAGAGGACATCGATGTGATAAACTGTTCTCATTGGTGCAGGGACTGAGAATCCAGAGGACATCGATGTGATAAACTGTTCGCATTGGTGCAGGGACTGAGAATCCAGAGGACATCGATGTGATAAACTGTTCCCATTGGTGCAGGGACTGAGAATCCAGAGGACATCGATGTGATAAACTGTTCCCATTGGTGGAGGGACTGAGAATCCAGAGGACATCGATGTGATAAAGTGTTCTCATTGGTGCAGGGACTGAGAATCCAGAGTACATCGATGCGAGAACCTGTTCCCATTGGTGCAGGGACAGAGAATCCAGAGGACATCGATGTGATAAACTGTTCCCATTGGTGCAGGGACCGAGAATCCAGAGGACATCGATGAGATAAACTGTTCCCATTGGTGCAGGGACTGAGAATCCAGAGGACATCGATGAGATAAACTGTTCCCATTGGTGGAGGGACTGAGAATCCAGAGGACATCGATGAGATAAACTGTTCCCATTGGTGGAAGGACTGAGAATCCAGAGGACATCGATGTGATAAACTGTTCCCATTGGTGCAAGGACTGAGATTCCGGAGGACATCGATGTGATAAACTGTTCCCATTGGTGGAAGGACTGAGAATCCAGAGGACATCGATGTGATTAACAGTTCCCATTGGTGCAGGGACAGAGAATCCAGAGGACATCGATGTGATTAACTGTTCCCATTGGGGCAAGGACTGAGATTCCGGAGGACATCGATGTGATAAACTGTTCCCATTGGTGCAGCGACTGAGAATCAAGAGGACATCGATGTGATAAACTGTTCCCATTGGTGGAGGGACTGAGAATCCAGAGGACATCGATGTGATAAATTGTTCTCAATGGTGAAGGGACTGAGAATCCAGAGGACCCTGATGTGATATACTGTTCCAATTGGTGCAGGGAGTGAGAATCCAGAGGACATCGATGTGATAAACTGTTCCCATTGGTGCAGGGAGTGAGAATGCAGAGGACATCGATGCAATAAACTGTTCCCATTGGTGCAGGGACTGAGAATCCAGAGGAAATGGATGTGATGAACTGTTCCCATTGGTGCAGGGACTGAGAATCCAGAGGACATGGATATGATAAACTGTTCACATTGCTGGAGGGACTGAGAACACAGAGGACATCGATGTGATAAACTGTTCCCATTGGTGCAGGGACTGAGTATCGAGAGTACATCGATGTGATAAACTGTTCCCATTGGTGCAGGGACTGAGAATCCTGAGGACATCGATGCGATAAACTGTTCCCATTGGTGCAGGGACTGAGAATCCAGAGGACATCGATGTGATAAACTGTTCCCATTGGTGGAGGGACTGAGAATCCAGAGGACATCGATGTGATAAACTGTTCCTATTGGTGCAGGGACTGAGAACCCAGAGGACATCGATGTGATAAACTGTTCCCATTGGTGCAGCGACTGAGAATCCAGAGGACATTGATGTGATAAACTGTTCCCATTGGTGCAGCGACTGAGAATCCAGAGGACATTGATGTGATAAACTGTTCCCATTGGTGGAAGGATTGAGAATCCAGAGCACATCGATCTGATAAACTGTTCCCATTGGTGGAAGGACTGAGAATGCAGAGGACTTCGATGTGATAAACTGTTCCCATTGGTGCAGGGAGTGAGAAACCAGAGCACATTGAGGTGATAACCTATTCCCATTGGAGGAAGACTGAGAATCCAGAGGTCATCGATGTGATAAACTGTTCCCATTGGTGCAGGGACTGAGAATCCAGAGGACCCTGATGTGATTTACTATTCTCATTGGTGGAGGGACTGAGAATCCAGAGGACATCAATGTGATAAACTATTCCCATTGGTGCAGAGACAGGGAATCCAGAGGACATGGATGTGATAAACTGTTCCCACTGGTGCAGAGAGTGAGTTTCCAGAGGAGATCGACGTGATAAACTGTTCCAATTGGTGCAGGGACTGAGAATCCTGAGGACATCGATGTGATAAACTGCTCCCATTGGTGCAGGGACTGAGAATCCAGAGGACATCAATGTGATAAACTGTTCCCATTGGGGGAGGGACTGAGAACCCAGAGGACATCGATGAGATAAACTGTTCCCACTGGTGGAGGGACTGAGAACCCAGAGGACATCGATGTTATAAACTGTTCCCATTGGTGCAGGGACTGAGAATCCAGTGGACATCGATGCGATAAACTGTTCCCATTGGTGGAGGGACTGCGAATCCAGAGGACATCGATGTGATCAAGTGTTCCCATTGGTGCAGGGGCTGAGAATCCAGAGGACATCGATGTGATAAACTGTTCCCATTGCTGGAGCGACTGAGAATCCAGAGGACATCGATGTGATAAACTGTTCCCATTGGTGCAGCGACTGAGAATCCAGAGGACATCGATGTGATAAACTGTTCCCATTGGTGCAGGGACTGAGAATCCAGAGGACATCGATGCGATAAAGTGTTCCCATTGGTGCAGGGACTGAGAATCCAGAGGACATCGATGTGATAAACTGTTCTCATTGGTGCAGGGACTGAGAATCCAGAGGACATCGATGTGATAAACTGTTCGCATTGGTGCAGGGACTGAGAATCCAGAGGACATCGATGTGATAAACTGTTCCCATTGGTGCAGGGACTGAGAATCCAGAGGACATCGATGTGATAAACTGTTCCCATTGGTGGAGGGACTGAGAATCCAGAGGACAGCGATGTGATAAAGTGTTCTCATTGGTGCAGGGACTGAGAATCCAGAGGACATCGATGTGATAAACTGTTCCCATTGGTGCAGGGACCGAGAATCCAGAGGACATCGATGAGATAAACTGTTCCCATTGGTGCAGGGACTGAGAATCCAGAGGACATCGATGTGATAAACTGTTCCCATTGGTGCAGGGAGTGAGAATCAAGAGGACATCGATGAGATAAACTGTTCCCATTGGTGCAGGGACTGAGAATCCAGAGGACATCGATGAGATAAAATGTTCGCATTGGTGCAGGGACTGAGAATCCAGAGGACATCGATGTGATAAACTGTTCCCATTGGGGGAGGGACTGAGAACCCAGAGGACATCGATGAGATAAACTGTTCCCACTGGTGGAGGGACTGAGAACCCAGAGGACATCGATGTTATAAACTGTTCCCATTGGTGCAGGGACTGAGAATCCAGTGGACATCGATGCGATAAACTGTTCCCATTGGTGGAGGGACTGCGAATCCAGAGGACATCGATGTGATCAAGTGTTCCCATTGGTGCAGGGGCTGAGAATCCAGAGGACATCGATGTGATAAACTGTTCCCATTGCTGGAGCGACTGAGAATCCAGAGGACATCGATGTGATAAACTGTTCCCATTGGTGCAGCGACTGAGAATCCAGAGGACATCGATGTGATAAACTGTTCCCATTGGTGCAGGGACTGAGAATCCAGAGGACATCGATGCGATAAAGTGTTCCCATTGGTGCAGGGACTGAGAATCCAGAGGACATCGATGTGATAAACTGTTCTCATTGGTGCAGGGACTGAGAATCCAGAGGACATCGATGTGATAAACTGTTCGCATTGGTGCAGGGACTGAGAATCCAGAGGACATCGATGTGATAAACTGTTCCCATTGGTGCAGGGACTGAGAATCCAGAGGACATCGATGTGATAAACTGTTCCCATTGGTGGAGGGACTGAAAATCCAGAGGACAGCGATGTGATAAAGTGTTCTCATTGGTGCAGGGACTGAGAATCCAGAGGACATCGATGTGATAAACTGTTCCCATTGGTGCAGGGACCGAGAATCCAGAGGACATCGATGAGATAAACTGTTCCCATTGGTGCAGGGACTGAGAATCCAGAGGACATCGATGTGATAAACTGTTCCCATTGGTGCAGGGACTGAGAATCCAGAGGACATCGATGAGATAAACTGTTCCCATTGGTGCAGGGACTGAGAATCCAGAGGACATCGATGTGATAAACTGTTCCCATTGGTGCAGGGACTGAGAATCCAGAGGACATCGATGTGATAAACTGTTCCCATTGGTGGAGGGACTGAGAATCCAGAGGACAGCGATGTGATAAAGTGTTCTCATTGGTGCAGGGACTGAGAATCCAGAGGACATCGATGTGATAAACTGTTCCCATTGGTGCAGGGACCGAGAATCCAGAGGACATCGATGAGATAAACTGTTCCCATTGGTGCAGGGACTGAGAATCCAGAGGACATCGATGTGATAAACTGTTCCCATTGGTGCAGGGAGTGAGAATCAAGAGGACATCGATGAGATAAACTGTTCCCATTGGTGCAGGGACTGAGAATCCAGAGGACATCGATGAGATAAAATGTTCGCATTGGTGCAGGGACTGAGAATCCAGAGGACATCGATGTGATAAACTGTTCCCATTGGGGGAGGGACTGAGAACCCAGAGGACATCGATGAGATAAACTGTTCCCACTGGTGGAGGGACTGAGAACCCAGAGGACATCGATGTTATAAACTGTTCCCATTGGTGCAGGGACTGAGAATCCAGTGGACATCGATGCGATAAACTGTTCCCATTGGTGGAGGGACTGCGAATCCAGAGGACATCGATGTGATCAAGTGTTCCCATTGGTGCAGGGGCTGAGAATCCAGAGGACATCGATGTGATAAACTGTTCCCATTGCTGGAGCGACTGAGAATCCAGAGGACATCGATGTGATAAACTGTTCCCATTGGTGCAGCGACTGAGAATCCAGAGGACATCGATGTGATAAACTGTTCCCATTGGTGCAGGGACTGAGAATCCAGAGGACATCGATGCGATAAAGTGTTCCCATTGGTGCAGGGACTGAGAATCCAGAGGACATCGATGTGATAAACTGTTCTCATTGGTGCAGGGACTGAGAATCCAGAGGACATCGATGTGATAAACTGTTCGCATTGGTGCAGGGACTGAGAATCCAGAGGACATCGATGTGATAAACTGTTCCCATTGGTGCAGGGACTGAGAATCCAGAGGACATCGATGTGATAAACTGTTCCCATTGGTGGAGGGACTGAAAATCCAGAGGACAGCGATGTGATAAAGTGTTCTCATTGGTGCAGGGACTGAGAATCCAGAGGACATCGATGTGATAAACTGTTCCCATTGGTGCAGGGACCGAGAATCCAGAGGACATCGATGAGATAAACTGTTCCCATTGGTGCAGGGACTGAGAATCCAGAGGACATCGATGTGATAAACTGTTCCCATTGGTGCAGGGACTGAGAATCCAGAGGACATCGATGAGATAAACTGTTCCCATTGGTGCAGGGACTGAGAATCCAGAGGACATCGATGAGATAAACTGTTCCCATTGGTGGAAGGACTGAGAATCCAGAGGACATCGATGTGATAAACTGTTCCCATTGGTGCAAGGACTGAGATTCCGGAGGACATCGATGTGATAAACTGTTCCCATTGGTGGAAGGACTGAGAATCCAGAGGACATCGATGTGATTAACAGTTCCCATTGGTGCAGGGACAGAGAATCCAGAGGACATCGATGTGATTAACTGTTCCCATTGGGGCAAGGACTGAGATTCCGGAGGACATCGATGTGATAAACTGTTCCCATTGGTGCAGCGACTGAGAATCAAGAGGACATCGATGTGATAAACTGTTCCCATTGGTGGAGGGACTGAGAATCCAGAGGACATCGATGTGATAAATTGTTCTCAATGGTGAAGGGACTGAGAATCCAGAGGACCCTGATGTGATATACTGTTCCAATTGGTGCAGGGAGTGAGAATCCAGAGGACATCGATGTGATAAACTGTTCCCATTGGTGCAGGGAGTGAGAATGCAGAGGTCATCGATGCAATAAACTGTTCCCATTGGTGCAGGGACTGAGAATCCAGAGGAAATGGATGTGATGAACTGTTCCCATTGGTGCAGGGACTGAGAATCCAGAGGACATGGATATGATAAACTGTTCACATTGCTGGAGGGACTGAGAACCCAGAGGACATCGATGTGATAAACTGTTCCCATTCGTGCAGGGACTGAGTATCGAGAGTACATCGATGTGATAAACTGTTCCCATTGGTGCAGGGACTGAGAATCCTGAGGACATCGATGCGATAAACTGTTCCCATTGGTGCAGGGACTGAGAATCCAGAGGACATCGATGTGATAAACTGTTCCCATTGGTGGAGGGACTGAGAATCCAGAGGACATCGATGTGATAAACTGTTCCCATTGGTGCAGGGACTGAGAACCCAGAGGACATCGATGTGATAAACTGTTCCCATTGGTGCAGCGACTGAGAATCCAGAGGACATTGATGTGATAAACTGTTCCCATTGGTGCAGCGACTGAGAATCCAGAGGACATTGATGTGATAAACTGTTCCCATTGGTGGAAGGATTGAGAATCCAGAGCACATCGATCTGATAAACTGTTCCCATTGGTGGAAGGACTGAGAATGCAGAGGACTTCGATGTGATAAACTGTTCCCATTGGTGCAGGGAGTGAGAAACCAGAGCACATTGAGGTGATAACCTATTCCCATTGGAGGAAGACTGAGAATCCAGAGGTCATCGATGTGATAAACTGTTCCCATTGGTGCAGGGACTGAGAATCCAGAGGACCCTGATGTGATTTACTATTCTCATTGGCGGAGGGACTGAGAATCCAGAGGACATCAATGTGATAAACTATTCCCATTGGTGCAGAGACAGGGAATCCAGAGGACATGGATGTGATAAACTGTTCCCACTGGTGCAGAGAGTGAGTTTCCAGAGGAGATCGACGTGATAAACTGTTCCAATTGGTGCAGGGACTGAGAATCTTGAGGACATCGATGTGATAAACTGCTCCCATTGGTGCAGGGACTGAGAATCCAGAGGACATCAATGTGATAAACTGTTCCCATTGGGGGAGGGACTGAGAACCCAGAGGACATCGATGAGATAAACTGTTCCCACTGGTGGAGGGACTGAGAACCCAGAGGACATCGATGTTATAAACTGTTCCCATTGGTGCAGGGACTGAGAATCCAGTGGACATCGATGCGATAAACTGTTCCCATTGGTGGAGGGACTGCGAATCCAGAGGACATCGATGTGATCAAGTGTTCCCATTGGTGCAGGGGCTGAGAATCCAGAGGACATCGATGTGATAAACTGTTCCCATTGCTGGAGCGACTGAGAATCCAGAGGACATCGATGTGATAAACTGTTCCCATTGGTGCGGCGACTGAGAATCCAGAGGACATCGATGTGATAAACTGTTCCCATTGGTGCAGGGACTGAGAATCCAGAGGACATCGATGCGATAAAGTGTTCCCATTGGTGCAGGGACTGAGAATCCAGAGGACATCGATGTGATAAACTGTTCTCATTGGTGCAGGGACTGAGAATCCAGAGGACATCGATGTGATAAACTGTTCGCATTGGTGCAGGGAGTGAGAATCCAGAGGACATCGATGTGATAAACTGTTCCCATTGGTGCAGGGACTGAGAATCCAGAGGACATCGATGTGATAAACTGTTCCCATTGGTGGAGGGACTGAGAATCCAGAGGACATCGATGTGATAAAGTGTTCTCATTGGTGCAGGGACTGAGAATCCAGAGGACATCGATGTGATAAACTGTTCCCATTGGTGCAGGGACCGAGAATCCAGAGGACATCGATGAGATAAACTGTTCCCATTGGTGCAGGAACTGAGAATCCAGAGGACATCGATGTGATAAACTGTTCCCATTGGTGCAGGGAGTGAGAATCAAGAGGACATCGATGAGATAAGCTGTTCCCATTGGTGCAGGGACTGAGAATCCAGAGGACATCGATGAGATAAACTATTCCCATTGGTGGAGGGACTGAGAATCCAGAGGACATCGATGAGATAAACTGTTCCCATTGGTGGAAGGACTGAGAATCCAGAGGACATCGATGTGATAAACTGTTCCCATTGGTGCAAGGACTGAGATTCCGGAGGACATCGATGTGATAAACTGTTCCCATTGGTGGAAGGACTGAGAATCCAGAGGACATCGATGTGATTAAAAGTTCCCATTGGTGCAGGGACAGAGAATCCAGAGGACATCGATGTGATTAACTGTTCCCATTGGGGCAAGGACTGAGAATCCGGAGGACATCGATGTGATAAACTGTTCCCATTGGTGCAGTGACTGAGAATCAAGAGGACATCGATGTGATAAACTGTTCCCATTGGTGGAGGGACTGAGAATCCAGAGGACATCGATGTGATAAATTGTTCTCATTGGTGAAGGGACTGAGAATCCAGAGGACCCTGATGTGATATACTGTTCCAATTGGTGCAGGGAGTGAGAATCCAGAGGACATCGATGTGATAAACTGTTCCCATTGGTGCAGGGAGTGAGAATGCAGAGGACATCGATGCAATAAACTGTTCCCATTGGTGCAGGGACTGAGAATCCAGAGGAAATGGATGTGATGAACTGTTCCCATTGGTGCAGGGACTGAGAATCCAGAGGACATGGATATGATAAACTGTTCACATTGGTGGAGGGACTGAGAACCCAGAGGACATCGATGTGATAAACTGTTCCCATTGCTGGAGGGACTGAGAACCCAGAGGACATCGATGTGATAAACTGTTCCCATTGGTGCAGGGACTGAGTATCGAGAGTACATCGATGTGATAAACTGTTCCCATTGGTGCAGGGACTGAGAATCCTGAGGACATCGATGCGATAAACTGTTCCCATTGGTGCAGGGACTGAGAATCCAGAGGACATCGATGTGATAAACTGTTCCCATTGGTGGAGGGACTGAGAATCCAGAGGACATCGATGTGATAAACTGTTCCCATTGGTGCAGGGACTGAGAATCCAGAGGACATCTATGTGATAAACTGTTCCCATTGGTGCAGCGACTGAGAATCCAGAGGACATTGATGTGATAAACTGTTCCCATTGGTGCAGCGACTGAGAATCCAGAGGACATTGATGTGATAAACTGTTCCCATTGGTGGAAGGATTGAGAATCCAGAGCACATCGATCTGATAAACTGTTCCCATTGGTGGAAGGACTGAGAATGCAGAGGAGATCGATGTGATAAACTGTTCCCATTGGTGCAGGGAGTGAGAAACCAGAGCACATTGAGGTGATAACCTACTCCCATTGGAGGAAGACTGAGAATCCAGAGGTCATCGATGTGATAAACTGTTCCCATTGGTGCAGGGACTGAGAATCCAGAGGACCCTGATGTGATTTACTATTCTCATTGGTGGAGGGACTGAGAATCCAGAGGACATCAATGTGATAAACTATTCCCATTGGTGCAGAGACAGGGAATCCAGAGGACATGGATGTGATAAACTGTTCCCACTGGTGCAGAGAGTGAGTTTCCAGAGGAGATCGATGTGATAAACTGTTCCAATTGGTGCAGGGACTGAGAATCCTGAGGACATCGATGTGATAAACTGCTCCCATTGGTGCAGGGACTGAGAATCCAGAGGACATCAATGTGATAAACTGTTCCCATTGGGGGAGGGACTGAGAACCCAGAGGACATCGATGAGATAAACTGTTCCCACTGGTGGAGGGACTGAGAACCCAGAGGACATTGATGTTATAAACTGTTCCCATTGGTGCAGGGACTGAGAATCCAGTGGACATCGATGTGATAAACTGTTCCCATTGGTGGAGGGACTGCGAATCCAGAGGACATCGATGTGATCAAGTGTTCCCATTGGTGCAGGGGCTGAGAATCCAGAGGACATCGATGTGATAAACTGTTCCCAATGCTGGAGCGACTGAGAATCCAGAGGACATCGATGTGATAAACTGTTCCCATTGCTGCGGCGACTGAGAATCCAGAGGACATCGATGTGATAAACTGTTCCCATTGGTGCAGGGACTGAGAATCCAGAGGACATCGATGCGATAAAGTGTTCCCATTGGTGCAGGGACTGAGAATCCAGAGGACATCGATGTGATAAACTGTTCTCATTGGTGCAGGGACTGAGAATCCAGAGGACATCGATGTGATAAACTGTTCGCATTGGTGCAGGGACTGAGAATCCAGAGGACATCGATGTGATAAACAGTTCCCATTGGTGGAGGGACTGAGAATCCAGAGGACAGCGATGTGATAAAGGGTTCTCATTGGTGCAGGGACTGAGAATCCAGAGTACATCGATGCGAGAACCTGTTCCCATTGGTGCAGGGACAGAGAATCCAGAGGACATCGATGTGATAAACTGTTCCCATTGGTGCAGGGACCGAGAATCCAGAGGACATCGATGAGATAAACTGTTCCCATTGGTGCAGGGACTGAGAATCCAGAGGACATCGATGAGATAAACTGTTCCCATTGGTGGAGGGACTGAGAATCCAGAGGACATCGATGAGATAAACTGTTCCCATTGGTGGAAGGACTGAGAATCCAGAGGACATCGATGTGTTAAACTGTTCCCATTGGTGCAAGGACTGAGATTCCGGAGGACATCGATGTGATAAACTGTTCCCATTGGTGGAAGGACTGAGAATCCAGAGGACATCGATGTGATTAACAGTTCCCATTGGTGCAGGGACTGAGAATCCAGAGGACATCGATGTGATTAACTGTTCCCATTGGTGCAAGTACTGAGATTCCGGAGGACATCGATGTGATAAACTGTTCCCATTGGTGCAGCGACTGAGAATCAAGAGGACATCGATGTGATAAACTGTTCCCGTTGGTGGAGGGACTGAGAATCCAGAGGACATCGATGTGATAAATTGTTCTCATTGGTGAAGGGACTGAGAATCCAGAGGACCCTGATGTGATATACTGTTCCAATTGGTGCAGGGAGTGAGAATCCAGAGGACATCGATGTGATAAACTGTTCCCATTGGTGCAGGGAGTGAGAATGCAGAGGACATCGATGCAATAAACTGTTCCCATTGGTGCAGGGACTGAGAATCCAGAGGAAATGGATGTGATGAACTGTTCCCATTGGTGCAGGGACTGAGAATCCAGAGGACATGGATATGATAAACTGTTCACATTGGTGGAGGGACTGAGAACCCAGAGGACATCGATGTGATAAACTGTTCCCATTGCTGGAGGGACTGAGAACCCAGAGGACATCGATGTGATAAACTGTTCCCATTGGTGCAGGGACTGAGTATCGAGAGTACATCGATGTGATAAACTGTTCCCATTGGTGCAGGGACTGAGAATCCTGAGGACATCGATGCGATAAACTGTTCCCATTGGTGCAGGGACTGAGAATCCAGAGGACATCGATGTGATAAACTGTTCCCATTGGTGGAGGGACTGAGAATCCAGAGGACATCGATGTGATAAACTGTTCCCATTGCTGGAGGGACTGAGAATCCAGAGGACATCGATGTGATAAACTGTTCCCATTGGTGCAGCGACTGAGATTCCAGAGGACATTGATGTGATAAACTGTTCCCATTGGTGCAGCGACTGAGAATCCAGAGGACATTGATGTGATAAACTGTTCCCATTGGTGGAAGGATTGAGAATCCAGAGCACATCGATCTGATAAACTGTTCCCATTGGTGGAAGGACTGAGAATGCAGAGGACTTCGATGTGATAAACTGTTCCCATTGGTGCAGGGAGTGAGAAACCAGAGCACATTGAGGTGATAACCTATTCCCATTGGAGGAAGACTGAGAATCCAGAGGTCATCGATGTGATAAACTGTTCCCATTGGTGCAGGGACTGAGAATCCAGAGGACCCTGATGTGATTTACTATTCTCATTGGTGGAGGGACTGAGAATCCAGAGGACATCGATGTGATACACTGCTCACATTGGTGCAGACAGTGAGAATCCAGAGGACCTTGATGTGATAAACTGTTCCCATTGGTGCAGGGACTGAGAATCCAGAGCACATCGATGTGATAAACTGTTCCCATTGGTGCAGGGACTGAGAATCCAGAGGACATCGATGCGATAAACTGTTCGCATTGGTGCAGGGACTGAGAATCCAGAGGACATCGATGTGATAAACTGTTCCCATTGATGGATGTACTGAGAATCCAGAGTACAGCGACGTGAAAAACTGTTCCCATAGGTGACGGGACTGAGATTCCAGAGGAGATCGATGTGATAAACTGTTCCCATTGGTGCAGGGACTGAGAATCCAGTGGACATCGATGCGATAAACTGTTCCCATTGGTGGAGGGACTGAGAATCCAGAGGACATCGATGTGATACACTGTTCCCATTGGTGCAGGGACTGAGAATCCAGAGGACATCGATGTGATAAACTGTTCCCATTGGTGCAGCGACTGAGAATCCAGAGGACATTGGTGTGATAAACTGTTCCCATTGGTGCAGCGACTGAGAATCCAGAGGACATTGATGTGGTAAACTGTTCCCATTGGTGGAAGGATTGAGAATCCAGAGCACATCGATGTGATAAACTGTTCCCATTGGTGGAAGGACTGAGAATCCAGAGGACTTCGATGTGATAAACTGTTCCAATTGGTGCAGGGAGTGAGAAACCAGAGCACATTGAGGTGATAAAATATTCCCATTGGAGGAAGACTGAGAATCCAGAGGTCATCGATGTGATAAACAATTCCCATTGGTGCAGGGACTGAGAATACAGAGGACATTGATGTGATAAACTGTTCCAATAGGTGGAGCGACTGAGAATCCAGAGGACATCGATGTGATAAACTGTTCCCATTGGTGCAGGGACTGAGAATCCAGAGGACCCTGATGTGATTTACTATTCTCATTGGTGGAGGAACTGAGAATCCAGAGGACATCGATGTGATAAACTGTTCCCATTGGTGGAGGGACTGAGAATCCAGAGGACATCGATGTGATAACCTGTTCCCATTGGTGCAGAGACTGAGAATCCAGAGGACATCGATGCGATAAACTGTTCCCACTGGTGGATGGACTGAGAATCCAGAGGACAGCGACGTGATAAAATGTTCCCATTGGTGACGGGACTGAGATTCCTGAGGAGATCGATGTGATAAACTGTTCCCATTGGTGCAGGGACTGAGAATCCAGAGGACAGCGATGTGATAAAGTGTTCTCATTGGTGCAGGGACTGAGAATCCAGAGTACATCGATGCGAGAACCTGTTCCCATTGCTGCAGGGACAGAGAATCCAGAGGACATCGATGTGATAAACTGTTCCCATTGGTGCAGGGACCGAGAATCCATAGGACATCGATGAGATAAACTGTTCCCATTTGTGCAGGGACTGAGAATCCAGAGGACATCGATGTGATAAACTGTTCCCATTGGTGCAGGGACTGAGAATCCAGAGTACAGCAATGTGATAAACTGTTCCCATTGGTGCAGGGACTGAGAATCCAGAGGACATCGATGTGATAAACTGTTCCCATTGGTGCAGGGACTGAGAATCCAGAGGACATCGATGTGATAAACTGTTCCCATTGGTGCAGGGACCGAGAATCCAGAGGACATCGATGTGATAAACTGTTCCCACTGGTGGAGGGACTGAGAATCCAGAGGACATCAATGTGATAAACTGTTCACACTACTGGAGGAACTGAGAATCCAGAGGACGTCGAAGCGATAAATTGTTCCCTTCGGTGGAAGGACTGAGAATCCAGAGGACATCGATGTGATAAACTGTTCCCATTGTTGCAGGGACTGAGAATCCAGAGGACATCAATGTGATAAACTGTTCGCATTGGTGCAGGGACTGAGAATCCAGAGGACATCGATGTGATAAACTGTTCCCATTGGTGCAGGGACTGAGAATCCAGAGGACATCGATGTGATAAACTGTTCCCATTGTGGAGGGACTGAGAATCCAGAGGACAGCGATGTGATAAAGTGTTCTCATTGGTGCAGGGACTGAGAATCCAGAGTACATCGATGCGAGAACCTGTTCCCATTGGTGCAGGGACAGAGAATCCAGAGGACATCGATGTGATAAACTGTTCCCATTGGTGCAGGGACCGAGAATCCAGAGGACAACGATGAGATAAACTGCTCCCATTGGTGCAGGGACTGAGAATCCAGAGGACATCGATGAGATAAACTGTTCCCATTGGTGGAAGGACTGAGAATCCAGAGGACATCGATGTGATAAACTGTTCCCATTGGTGGAAGGACTGAGAATCCAGAGGACATCGATGTGATTAACAGTTCCCATTGGTGCAGGGACAGAGAATCCAGAGGACATCGATGTGATTAACTGTTCCCCTTGGTGCAAGGACTGTGATTCCGGAGGACATCGATGTGATAAACTGTTCCCATTGGTGCAGCGACTGAGAATCAAGAGGACATCGATGTGATAAACTGTTCCCATTGGTGGAGGGACTGAGAATCCAGAGGACATCGATGTGATAAATTGTTCTCATTGGTGAAGGGACTGAGAATCCAGAGGACCCTGATGTGATATACTGTTCCAATTGGTGCAGGGAGTGAGAATCCAGAGGACATCGATGTGATAAACTGTTCCCATTGGTGCAGGGAGTGAGAATGCAGAGGACATCGATGCAATAAACTGTTCCCATTGGTGCAGGGACTGAGAATCCAGAGGAAATGGATGTGATGAACTGTTCCCATTGGTGCAGGGACTGAGAATCCAGAGGACATGGATATGATAAACTGTTCACATTGGTGGAGGGACTGAGAACCCAGAGGACATCGATGTGATAAACTGTTCCCATTGGTGCAGGGACTGAGTATCGAGAGTACATCGATGTGATAAACTGTTCCCATTGGTGCAGGGACTGAGAATCCTGAGGACATCGATGCGATAAACTGTTCCCATTGGTGCAGGGACTGAGAATCCAGAGGACATCGATGTGATAAACTGTTCCCATTGGTGCAGGGACTGAGAATCCAGAGGACATCGATGTGATAAACTGTTCCCATTGGTGGAGGGACTGAGAATCCAGAGGACAGCGATGTGATAAAGTGTTCTCATTGGTGCAGGGACTGAGAATCCAGAGTACATCGATGCGAGAACCTGTTCCCATTGCTGCAGGGACAGAGAATCCAGAGGACATCGATGTGATAAACTGTTCCCATTGGTGCAGGGACCGAGAATCCATAGGACATCGATGAGATAAACTGTTCCCATTTGTGCAGGGACTGAGAATCCAGAGGACATCGATGTGATAAACTGTTCCCATTGGTGCAGGGACTGAGAATCCAGAGGACAGCAATGTGATAAACTGTTCCCATTGGTGCAGGGACTGAGAATCCAGAGGACATCGATGTGATAAACTGTTCCCATTGGTGCAGGGACTGAGAATCCAGAGGACATCGATGTGATAAACTGTTCCCATTGGTGCAGGGACCGAGAATCCAGAGGACATCGATGTGATAAACTGTTCCCACTGGTGGAGGGACTGAGAATCCAGAGGACATCAATGTGATAAACTGTTCACACTACTGGAGGAACTGAGAATCCAGAGGACGTCGAAGCGATAAATTGTTCCCTTCGGTGGAAGGACTGAGAATCCAGAGGACATCGATGTGATAAACTGTTCCCATTGTTGCAGGGACTGAGAATCCAGAGGACATCAATGTGATAAACTGTTCGCATTGGTGCAGGGACTGAGAATCCAGAGGACATCGATGTGATAAACTGTTCCCATTGGTGCAGGGACTGAGAATCCAGAGGACATCGATGTGATAAACTGTTCCCATTGTGGAGGGACTGAGAATCCAGAGGACAGCGATGTGATAAAGTGTTCTCATTGGTGCAGGGACTGAGAATCCAGAGTACATCGATGCGAGAACCTGTTCCCATTGGTGCAGGGACAGAGAATCCAGAGGACATCGATGTGATAAACTGTTCCCATTGGTGCAGGGACCGAGAATCCAGAGGACAACGATGAGATAAACTGCTCCCATTGGTGCAGGGACTGAGAATCCAGAGGACATCGATGAGATAAACTGTTCCCATTGGTGGAGGGACTGAGAATCCAGAGGACATCGATGAGATAAACTGTTCCCATTGGTGGAAGGACTGAGAATCCAGAGGACATCGATGTGATAAACTGTTCCCATTGGTGGAAGGACTGAGAATCCAGAGGACATCGATGTGATTAACAGTTCCCATTGGTGCAGGGACAGAGAATCCAGAGGACATCGATGTGATTAACTGTTCCCATTGGTGCAAGGACTGAGATTCCGGAGGACATCGATGTGATAAACTGTTCCCATTGGTGCAGCGACTGAGAATCAAGAGGACATCGATGTGATAAACTGTTCCCATTGGTGGAGGGACTGAGAATCCAGAGGACATCGATGTGATAAATTGTTCTCATTGGTGAAGGGACTGAGAATCCAGAGGACCCTGATGTGATATACTGTTCCAATTGGTGCAGGGAGTGAGAATCCAGAGGACATCGATGTGATAAACTGTTCCCCTTGGTGCAGGGAGTGAGAATGCAGAGGACATCGATGCAATAAACTGTTCCCATTGGTGCAGGGACTGAGAATCCAGAGGAAATGGATGTGATGAACTGTTCCCATTGGTGCAGGGACTGAGAATCCAGAGGACATGGATATGATAAACTGTTCACATTGGTGGAGGGACTGAGAACCCAGAGGACATCGATGTGATAAACTGTTCCCATTGCTGGAGGGACTGAGAACCCAGAGGACATCGATGTGATAAACTGTTCCCATTGGTGCAGGGACTGAGTATCGAGAGTACATCGATGTGATAAACTGTTCCCATTGGTGCAGGGACTGAGAATCCTGAGGACATCGATGCGATAAACTGTTCCCATTGGTGCAGGGACTGAGAATCCAGAGGACATCGATGTGATATACTGTTCCAATTGGTGCAGGCAGTGAGAATCCAGAGGACATCGATGTGATAAACTGTTCCCATTGGTGCAGGGAGTGAGAATGCAGAGGACATGGATATGATAAACTGTTCACATTGGTGGAGGGACTGAGAACCCAGAGGAAATGGATGTGATGAACTGTTCCCATTGGTGCAGGGACTGAGAATCCAGAGGACATGGATATGATAAACTGTTCACATTGGTGGAGGGACTGAGAACGCAGAGGACATCGATGTGATAAACTGTTCCCATTGCTGGAGGGACTGAGAACCCAGAGGACATCGATGTGATAAACTGTTCCCATTGGTGCAGGGACTGAGTATCGAGAGTACATCGATGTGATAAACTGTTCCCATTGGTGCAGGGACTGAGAATCCTGAGGACATCGATGCGATAAACTGTTCCCATTGGTGCAGGGACTGAGAATCCTGAGGACATCGATGTGATAAACTGTTCCCATTGGTGCAGGGACTGAGAATCCAGAGGACATCGATATGATAAACTGTTCCCATTGCTGGAGGGACTGAGAACCCAGAGGACATCGATGTGATAAACTGTTCCCATTGGTGCAGGGACTGAGTATCGAGAGTACATCGATGTGATAAACTGTTCCCATTGGTGCAGGGACTGAGAATCCTGAGGACATCGATGCGATAAACTGTTCCCATTGGTGCAGGGACTGAGAATCCAGAGGACATCGATGTGATATACTGTTCCAATTGGTGCAGGCAGTGAGAATCCAGAGGACATCGATGTGATAAACTGTTCCCATTGGTGCAGGGAGTGAGAATGCAGAGGACATGGATATGATAAACTGTTCACATTGGTGGAGGGACTGAGAACCCAGAGGAAATGGATGTGATGAACTGTTCCCATTGGTGCAGGGACTGAGAATCCAGAGGACATGGATATGATAAACTGTTCACATTGGTGGAGGGACTGAGAACCCAGAGGACATCGATGTGATAAACTGTTCCCATTGCTGGAGGGACTGAGAACCCAGAGGACATCGATGTGATAAACTGTTCCCATTGGTGCAGGGACTGAGTATCGAGAGTACATCGATGTGATAAACTGTTCCCATTGGTGCAGGGACTGAGAATCCTGAGGACATCGATGCGATAAACTGTTCCCATTGGTGCAGGGACTGAGAATCCTGAGGACATCGATGTGATAAACTGTTCCCATTGGTGCAGGGACTGAGAATCCAGAGGACATCGATGTGATAAACTGTTCCCATTGGTGCAGGGACTGAGAATCCAGAGGACATCGATGTGATAAACTGTTCCCATTGGTGCAGCGACTGAGAATCCAGAGGGCATCGATGTGATAAACTGTTCCCATTGGTGCAGCGACTGAGAATCCAGAGGACATTGATGTGATAAACTGTTCCCATTGGTGGAAGGATTGAGAATCCAGAGCACATCGATCTGATAAACTGTTCCCATTGGAGGAAGGACTGAGAATGCAGAGGACTTCGATGTGGTAAACTGTTCCCATTGGTGCAGGGAGTGAGAAACCAGAGCACATTGAGGTGATAACCTATTCCCATTGGAGGAAGACTGAGAATCCACAGGTCATCGATGTGATAAACTGTTCCCATTGGTGCAGGGACTGAGAATCCAGAGGACCCTGATGTGATTTACTATTCTCATTGGTGGAGGGACTGAGAATCCAGAGGACATCAATGTGATAAACTATTCCCATTGGTGCAGAGACAGGGAATCCAGAGGACATCGATGTGATAAACTGTTCCCACTGGTGCAGAGAGTGAGTTTCCAGAGGAGATCGATGTGATAAACTGTTCCAATTGGTGCAGGGACTGAGAATCCTGAGGACATCGATGTGATAATCTGCTCCCATTGGTGCAGGGACTGAGAATCCAGAGGACATCAATGTGATAAACTGTTCCCATTGGGGGAGGGACTGAGAACCAAGAGGACATCGATGAGATAAACTGTTCCCACTGGTGGAGGGACTGAGAACCCAGAGGACATCGATGTTATAAACTGTTCCCATTGGTGCAGGGACTGAGAATCCAGTGGACATCGATGCGATAAACTGTTCCCATTGGTGGAGGGACTGCGAATCCAGAGGACATCGATGTGATCAAGTGTTCCCATTGGTGCAGGGGCTGAGAATCCAGAGGACATCGATGTGATAAACTGTTCCCATTGCTGGAGCGACTGAGAATCCAGAGGACATCGATGTGATAAACTGTTCCCATTGGTGCGGCGACTGAGAATCCAGAGGACATCGATGTGATAAACTGTTCCCATTGGTGCAGGGACTGAGAATCCAGAGGACATCGATGGGATAAAGTGTTCCCATTGGTGCAGGGACTGAGAATCCAGAGGACATCGATGTGATAAACTGTTCTCATTGGTGCAGGGACTGAGAATCCAGAGGACATCGATGTGATAAACTGTTCGCATTGGTGCAGGGACTGAGAATCCAGAGGACATCGATGTGATAAACTGTTCCCATTGGTGCAGGGACTGAGAATCCAGAGGACATCGATGTGATAAACTGTTCCCATTGGTGGAGGGACTGAGAAACCAGAGGACAGCGATGTGATAAAGTGTTCTCATTGGTGCAGGGACTGAGAATCCAGAGTACATCGATGCGAGAACCTGTTCCCATTGGTGCAGGGACAGAGACTCCAGAGGACATCGATGTGATAAACTGTTCCCATTGGTGCAGGGACTGAGAATCCAGAGGACATCGATGTGATATACTGTTCCAATTGGTGCAGGCAGTGAGAATCCAGAGGACATCGATGTGATAAACTGTTCCCATTGGTGCAGGGAGTGAGAATGCAGAGGACATGGATATGATAAACTGTTCACATTGGTGGAGGGACTGAGAACCCAGAGGAAATGGATGTGATGAACTGTTCCCATTGGTGCAGGGACTGAGAATCCAGAGGACATGGATATGATAAACTGTTCACATTGGTGGAGGGACTGAGAACCCAGAGGACATCGATGTGATAAACTGTTCCCATTGCTGGAGGGACTGAGAACCCAGAGGACATCGATGTGATAAACTGTTCCCATTGGTGCAGGGACTGAGTATCGAGAGTACATCGATGTGATAAACTGTTCCCATTGGTGCAGGGACTGAGAATCCTGAGGACATCGATGCGATAAACTGTTCCCATTGGTGCAGGGACTGAGAATCCTGAGGACATCGATGTGATAAACTGTTCCCATTGGTGCAGGGACTGAGAATCCAGAGGACATCGATGTGATAAACTGTTCCCATTGGTGCAGCGACTGAGAATCCAGAGGGCATCGATGTGATAAACTGTTCCCATTGGTGCAGCGACTGAGAATCCAGAGGACATTGATGTGATAAACTGTTCCCATTGGTGGAAGGATTGAGAATCCAGAGCACATCGATCTGATAAACTGTTCCCATTGGAGGAAGGACTGAGAATGCAGAGGACTTCGATGTGGTAAACTGTTCCCATTGGTGCAGGGAGTGAGAAACCAGAGCACATTGAGGTGATAACCTATTCCCATTGGAGGAAGACTGAGAATCCACAGGTCATCGATGTGATAAACTGTTCCCATTGGTGCAGGGACTGAGAATCCAGAGGACCCTGATGTGATTTACTATTCTCATTGGTGGAGGGACTGAGAATCCAGAGGACATCAATGTGATAAACTATTCCCATTGGTGCAGAGACAGGGAATCCAGAGGACATCGATGTGATAAACTGTTCCCATTGGTGCAGGGACTGAGAATCCAGAGGACATCAATGTGATAAACTGTTCCCATTGGGGGAGGGACTGAGAACCAAGAGGACATCGATGAGATAAACTGTTCCCACTGGTGGAGGGACTGAGAACCCAGAGGACATCGATGTTATAAACTGTTCCCATTGGTGCAGGGACTGAGAATCCAGTGGACATCGATGCGATAAACTGTTCCCATTGGTGGAGGGACTGCGAATCCAGAGGACATCGATGTGATCAAGTGTTCCCATTGGTGCAGGGGCTGAGAATCCAGAGGACATCGATGTGATAAACTGTTCCCATTGCGGGAGCGACTGAGAATCCAGAGGACATCGATGTGATAAACTGTTCCCATTGGTGCGGCGACTGAGAATCCAGAGGACATCGATGTGATAAACTGTTCCCATTGGTGCAGGGACTGAGAATCCAGAGGACATCGATGGGATAAAGTGTTCCCATTGGTGCAGGGACTGAGAATCCAGAGGACATCGATGTGATAAACTGTTCTCATTGGTGCAGGGACTGAGAATCCAGAGGACATCGATGTGATAAACTGTTCGCATTGGTGCAGGGACTGAGAATCCAGAGGACATCGATGTGATAAACTGTTCCCATTGGTGCAGGGACTGAGAATCCAGAGGACATCGATGTGATAAACTGTTCCCATTGGTGGAGGGACTGAGAAACCAGAGGACAGCGATGTGATAAAGTGTTCTCATTGGTGCAGGGACTGAGAATCCAGAGTACATCGATGCGAGAACCTGTTCCCATTGGTGCAGGGACAGAGACTCCAGAGGACATCGATGTGATAAACTGTTCCCATTGGTGCAGGGACCGAGAATCCAGAGGACATCGATGAGATAAACTGTTCCCATTGGTGCAGGGACTGAGAATCCAGAGGACATCGATGAGATAAACTGTTCCCATTGGTGGAGGGACTGAGAATCCAGAGGACATCGATGAGATAAACTGTTCCCATTGGTGGAAGGACTGAGAATCCAGAGGACATCGATGTGATAAACTGTTCCCATTGGTGCAAGGACTGAGATTCCGGAGGACATCGATGTGATAAACTGTTCCCATTGGTGGAAGGACTGAGGATCCAGAGGACATCGATGTGATTAACAGTTCCCATTGGTGCAGGGACAGAGAATCCAGAGGACATCGATGTGATTAACTGTTCCCATTGGTGCAAGGACTGAGATTCCAGAGGACATCAATGTGATAAACTGTTCCCATTGGTGCAGCGACTGAGAATCAAGAGGACATCGATGTGATAAACTGTTCCCATTGGTGGAGGGACTGAGAATCCAGAGGACATCGATGTGATAAATTGTTCTCATTGGTTAAGGGACTGAGAATCCAGAGGACCCTGATGTGATATACTGTTCCAATTGGTGCAGGGAGTGAGAATCCAGAGTACAGCAATGTGATAAACTGTTCCCATTGGTGCAGGGACTGAGAATCCAGAGGACATCGATGTGATAAACTGTTCCCATTGGTGCAGGGACTGAGAATCCAGAGGACATCGATGTGATAAACTGTTCCCATTGGTGCAGGGACCGAGAATCCAGAGGACATCGATGTGATAAACTGTTCCCACTGGTGGAGGGACTGAGAATCCAGAGGACATCAATGTGATAAACTGTTCACACTACTTGAGGAACTGAGAATCCAGAGGACGTCGAAGCGATAAATTGTTCCCTTCGGTGGAAGGACTGAGAATCCAGAGGACATCGATGTGATAAACTGTTCCCATTGTTGCAGGGACTGAGAATCCAGAGGACATCAATGTGATAAACTGTTCGCATTGGTGCAGGGACTGAGAATCCAGAGGACATCGATGTGATAAACTGTTCCCATTGGTGCAGGGACTGAGAATCCAGAGGACATCGATGTGATAAACTGTTCCCATTGTGGAGGGACTGAGAATCCAGAGGACAGCGATGTGATAAAGTGTTCTCATTGGTGCAGGGACTGAGAATCCAGAGTACATCGATGCGAGAACCTGTTCCCATTGGTGCAGGGACAGAGAATCCAGAGGACATCGATGTGATAAACTGTTCCCATTGGTGCAGGGACCGAGAATCCAGAGGACAACGATGAGATAAACTGCTCCCATTGGTGCAGGTACTGAGAATCCAGAGGACATCGATGAGATAAACTGTTCCCATTGGTGGAGGGACTGAGAATCCAGAGGACATCGATGAGATAAACTGTTCCCATTGGTGGAAGGACTGAGAATCCAGAGGACATCGATGTGATAAACTGTTCCCATTGGTGGAAGGACTGAGAATCCAGAGGACATCGATGTGATTAACAGTTCCCATTGGTGCAGGGACAGAGAATCCAGAGGACATCGATGTGATTAACTGTTCCCATTGGTGCAAGGACTGAGATTCCGGAGGACATCGATGTGATAAACTGTTCCCATTGGTGCAGCGACTGAGAATCAAGAGGACATCGATGTGATAAACTGTTCCCATTGGTGGAGGGACTGAGAATCCAGAGGACATCGATGTGATAAATTGTTCTCATTGGTGAAGGGACTGAGAATCCAGAGGACCCTGATGTGATATACTGTTCCAATTGGTGCAGGGAGTGAGAATCCAGAGGACATCGATGTGATAAACTGTTCCCATTGGTGCAGGGAGTGAGAATGCAGAGGACATCGATGCAATAAACTGTTCCCATTGGTGCAGGGACTGAGAATCCAGAGGAAATGGATGTGATGAACTGTTCCCATTGGTGCAGGGACTGAGAATCCAGAGGACATGGATATGATAAACTGTTCACATTGGTGGAGGGACTGAGAACCCAGAGGACATCGATGTGATAAACTGTTCCCATTGCTGGAGGGACTGAGAACCCAGAGGACATCGATGTGATAAACTGTTCCCATTGGTGCAGGGACTGAGTATCGAGAGTACATCGATGTGATAAACTGTTCCCATTGGTGCAGGGACTGAGAATCCTGAGGACATCGATGCGATAAACTGTTCCCATTGGTGCAGGGACTGAGAATCCAGAGGACATCGATGTGATAAACTGTTCCCATTGGTGGAGGGACTGAGAATCCAGAGGACATCGATGTGATAAACTGTGCCCATTGGTGCAGGGACTGAGAATCCAGAGGACATCGATGTGATAAACTGTCCCCATTGGTGCAGCGACTGAGAATCCAGAGGACATCGATGTGATAAACTGTTCGCATTGGTGCAGGGACTGAGAATCCAGAGGACATCGATGTGATAAACTGTTCCCATTGGTGCAGGGACTGAGAATCCAGAGGACATCGATGTGATAAACTGTTCCCATTGTGGAGGGACTGAGAATCCAGAGGACAGCGATGTGATAAAGTGTTCTCATTGGTGCAGGGACTGAGAATCCAGAGTACATCGATGCGAGAACCTGTTCCCATTGGTGCAGGGACAGAGAATCCAGAGGACATCGATGTGATAAACTGTTCCCATTGGTGCAGGGACCGAGAATCCAGAGGACAACGATGAGATAAACTGTTCCCATTGGTGCAGGGACTGAGAATCCAGAGGACATCGATGAGATAAACTGTTCCCATTGGTGGAGGGACTGAGAATCCAGAGGACATCGATGAGATAAACTGTTCCCATTGGTGGAAGGACTGAGAATCCAGAGGACATCGATGTGATAAACTGTTCCCATTGGTGGAAGGACTGAGAATCCAGAGGACATCGATGTGATTAACAGTTCCCATTGGTGCAGGGACAGAGAATCCAGAGGACATCGATGTGATTAACTGTTCCCATTGGTGCAAGGACTGAGAATCAAGAGGACATCGATGTGATAAACTGTTCCCATTGGTGGAGGGACTGAGAATCCAGAGGACATCGATGTGATAAATTGTTCTCATTGGTGAAGGGACTGAGAATCCAGAGGACCCTGATGTGATATACTGTTCCAATTGGTGCAGGGAGTGAGAATCCAGAGGACATCGATGTGATAAACTGTTCCCATTGGTGCAGGGAGTGAGAATGCAGAGGACATGGATATGATAAACTGTTCACATTGGTGGAGGGACTGAGAACCCAGAGGAAATGGATGTGATGAACTGTTCCCATTGGTGCAGGGACTGAGAATCCAGAGGACATGGATATGATAAACTGTTCACATTGGTGGAGGGACTGAGAACCCAGAGGACATCGATGTGATAAACTGTTCCCATTGCTGGAGGGACTGAGAACCCAGGGGACATCGATGTGATAAACTGTTCCCATTGGTGCAGGGACTGAGTATCGAGAGTACATCGATGTGATAAACTGTTCCCATTGATGCAGGGACTGAGAATCCTGAGGACATCGATGCGATAAACTGTTCCCATTGGTGCAGGGACTGAGAATCCAGAGGACATC
Organism: Isurus oxyrinchus; assembly: GCA_026770705.1. Lineage (NCBI taxonomy): Eukaryota > Metazoa > Chordata > Chondrichthyes > Lamniformes > Lamnidae > Isurus > Isurus oxyrinchus. The sequence goes on from JANJGN010000035.1 coordinate 18,196,464, forward strand.
GATGTGATAAACTGTTCCCATTGGTGGAGGGACTGAGAATCCAGAGGACATCGATGTGATAAACTGTTCCCATTGGTGCAGGGACTGAGAATCCAGAGGACATCGATGTGATAAACTGTTCCCATTGGTGCAGCGACTGAGAATCCAGAGGACATTGATGTGATAAACTGTTCCCATTGGTGCAGCGACTGAGAATCCAGAGGACATTGATGTGATAAACTGTTCCCATTGGTGGAAGGATTGAGAATCCAGAGCACATCGATCTGATAAACTGTTCCCATTGGTGGAAGGACTGAGAATGCAGAGGACTTCGATGTGGTAAACTGTTCCCATTGGTGCAGGGAGTGAGAAACCAGAGCACATTGAGGTGATAACCCATTCCCATTGGAGGAAGACTGAGAATCCACAGGTCATCGATGTGATAAACTGTTCCCATTGGTGCAGGGACTGAGAATCCAGAGGACCCTGATGTGATTTACTATTCTCATTGGTGGAGGGACTGAGAATCCAGAGGACATCAATGTGATAAACTATTCCCATTGGTGCAGAGACAGGGAATCCAGAGGACATCGATGTGATAAACTGTTCCCACTGGTGCAGAGAGTGAGTTTCCAGAGGAGATCGATGTGATAAACTGTTCCAATTGGTGCAGGGACTGAGAATCCTGAGGACATCGATGTGATAATCTGCTCCCATTGGTGCAGGGACTGAGAATCCAGAGGACATCAATGTGATAAACTGTTCCCATTGGGGGAGGGACTGAGAACCCAGAGGACATCGATGAGATAAACTGTTCCCACTGGTGGAGGGACTGAGAACCCAGAGGACATCGATGTTATAAACTGTTCCCATTGGTGCAGGGACTGAGAATCCAGTGGACATCGATGCGATAAACTGTTCCCATTGGTGGAGGGACTGCGAATCCAGAGGACATCGATGTGATCAAGTGTTCCCATTGGTGTAGGGGCTGAGAATCCAGAGGACATCGATGTGATAAACTGTTCCCATTGCTGGAGCGACTCAGAATCCAGAGGACATCGATGTGATAAACTGTTCCCATTGGTGCGGCGACTGAGAATCCAGAGGACATCGATGTGATAAACTGTTCCCATTGGTGCAGGGACTGAGAATCCAGAGGACATCGATGGGATAAAGTGTTCCCATTGGTGCAGGGACTGAGAATCCAGAGGACATCGATGTGATAAACTGTTCTCATTGGTGCAGGGACTGAGAATCCAGAGGACATCGATGTGATAAACTGTTCGCATTGGTGCAGGGACTGAGAATCCAGAGGACATCGATGTGATAAACTGTTCCCATTGGTGCAGGGACTGAGAATCCAGAGGACATCGATGTGATAAACTGTTCCCATTGGTGGAGGGACTGAGAAACCAGAGGACAGCGATGTGATAAAGTGTTCTCATTGGTGCAGGGACTGAGAATCCAGAGTACATCGATGCGAGAACCTGTTCCCATTGGTGCAGGGACAGAGAATCCAGAGGACATCGATGTGATAAACTGTTCCCATTGGTGCAGGGACCGAGAATCCAGAGGACATCGATGAGATAAACTGTTCCCATTGGTGCAGGGACTGAGAATCCAGAGGACATCGATGAGATAAACTGTTCCCATTGGTGGAGGGACTGAGAATCCAGAGGACATCGATGAGATAAACTGTTCCCATTGGTGGAAGGACTGAGAATCCAGAGGACATCGATGTGATAAACTGTTCCCATTGGTGCAAGGACTGAGATTCCGGAGGACATCGATGTGATAAACTGTTCCCATTGGTGGAAGGACTGAGGATCCAGAGGACATCGATGAGATTAACAGTTCCCATTGGTGCAGGGACAGAGAATCCAGAGGACATCGATGTGATTAACTGTTCCCATTGGTGCAAGGACTGAGATTCCAGAGGACATCGATGTGATAAACTGTTCCCATTGGTGCAGCGACTGAGAATCAAGAGGACATCGATGTGATAAACTGTTCCCATTGGTGGAGGGACTGAGAATCCAGAGGACATCGATGTGATAAATTGTTCTCATTGGTTAAGGGACTGAGAATCCAGAGGACCCTGATGTGATATACTGTTCCAATTGGTGCAGGGAGTGAGAATCCAGAGGACATCGATGTGATAAACTGTTCCCATTGGTGCAGGGAGTGAGAATTCAGAGGACATCGATGCAATAAACTGTTCCCATTGGTGCAGGGACTGAGAATCCAGAGGAAATGGATATGATGAACTGTTCACATTGGTGGAGGGACTGAGAACCCAGAGGACATCGATGTGATAAACTGTTCCCATTGCTGGAGGGACTGAGAATCCAGAGGACATCGATGTGATAAACTGTTCCCATTGGTGCAGGGACTGAGAATCCAGAGGACATCGATGTGATAAACTGTTCCCATTGCTGCAGCGACTGAGAATCCAGAGGACATTGATGTGATAAACTGTTCCCATTCGTGCAGCGACTGAGAATCCAGAGGACATTGATGTGATAAACTGTTCCCATTGGTGGAAGGATTGAGAATCCAGAGCACATCGATCTGATAAACTGTTCCCATTGGTGGAAGGACTGAGAATCCAGAGGACTTCGATGTGATAAACTGTTCCCATTGGTGCAGGGAGTGAGAAACCAGAGCACATTGAGGTGATAACCTATTCCCATTGGAGGAAGACTGAGAATCCAGAGGTCATCGATGTGATAAACTGTTCCCATTGGTGCAGGGACTGAGAATCCAGAGGACATCGATGTGATTTACTATTCTCATTGGTGGAGGGACTGAGAATCCAGAGGACATCGATGTGATACACTGTTCACATTGGTGCAGAGAGTGAGAATCCAGAGGACCTTGATGTGATAAACTGTTCCCATTGGTGCAGGGACTGAGAATCCAGAGCACATCGATGTGATAAACTGTTCCCATTGGTGCAGGGACTGAGAATCCAGAGGACATCGATGCGATAAACTGTTCGCATTGGTGCAGGGACTGAGAATCCAGAGGACATCGATGTGATAAACTGTTCCCATTGATGGATGTACTGAGAATCCAGAGTACAGCGACGTGATAAACTGTTCCCATTGGTGACGGGACTGAGATTCCAGAGGAGATCGATGTGATAAACTGTTCCCATTGGTGCAGGAACTGAGAATCCAGTGGACATCGACGCGATAAACTGTTCCCATTGGTGGAGGGACTGAGAATCCAGAGGACATCGATGTGATAAACTGTTCCCATTGGTGCAGGGACTGAGAATCCAGAGGACATCGATGTGATAAACTGTTCCCATTGGTGCAGCGACTGAGAATCCAGAGGACATTGGTGTGATAAACTGTTCCCATTGGTGCAGCGACTGAGAATCCAGAGGACATTGATGTGATAAACTGTTCCCATTGGTGGAAGGATTGAGAATCCAGAGCACATCGATGTGATAAACTGTTCCCATTGGTGGAAGGACTGAGAATCCAGAGGACTTCGATGTGATAAACTGTTCCAATTGGTGCAGGGAGTGAGAAACCAGAGCACATTGAGGTGATAAAATATTCCCATTGGAGGAAGACTTAGAATCCAGAGGTCATCGATGTGATAAACAATTCCCATTGGTGCAGGGACTGAGAATACAGAGGACATTGATGTGATAAACTGTTCCAATAGGTGGAGCGACTGAGAATCCAGAGGACATCGATGTGATAAACTGTTCCCATTGGTGCAGGGACTGAGAATCCAGAGGACCCTGAAGTGATTTAATATTCTCATTGGTGGAGGAACTGAGAATCCAGAGGACATCGATGTGATACACTGTACACATTGGTGCGGAGAGTGAGAATCCAGAGGACCTTGATGTGATAAACTGTTCCCATTGGTGGAGGGACTGACAATCCAGAGGACATCGATGTGATAACCTGTTCCCATTGGTGCAGAGACTGAGAATCCAGAGGACATCGATGCGATAAACTGTTCCCACTGGTGGAGGGACTGAGAATCCAGAGGACAGCGACGTGATAAAATGTTCCCATTGGTGACGGGACTGAGATTCCTGAGGAGATTGATGTGATAAACTGTTCCCATTGGTGCAGGGACTGAGAATCCATAGGACATCGATGTGATAAACTGTTCCCATTGGTGCAGGGACTGAGAATCCAGAGGACATCGATGTGATAAACTGTTCCCATTGGTGCAGGGACTGAGAATCCAGAGTACAGCAATGTGATAAACTGTTCCCATTGGTGCAGGGACTGAAAATCCAGAGGACATCGATGTGATAAACTGTTCCCATTGGTGCAGGGACTGAGAATCCAGAGGACATCGATGTGATAAACTGTTCCCATTGGTGCAGGGACCGAGAATCCAGAGGACAACGATGTGATAAACTGCTCCCATTGGTGCAGAGACAGGGAATCCAGAGGACATCGAAGTGATAAACTGTTCCCACTGGTGGAGGGACTGAGAATCCAGAGGACATCAATGTGATAAACTGTTCACACTACTGGAGGAACTGAGAATCCAGAGGACGTCGAAGCGATAAATTGTTCCCTTCGGTGGAAGGACTGAGAATCCAGAGGACATCGATGTGATAAACTGTTCCCATTGGTGCAGGGACTGAGAATCCAGAGGACATCGATGTGATCAACTGTTCCCATTGGTGCAGGGACTGAGAATCCAGAGGACATCAATGTGATAAACTGTTCCCACTGGTGCAGGGACTGAGAATCAAGAGGACATCGATGTGATAAACTGTCCCCATTGGTGCACGGACTGAGAATCCAGAAGATATTGATGCAATAAACTGTTCCCTTTGGTGCAGGGACTGAGAATCCAGAGGACCTTGATGGGATAAACGGTTCCCTTCGGTGGAAGGACTGAGAATCCAGAGGACATCGATGTGATAAACTATTCCCATTGGTGCAGGGACTGAGAATCCAGAGGACATCGATGTAATAAACTGTTCCCATTGGTGGAGGGCCTGAGAATCCCGAGGACAAGGATGTGATAAAATGTTCCCTTTGGTGTAGGGACTGAGAATCCAGAGGACATCAATGTGATAAACTATTCCCATTGGTGCAGAGACAGGGAATCCAGAGGACATCGATGTGATAAACTGTTCCCACTGGTGCAGGGACTGAGAATCCAGAGGACATCGATGCGATAAACTGTTCGCATTGGTGCAGGGACTAAGAATCCAGAGGACATCGATGTGATAAACTGTTCCCATTGATGGATGTACTGAGAATCCAGAGTACAGCGACGTGATAAACTGTTCCCATTGGTGACGGGACTGAGATTCCAGAGGAGATCGATGTGATAAACTGTTCCCATTGGTGCAGGGACTGAGAATCCAGTGGACATCGATGCGATAAACTGTTCCCATTGGTGGAGGGACTGAGAATCCAGAGGACATCGATGTGATCAAGAGTTCCCATTGGTGCAGGGGCTGAGAATCCAGAGGACATCGATGTGATAAACTCTTCCCATTGGTGCAGGGACTGAGAATCCAGAGGACATCGATGCGATAAACTGTTCCCATTGGTGCAGTGACTGAGAATCCAGAGGACATCGATGTGATAAACTATTCTCATTGGTGCAGGGACTGAGAATCCAGAGGACATCGATGTGATAAACTGTTCCCATTGGTGCAGGGACTGAGAATCCAGAGGACAGCGATGTGATACAGTGTTCTCATTGGTGCAGGGACTGAGAATCCAGAGGACATCGACGTGATAAACTCTTCCCATCGCTGGAAGGACTGAGAATCCAGAGTACATCGATGCGAGAAACTATTCCCATTGGTGCAGGGACAGAGAATCCAGAGGACATCGATGTGATAAACTGTTCCCATTGGTGCAGGGACCGAGAATCCAGAGGACATCGATGAGATAAACTGTTCCCATTGGTGCAGGGACTGAGAAACCAGAGGACATCGATGAGATAAACTGTTCCCATTGGTGGAAGGACTGAGAATCCAGAGGACATCGATGTGATTAACAGTTCCCATTGGTGCAGGGACTTAGAATCCAGAGGACATCGATGTGATAAACTGTTCCCATTGGTGGAGGGACTGAGAATCCAGAGGACAGCGATGTGATAAAGTGTTCTCATTGGTGCAGGGACTGAGAATCCAGAGTACATCGATGCGAGAACCTGTTCCCATTGGTGCAGGGACAGAGAATCCAGAGGACATCGATGTGATAAACTGTTCCCATTGGTGCAGGGATCGAGAATCCAGAGGACATCGATGAGATAAACTGTTCCCATTGGTGGAGGGACTGAGAATCCAGAGGACATCGATGAGATAAACTGTTCCCATTGGTGGAAGGACTGAGAATCCAGAGGACAGCGATGTGATTAACTGTTCCCATTGGTGCAAGAACTGAGATTCCGGAGGACATCGATGTGATAAACTGTTCCCATTGGTGCAGCGACTGAGAATCAAGAGGACATCGATGTGATAAACTGTTCCCATTGGTGGAGGGACTGAGAATCCAGAGGACATCGATGTGATAAATTGTTCTCATTGGTGAAGGGACTGAGAATCCAGAGGACCCTGATGTGATATACTGTTCCAATTGGTGCAGGGAGTGAGAATCCAGAGGATAGCGATGTGATAAACTGTTCCCATTGGTGCAGGGAGTGAGAATGCAGAGGACATCGATGCAATAAACTGTTCCCATTGGTGCAGGGACTGAGAATCCAGAGGAAATGGATGTGATGAACTGTTCCCATTGGTGCAGGGACTGAGAATCCAGAGGACATGGATATGATAAACTGTTCACATTGGTGGAGGGACTGAGAACCCAGAGGACATCGATGTGATAAACTGTTCCCATTGCTGGAGGGACTGAGAACCCAGAGGACATCGATGTGATAAACTGTTCCCATTGGTGCAGGGACTGAGTATCGAGAGTACATCGATGTGATAAACTGTTCCCATTGGTGCAGGGACTGAGAATTCTGAGGACATCGATGCGATAAACTGTTCCCATTGGTGCAGGGACTGAGAATCCAGAGGACATCGATGTGATAAACTGTTCCCATTGGTGGAGGGACTGAGAATCCAGAGGACATCGATGTGATAAACTGTTCCCATTGGTGCAGGGACTGAGAATCCAGAGGACATCGATGTGATAAACTGTTCCCATTGGTGCAGCGAATGAGAATCCAGAGGACATTGATGTGATAAACTGCTCCCATTGGTGCAGCGACTGAGAATCCAGAGGACATTGATGTGATAAACTGTTCCCATTGGTGGAAGGATTGAGAATCCAGAGCACATCGATCAGATAAACTGTTCCCATTGGTGGAAGGACTGAGAATCCAGAGGACTTCGATGTGATAAACTGTTCCCATTGGTGCAGGGAGTGAGAAACCAGAGCACATTGAGGTGATAACCTATTCTCTTTTGGAGGAAGACTGAGAATCCAGAGGTCATCGATGTGATAAACTGTTCTCATTGGTGCAGGGACTGAGAATCCAGAGGACCCTGATGTGATTTACTATTCTCATTGGTGGAGGGACTGAGAATCCAGAGGACATCGATGTGATTCACTGTTCCCATTGGTGCAGGGACTGAGAATCCAGAGGACATCGATGCGATAAACTGTTCGCATTGGTGCAGGGACGGAGAATCCAGAGGATATCGATGTGATAAACTGTTCCCATTGATGGATGTACTGAGAATCCAGAGTACAGCGACGTGATAAACTGTTCCCATTGGTGACGGGACTGAGATTCCAGAGGACATCGATGTGATAAACTGTTCCCATTGGTGCAGGGACTGATAATCCAGTGGACATCGATGCGATAAACTGTTCCCATTGGTGCAGGGACTGAGAATCCAGAGGACATCGATGTGATAAACTGTTCCCATTGGTGCAGGGACTGAGAATCCAGAGGACATCGATGTGATAAACTGTTCCCATTGGTGCAGCGACTGTGAATCCAGAGGACATTGGTGTGATAAACTGTTCCCATTGGTGCAGCGACTGAGAATCCAGAGGACATTGATGTGATAAACTGTTCCCATTGGTGGAAGGATTGAGAATCCAGAGCACATCGATGTGATAAACTGTTCCCATTGGTGGAAGGACTGAGAATCCAGAGGACTTCGATGTGATAAACTGTTCCAATTGGTGCAGGGAGTGAGAAACCAGAGCACATTGAGGTGATAAAATATTCCCATTGGAGGAAGACTGAGAATCCAGAGGTCATCGATGTGATAAACAATTCCCATTGGTGCAGGGACTAAGAATACAGAGGACATTGATGTGATAAACTGTTCCAATAGGTGGAGCGACTGAGAATCCAGAGGACATCGATGTGATAAATTGTTCCCATTGGTGCAGGGACTGAGAATCCAGAGGACCCTGATGTGATTTACTATTCTCATTGGTGGAGGAACTGAGAATCCAGAGGACATCGATGTGATACATTGTACACATTGGTGCGGAGAGTGAGAATCCAGAGGACCTTGATGTCATAAACTGTTCCCATTGGTGGAGGGACTGAGAATCCAGAGGACATCGATGTGATAACCTGTTCCCATTGGTGCAGAGACTGAGAATCCAGAGGACATCGATGCGATAAACTGTTCCCACTGGTGGAGGGACTGAGAATCCAGAGGACAGCGACGTGATAAAATGTTCCCATTGGTGACGGGACTGAGATTCCTGAGGAGATCGATGTGATAAACTGTTCCCATTGGTGCAGGGACTGAGAAACCATAGTACATCGATGTGATAAACTGTTCCCATTGGTGCAGGGACTGAGAATACAGAGGACATCGATGTGATAAACTGTTCCCATTGGTGCAGGGACTGAGAATCCAGAGTACAGCAATGTGATAAACTGTTCCCATTGGTGCAGGACTGAGAATCCAGAGGACATCGATGTGATAAACTGTTCCCATTGGTGCAGGGACTGAGAATCCAGAGGACATCGATGTGATAAACTGTTCCCATTGGTGCAGGGACCGAGAATCCAGAGGACATCGATGTGATAAACTGCTCCCATTGGTGCAGAGACAGGGAATCCAGAGGACATCGAAGTGATAAACTGTTCCCACTGGTGGAGGGACTGAGAATCCAGAGGACATCAATGTGATAAACTGTTCACACTACTGGAGGAACTGAGAATCCAGAGGACGTCGAAGTGATAAATTGTTCCCTTCGGTGGAAGGACTGAGAATCCAGAGGACATCGATGTGATAAACTGTTCCCATTGTTGCAGGGACTGAGAATCCAGAGGACATCGATGTGATAAACTGTTCCCATTGGTGCAGGGACTGAGAATCCAGAGGACATCAATGTGATAAACTGTTCCCACTGGTGCAGGGACTGAGAATCAAGAGGACATCGATGTGATAAACTGTCCCCATTGGTGCACGGACTGAGAATCCAGAAGACATTGATGCAATAAACTGTTCCCTTTGGTGCAGGGACTGAGAATCCAGAGGACCTTGATGGGATAAACGGTTCCCTTCGGTGGAAGGACTGAGAATCCAGAGGACATCGATGTGATAAACTATTCCCATTGGTGCAGGGACTGAGAATCCAGAGGACATCGATGTAATAAACTGTTCCCATTGGTGGAGGGACTGAGAATCCCGAGGACAAGGATGTGATAAAATGTTCTCTTTGGTGTAGGGACTGAGAATCCAGAGGACATCAATGCGATAAACTATTCCCATTGGTGCAGAGACAGGGAATCCAGAGGACATCGATGTGATAAACTGTTCCCACTGGTGCAGAGAGTGAGTTTCCAGAGGAGATCGATGTGATAAACTGTTCCAATTGGTGCAGGGACTGAGAATCCAGAGGACATCGATGTTATAAACTGTTCCCATTGGTGCAGGGACTGAGAATCCAGTGGACATCGATGCGATAAACTGTTCCCATTGGTGGAGGGACTGAGAATCCAGAGGACATCGATGTGATCAAGTGTTCCCATTGGTGCAGGGGCTGAGAATCCAGAGGACATCGATGTGATAAACTGTTCCCATTGGTGCAGGGACTGAGAATCCAGAGGACATCGATGCGATATACTGTTCCCATTGGTGCAGTGACTGAGAATCCAGAGGACATCGATGTGATAAACTGTTCTCATTGGTGCAGGGACTGAGAATCCAGAGGACATCGATGTGATAAACTGTTCGCATTGGTGCAGGGACTGAGAATCCAGAGGACATCGATGTGATAAACTGTTCCCATTGGTGCAGGGACTGAGAATCCAGAGGACATCGATGTGATATACTGTTCTCATTGGTGCAGGGACTGAGAATCCAGAGGACATCGATGTGATAAACTCTTCCCATCGCTGGAAGGACTGAGAATCCAGAGTACATCGATGCGAGAAACTATTCCCATTGGTGCAGGGACAGAGAATCCAGAGGACATCGATGTGATAAACTGTTCCCATTGGTGCAGGGACCGAGAATCCAGAGGACATCGATGAGATAAACTGTTCCCATTGGTGCAGGGACTGAGAATCCAGAGGACATCGATGAGATAAACTGTTCCCATTGGTGCAGGGACTGAGAATCCAGAGTACATCGATGTGATAAACTGTTCCCATTGGTGGAAGGACTGAGAATCCAGAGGACATCTATGTGATAAACTGTTCCCATTGGTGGAGGGTGAGAATCCAGAGGACATCGATGTGATAAATTGTTCTCATTGGTGAAGGGACTGAGAATACAGAGGACCCTGATGTGATATACTGTTCCAATTGGTGCAGGGAGTGAGAATCCAGAGGACATCGATGTGATAAACTGTTCCCATTGGTGCAGGGAGTGAGAATGCAGAGGACATCGATGCAATAAACTGTTCCCATTGGTGCAGGGACTGAGAATCCAGAGGACATCGATGTGATAAACTGTTCCCATTGGTGCAGGGACTGAGAATCCAGAGGACGTTGATGCGATAAATTGTTCGCATTGGTGCAACGACTGAGAATCCAGAGGACATCGATGTGATAAACTGTTCCCACTGGTGCAGAGAGTGAGTTTCCAGAGGAGATCGATGTGATAAACTGTTCCAATTGGTGCAAGGACTGAGAATGCAGAGGACATCGATGTGATAAACTGCTCCCATTGGTGCAGGGACTGAGAACCCAGAGGACATCGATGTGATAAACTGTTCCCATTGGTGGAGGGACTGAGAACCCAGAGGACATCGATGTGATAAACTGTTCCCATTGCTGGAGGGACTGAGAACCCAGAGGACATCGATGTGATAAACTGTTCCCATTGGTGCAGGGACTGAGTATCGAGAGTACATCGATGTGATAAACTGTTCCCATTGGTGCAGGGACCTAGAATCCTGAGGACATCGATGCGATAAACTGTTCCCATTGGTGCAGGAACTGAGAATCCAGAGGACATCGATGTGATAAACTGTTCCCATTGGTGGAGGGACTGAGAATCCAGAGGACATCGATGTGATAAACTGTTCCCATTGGTGCAGCGACTGAGAATCCAGAGGACATTGATGTGATAAACTGTTCCCATTGGTGCAGCAACTGAGAATCCAGAGGACTTCGATGTGATAAACTGTTCCCATTGGGGGAAGGATTGAGAATCCAGAGCACATCGATGTGATAAACTGTTCCCATTGGTGGAAGGACTGAGAATCCAGAGGACTTCGATGTGATAAACTGTTCCCATTGGTGCAGGGAGTGAGAAACCAGAGCACATTGAGGTGATAACCTATTCCCATTGGAGGAAGACTGAGAATCCAGAGGTCATCGATGTGATAAACTGTTCCCATTGGTGCAGGGACTGAGAATCCAGAGGACCCTGATGTGATTTACTATTCTCATTGGTGGAGGGACTGAGAATCCAGAGGACATCGATGTGATACACTGTTCACATTGGTGCAGAGAGTGAGAATCCAGAGGACCTTGATGTGATAAACTGTTCCCATTGGTGCAGGGACTGAGAATCCAGAGGACATCGATGTGATAAACTGTTCCCATTGGTGCAGGGACTGAGAATCCAGAGGACATCGATGTGATAAACTGTTCCCATTGATGGATGTACTGAGAATCCAGAGTACAGCGACGTGATAAACTGTTCCCATTGGTGACGGGACTGAGATTCCAGAGGAGATCGATGTGATAAACTGTTCCCATTGGTGCACGGAATAAGAATCCATAGGACATCGATGTGATAAACTGTTCCCATTGGTGCAGGGACTGAGAATCCAGAGGACATCGATGTGATGAACTGTCCCCTTTGGTGCAGGGACTGAGAATCCAGAGTACAGCAATGTGAGAAACTGTTCCCATTGGTGCAGGGACTGAGAATCCAGAGGACATCGATGTGATAAACTGTTCCCATTGGTGCAGGGACTGAGAATCCAGAGGACATCGATGTGATAAATTGTTCCCATTGGTGCAGAGACAGGGAATCCAGAGGACATCGATGTGATAAACTGTTCCCACTGGCGGAGGGACTGAGAATCCAGAGGACATCAATGTGATAAACTGTTCACAATAGTGGAGGAACTGAGAATCCAGAGGACGTCGAAGCGATAAATTGTTCCCTTCGGTGGAAGGACTGAGAATCCAAAGGACATCGATGTGATAAACTGTTCCCATTGTTGCTGCGACTGAGAATCCAGAGGACATCGATGTGATAAACTGTTCCCATTGGTGCAGGGACTGAGAATCCATAGGACATCGATGTGATAAACTGTTCCCATTGGTGGAGGGACTGAGAATCCAGAGGACATCGATGTGATCAACTATTCCCTTTGGTGCAGGGACTGAGAATCCAGAGGACATCGATGTGATCAACTGTTCCCATTGGTGCAGGGACTGAGAATCCAGAGGACATCGATGTGATAAACTGTTCCCATTGGTGCAGGGGCTGAGAATCCAGAGGACATCGATGTGATAAACTGTTCCCATTGGTGGAAGGACTGAGAATCCAGTGGACATCGATGTGATTAACAGTTCCCATTGGTGCAGGGACTTAGAATCCAGAGGACATCGATGTGATATACTGTTCCCATTGGTGGAGGGTGAGAATCCAGAGGACAACGATGTGATAAATTGTTCTCATTGGTGAAGGGACTGAGAATCCAGAGGACCCTGATGTGATATACTGTTCCAATTGGTGCAGGGAGTGAGAATCCAGAGGACATCGATGTGATAAACTGTTCCCATTGGTGCAGGGACTGAGAATCCTGAGGACATCGATGCGATAAACTGTTCCCATTGGTGCAGGGACTGAGAATCCAGAGGACATCGATGTGATAAACTGTTCCCATTGGTAGAGGGACAGAGAATCCAGAGGACATCGATGTGATAAACTGTTCCCATTGGTGCAGCGACTGAGAATCCAGAGGACATTGATGTGATAAACTGTTCCCATTGGTGCAGCAACTGAGAATCCAGAGGACTTCGATGTGATAAACTGTTCCCATTGGTGGAAGGATTGAGAATCCAGAGCACATCGATGTGATAAACTGTTCCCATTGGTGGAAGGACTGAGAATCCAGAGGACTTCGATGTGATAAACTGTTCCCATTGGTGCAGGGACTGAGAATCCAGAGGACCCTAATGTGATTTACTATTCTCATTGGTGGAGGGACTGAGAATCCAGAGGACATCGATGTGATACACTGTTCACATTGGTGCAGAGAGTGAGAATCCAGAGGACCTTGATGTGATAAACTGTTCCCATTGGTGCAGGGACTGAGAATCCAGAGCACATCGATGTGATAAACTGTTCCCATTGATGCAGGGACTGAGAATCCAGAGGACATCGATGCGATAAACAGTTCGCATTGCTGCAGGAACTGAAATCCAGAGGACATCGATGTGATAAACTGTTCCCATTGATGGATGTACTGAGAATCCAGAGTACAGCGACGTGATAAACTGTTCCCATTGGTGACGGGACTGAGATTCCAGAGGAGATCGATGTGATAAACTGTTCCCATTGGTGCAGGGAATAAGAATCCATAGGACATCGATGTGATAAACTGTTCCCATTGGTGCAGGGACTGAGAATCCAGAGGACATCGATGTGATGAACTGTCCCCTTTGGTGCAGGGACTGAGAATCCAGAGTACAGCAATGTGAGAAACTGTTCCCATTGGTGCAGGGACTGAGAATCCAGAGGACATCGATGTGATAAACTGTTCCCATTGGTGCAGGGACTGAGAATCCAGAGGACATCGATGTGATAAATTGTTCCCATTGGTGCAGAGACAGGGAATCCAGAGGACATCGATGTGATAAACTGTTCCCACTGGCGGAGGGACTGAGAATCCAGAGGACATCAATGTGATAAACTGTTCACATTAGTGGAGGAACTGAGAATCCAGAGGACGTCGAAGCGATAAATTGTTCCCTTCGGTGGAAGGACTGAGAATCCAAAGGACATCGATGTGATAAACTGTTCCCATTGTTGCAGCGACTGAGAATCCAGAGGACATTGATGTGATAAACTGTTCCCATTGGTGCAGGGACTGAGAATCCAGAGGACATCGATGTGATAAACTGTTCCCATTGGTGGAGGGACTGAGAATCCAGAGGACATCGATGTGATCAACTATTCCCTTTGGTGCAGGGACTGAGAATCCAGAGGACATCGATGTGATCAACTGTTCCCATTGGTGCAGGGACTGAGAATCCAGAGGACATCGATGTGATAAACTGTTCCCATTGGTGCAGGGGCTGAGAATCCAGACGACATCGATGTGATAAACTGTTCCCATTGGTGGAAGGACTGAGAATCCAGAGGACATCGATGTGATTAACAGTTCCCATTGGTGCAGGGACTTAGAATCCAGAGGACATCGATGTGATAAACTGTTCCCATTGGTGGAGGGAGAGAATCCAGAGGACATCGATGTGATAAATTGTTCTCATTGGTGAAGGGACTGAGAATCCAGAGGACCCTGATGTGATATACTGTTCCAATTGGTGCAGGGAGTGAGAATCCAGAGGACATCGATGTGATAAACTGTTCCCATTGGTGCAGGGAGTGAGAATGCAGAGGACATCGATGCAATAAACTGTTCCCATTGGTGCAGGGCCTGAGAATCCAGAGGACATCGATGAGATAAACTGCTCCCATTGGTGCAAGGACTGAGAATCCAGAGGACGTTGATGCGATAAATTGTTCGCATTGGTGCAGCGACTGAGAATCCAGAGGACATCGATGTGATAAACTGTTCCCACTGGTGCAGAGAGTGAGTTTCCAGAGGAGATCGATGTGATAAACTGTTCCAATTGATGCAGGGACTGAGAATCCAGAGGACATCGATGTGATAAACTGCTCCCATTGGTGCAGGGACTGAGAACCCAGAGGACATCGATGTGATAAACTGTTCCCATTGGTGGAGGGACTGAGAACCCAGAGGACATCGATGTGATAAACTGTTCCCATTGCTGGAGGGACTGAGAAACCAGAGGACATCGATGTGATAAACTGTTCCCATTGGTGCAGGGACTGAGTATCGAGAGTACATCGACGTGATAAACTGTTCCCATTGGTGCAGGGACTGAGAATCCTGAGGACATCGATGCGATAAACTGTTCCCATTGGTGCAGGGACTGAGAATCCAGAGGACATCGATGTGATAAACTGTTCCCATTGGTGGAGGGACTGAGAATCCAGAGGACATCGATGTGATAAACTGTTCCCATTGCTGCAGCGACTGAGAATCCAGAGGACATCGATGTGATAAACTGTTCCCATTGGTGGAGGGACTGAGAATCCAGAGGACATCGATGTGATAAACTGTTCCCATTGGTGCAGCAACTGAGAATCCAGAGGACTTCGATGTGATAAACTGTTCCCATTGGTGGAAGGATTGAGAATCCAGAGCACATCGATGTGATAAACTGTTCCCATTGGTGGAAGGACTGAGAATCCAGAGGACTTCGATGTGATAAACTGTTCCCATTGGTGCAGGGACTGAGAATCCAGAGGTCATCGATGTGATAAACTGTTCCCATTGGTGCAGGGACTGAGAATCCAGAGGACCCTGATGTGATTTACTATTCTCATTGGTGGAGGGACTGAGAATCCAGAGGACATCGATGTGATACACTGTTCACATTGGTGCAGAGAGTGAGAATCCAGAGGACCTTGATGTGATAAACTGTTCCCATTGGTGCAGGGACTGAGAATCCAGACGACATCGATGTGATAAACTGTTCCCATTGGTGCAGGGACTGAGAATCCAGAGGACATCGATGCGATAAACTGTTCGCATTGCGGCAGGAACTGAAATCCAGAGGACATCGATGTGATAAACTGTTCCCATTGATGGATGTACTGAGAATCCAGAGTACAGCGACGTGATAAACTGTTCCCATTGGTGACGGGACTGAGATTCCAGAGGAGATCGATGTGATAAACTGTTCCCATTGGTGCAGGGAATAAGAATACATAGGACATCGATGTGATAAACTGTTCCCATTGGTGCAGGGACTGAGAATCCAGAGGACATCGATGTGATGAACTGTCCCCTTTGGTGCAGGGACTGAGAATCCAGAGTACAGCAATGTGAGAAACTGTTCCCATTGGTGCAGGGACTGAGAATCCAGAGGACATCGATGTGATAAACTGTTCCCATTGGTGCAGGGACTGAGAATCCAGAGGACATCGATGTGATAAATTGTTCCCATTGGTGCAGAGACAGGGAATCCAGAGGACATCGATGTGATAAACTGTTCCCACTGGCGGAGGGACTGAGAATCCAGAGGACATCAATGTGATAAACTGTTCACATTAGTGGAGGAACTGAGAATCCAGACGACGTCGAAGCGATAAATTGTTCCCTTCGGTGGAAGGACTGAGAATCCAAAGGACATCGATGTGATAAACTGTTCCCATTGTTGCAGCGACTGAGAATCCAGAGGACATCGATGTGATAAACTGTTCCCATTGGTGCAGGGACTGAGAATCCAGAGGACATCGATGTGATAAACTGTTCCCATTGGTGGAGGGACTGAGAATCCAGAGGACATCGATGTGATCAACTATTCCCTTTGGTGCAGGGACTGAGAATCCAGAGGACATCGATGTGATCAACTGTTCCCATTGGTGCAGGGACTGAGAATCCAGAGGACATCGATGTGATAAACTGTTCCCATTGGTGCAGGGAGTGAGAATCCAGAGGACATTGATGCGAAAAACTGTTCCCATTGGTGCAGCGACGGAGAATCCAGAGGACATCGATGTGATTAACAGTTCCCATTGGTGCAGGGACTTAGAATCCAGAGGACATCGATGTGATAAACTGTTCCCATTGGTGGAGGGTGAGAATCCAGAGGACATCGATGTGATAAATTGTTCTCATTGGTGAAGGGACTGAGAATCCAGAGGACCCTGATGTGATATACTGTTCCAATTGGTGCAGGGAGTGAGAATCCAGAGGACATCGATGTGATAAACTGTTCCCATTGGTGCAGGGAGTGAGAATGCAGAGGACATCGATGCAATAAACTGTTCCCATTGGTGCAGGGCCTGAGAATCCAGAGGACATCGATGAGATAAACTGTTCCCATTGGTGCAGGGACTGAGAATCCAGAGGACATTGATGCGATAAATTGTTCGCATTGGTGCAGCGACTGAGAATCCAGAGGACATCGATGTGATAAACTGTTCCCACTGGAGCAGAGAGTGAGTTTCCAGAGGAGATCGATGTGATAAACTGTTCCAATTGATGCAGGGACTGAGAATCCAGAGGACATCGATGTGATAAACTGCTCCCATTGGTGCAGGGACTGAGAACCCAGAGGACATCGATGTGATAAACTGTTCCCATTGGTGGAGGGACTGAGAACCCAGAGGACATCGATGTGATAAACTGTTCCCATTGCTGGAGGGACTGAGAACCCAGAGGACATCGATGTGATAAACTGTTCCCATTGGTGCAGGGACTGAGTATCGAGAGTACATCGACGTGATAAACTGTTCCCATTGGTGCAGGGACTGAGAATCCTGAGGACATCGATGCGATAAACTGTTCCCATTGGTGCAGGAACTGAGAATCCAGAGGACATCGATGTGATAAACTGTTCCCATTGGTGGAGGGACTGAGAATCCAGAGGACATCGATGTGATAAACTGTTCCCATTGGTGCAGCGACTGAGAATCCAGAGGACATTGATGTGATAAACTGTTCCCATTGGTGCAGCGACTGAGAATCCAGAGGACATTGATGTGATAAACTGTTCCCATTGGTGGAAGGATTGAGAATCCAGAGCACATCGATCTGATAAACTGTTCCAATTGGTGGAAGGACTAAGAATCCAGAGGACTTCGATGTGATAAACTGTTCCCATTGGTGCAGGGAGTGAGAAACCAGAGCACATTGAGGTGATAACCTATTCCCATTGGAGGAAGACTGAGAATCCAGAGGTCATCGATGTGATAAACTGTTCCCATTGGTGCAGGGACTGAGAATCCAGAGGACCCTGATGTGATTTACTATTCTCATTGGTGGAGGGACTGAGAATCCAGAGGACATCGATGTGATACACTGTTCACATTGGTGCAGAGAGTGAGAATCCAGAGGACCTTGATGTGATAAACTGTTCCCATTGGTGCAGGGACTGAGAATCCAGAGCACATCGATGTGATAAACTGTTCCCATTGGTGCAGGGACTGAGAATCCAGAGGACATCGATGCGATAAACTGTTCGCATTGGTGCAGGGACTGAAATCCAGAGGACATCGATGTGATAAACTGTTCCCATTGATGGATGTACTGAGAATCCAGAGTACAGCGACGTGATAAACTGTTCCCATTGGTTACGGGACTGAGATTCCAGAGGAGATCGATGTGATAAACTGTTCCCATTGGTGCAGGGAATAAGAATCCATAGGACATCGATGTGATAAACTGTTCCCATTGGTGCAGGGACTGAGAATCCTGAGGACATCGATGTGATGAACTGTTCCCTTTGGTGCAGGGACTGAGAATCCAGAGTACAGCAATGTGAGAAACTGTTCCCATTGGTGCAGGGACTGAGAATCCAGAGGACATCGATGTGATAAACTGTTCCCATTGGTGCAGGGACTGAGAATCCAGAGGACATCGATGTGATAAATTGTTCCCATTGGTGCAGAGACAGGGAATCCAAAGGTCATCGATGTGATAAACTGTTCCCACTGGCGGAGGGACTGAGAATCCAGAGGACATCAATGTGATAAACTGTTCACATTAGTGGAGGAACTGAGAATCCAGAGGACGTCGAAGCGAAAAATTGTTCCCTTCGGTGGAAGGACTGAGAATCCAAAGGACATCGATGTGATAAACTGTTCCCATTGGTGGAGGGACTGAGAATCCAGAGGACATCGATGTGATAAACTGTTCCCATTGGTGGAGGGACTGAGAATCCAGAGGACATCGATGTGATAAACTATTCCTATTGGTGCAGGGACTGAGAATCCAGAGGACATCGATGTGATAAACTGTTCCCATTGGTGGAGGGACTGAGAATCCAGAGGACATCGATGTGATCAACTATTCCCTTTGGTGCAGGGACTGAGAATCCAGAGGACATCGATGTGATCAACTGTTCCCATTGGTGCAGGGACTGAGAATCCAGAGGACATCGATGTGATAAACTGTTCCCATTGGTGCAGGGGCTGAGAATCCAGAGGACATCGATGTGATAAACTGTTCCCATTGGTGGAAGGACTGAGAATCCAGAGGACATCGATGTGATTAACAGTTCCCATTGGTGCAGGGACTTAGAATCCAGAGGACATCGATGTGATAAACTGTTCCCATTGGTGGAGGGTGAGAATCCAGAGGACATCGATGTGATAAATTGTTCTCATTGGTGAAGGGACTGAGAATCCAGAGGACCCTGATGTGACATACTGTTCCAATTGGTGCAGGGAGTGAGAATCCAGAGGACATCGATGTGATAAACTGTTCCCATTGGTGCAGGGAGTGAGAATGCAGAGGACATCGATGCAATAAACTGTTCCCATTGGTGCAGGGACTGAGAATCCAGAGGACATCGATGAGATAAACTGTTCCCATTGGTGCAGGGACTGAGAATCCAGAGGACGTTGATGCGATAAATTGTTCGCATTGGTGCAGCAACTGAGAATCCAGAGGACATCGATGTGATAAACTGTTCCCAATGGTGCTGGGACTGAGAATCCAGAGGACATCAATGTGATAAACTGTTCCCATTGGTGCAGAGACAGGGAATCCAGAGGACATCGATGTGATAAACTGTTCCCACTGGTGGAGGGACTGAGATTCCAGAGGACATCGATGTGATAAACTGTTCCCATTGGTGCAGGGATTGAGAATCCAGAGGACATCGATGTGATAAACTGTTCCCATTGGTGCAGGGACTGAGAATCCAGAGGACATCGATGTGATAAACTATTCCCACTGGTGCAGAGAGTGAGTTTCCAGAGGAGATCGATGTGATAAACTGTTCCAATTGGTGGAGGGACTGAGAATCCAGAGGACATCGATGTGATAAACTGTTCCCATTGGTGCAGGGACTGAGAATCCAGAGGACCCTGATGTGATATACTATTCTCATTGGTGCAGGGAGTGAGAATCCAGAGGACATTGATGCGAAAAACTGTTCCCATTGGTGCAGCGACGGAGAATCCAGAGGACATCGATGTGATAAACTGTTCCCACTGGTGGATGTACCGAGAATACAGAGTACAGCGACGTGATAAACTATTCCCATTGGTGCAGGGACTGAGAATCCAGAGTACATCAATGTGATAAACTGTTCCCATTGGTGCAGGGACTGAGAATCCAGAGGACATCGATGTGATAAACTGTTCCCATTGGTGTAGGGACTGAGAATCCACAGGACGTCGATGTGATAAACTGTTCCCATTGGTGCAGGGACTGAGAATCCAGAGGACATCGATGTGATAAACTGTTCCCATTGGTGCAGGGACTGAGAATCCAGAGTACAGCAATGTGATAAACTGTTCCCATTGGTGCAGGGACTGAGAATCCAGAGGACATCGATGTGATAAACTGTTCCCATTGGTGTAGGGACTGAAAATCCACAGGACGTCCATGTGATAAACTGTTCCCATTGGTGCAGGGACTGAGAATCCAGAGGACATCGATGTGATAAACTGTTCCCATTGGTGCAGAGACAGGGAATCCAGAGCACATCGATGTGATAAACTGTTCCCACTGGTGGAGGGACTGAGAATCCAGAGGAAATCAATGTGATAAACTGTTCACATTGGTGGAGGGACTGAGAATCCAGAGGACGTCGAAGCGATAAATTGTTCCCTTCGGTGGAAGGACTGAGAATCCAGAGGACATCGATGTGATAAACTGTTCCCATTGTTGCAGGGACTGAGAATCCAGAGGACATCGATGTGATAAACTGTTCCCATTGGTGCAGGGACTGAGAATCCAGAATACATCGATGTGATAAACTGTTCCCACTGGTGCAGGGACTGAGAATCCAGAGGACATCGATGTGATAAACTATTCCCATTGGTGCAGCGAATGAGAATCCAGACGACATTGATGTGATCAACTGTTCCCATTGGTGGAAGGACTGAGAATCCAGAGGTCATCGATGTGATAAACAATTCCCATTCGTGGAGGGACTGAGAATCCAGAGGACATCGATGTGATAAACTGTTCCCATTGGTGCAGGGAGTGAGAATCCAGAGGACATCGATGTAATAAACTGTTCCCATTGGTCCAGGGACTGAGAATCCAGAGGACCTTGATGTGATAAACTCTTCCCATTGGTGCAGAGAGTGAGAATCCAGCGGAAATGCATGTGATAAACTGTTCCCATTGGTGGAGGGACTGAGAATCCAGAGGACATCGATGTGATAAACTGTTCCCTTTGGTGCAGGGATTGAGAATCCAGAGGACATCGATGTGATCAACTGTTCAGATTGATGGATGTACTGAGAATCCAGAGGACATCGATGTGATAAACTGTTCTCATTGGTGCAGGGACTGAGAATCCAGAGGACATCGATGTGATAAACTGTTCCCATTGGTGCAGGGACTGTGAATCCAGAGTACAGCAATGTTATGAACTGTTCCCATTGGTGCAGGGACTGAGAATCCAGAGGACATCGATGTGAAAAACTGTTCCCATTGGTGCAGGGAGTTAGAATCCAGAGGACATCGATGTGATAAACTGTTCCCATTGGTGCAGGGACTGAGAATCCTGAGGACATCGATGTGATGAACTGTTCCCTTTGGTGCAGGGACTGAGAATCCAGAGTACAGCAATGTGAGAAACTGTTCCCATTGGTGCAGGGACTGAGAATCCAGAGGACATCGATGTGATAAACTGTTCCCATTGGTGCAGGGACTGAGAATCCAGAGGACATCGATGTGATAAATTGTTCCCATTGGTGCAGAGACAGGGAATCCAAAGGTCATCGATGTGATAAACTGTTCCCACTGGCGGAGGGACTGAGAATCCAGAGGACATCAATGTGATAAACTGTTCACATTAGTGGAGGAACTGAGAATCCAGAGGACGTCGAAGCGAAAAATTGTTCCCTTCGGTGGAAGGACTGAGAATCCAAAGGACATCGATGTGATAAACTGTTCCCATTGGTGGAGGGACTGAGAATCCAGAGGACATCGATGTGATAAACTGTTCCCATTGGTGGAGGGACTGAGAATCCAGAGGACATCGATGTGATAAACTATTCCTATTGGTGCAGGGACTGAGAATCCAGAGGACATCGATGTGATAAACTGTTCCCATTGGTGGAGGGACTGAGAATCCAGAGGACATCGATGTGATCAACTATTCCCTTTGGTGCAGGGACTGAGAATCCAGAGGACATCGATGTGATCAACTGTTCCCATTGGTGCAGGGACTGAGAATCCAGAGGACATCGATGTGATAAACTGTTCCCATTGGTGCAGGGGCTGAGAATCCAGAGGACATCGATGTGATAAACTGTTCCCATTGGTGGAAGGACTGAGAATCCAGAGGACATCGATGTGATTAACAGTTCCCATTGGTGCAGGGACTTAGAATCCAGAGGACATCGATGTGATAAACTGTTCCCATTGGTGGAGGGTGAGAATCCAGAGGACATCGATGTGATAAATTGTTCTCATTGGTGAAGGGACTGAGAATCCAGAGGACCCTGATGTGACATACTGTTCCAATTGGTGCAGGGAGTGAGAATCCAGAGGACATCGATGTGATAAACTGTTCCCATTGGTGCAGGGAGTGAGAATGCAGAGGACATCGATGCAATAAACTGTTCCCATTGGTGCAGGGACTGAGAATCCAGAGGACATCGATGAGATAAACTGTTCCCATTGGTGCAGGGACTGAGAATCCAGAGGACGTTGATGCGATAAATTGTTCGCATTGGTGCAGCAACTGAGAATCCAGAGGACATCGATGTGATAAACTGTTCCCAATGGTGCTGGGACTGAGAATCCAGAGGACATCAATGTGATAAACTGTTCCCATTGGTGCAGAGACAGGGAATCCAGAGGACATCGATGTGATAAACTGTTCCCACTGGTGGAGGGACTGAGATTCCAGAGGACATCGATGTGATAAACTGTTCCCATTGGTGCAGGGATTGAGAATCCAGAGGACATCGATGTGATAAACTGTTCCCATTGGTGCAGGGACTGAGAATCCAGAGGACATCGATGTGATAAACTATTCCCACTGGTGCAGAGAGTGAGTTTCCAGAGGAGATCGATGTGATAAACTGTTCCAATTGGTGGAGGGACTGAGAATCCAGAGGACATCGATGTGATAAACTGTTCCCATTGGTGCAGGGACTGAGAATCCAGAGGACCCTGATGTGATATACTATTCTCATTGGTGCAGGGAGTGAGAATCCAGAGGACATTGATGCGAAAAACTGTTCCCATTGGTGCAGCGACGGAGAATCCAGAGGACATCGATGTGATAAACTGTTCCCACTGGTGGATGTACCGAGAATACAGAGTACAGCGACGTGATAAACTATTCCCATTGGTGCAGGGACTGAGAATCCAGAGTACATCAATGTGATAAACTGTTCCCATTGGTGCAGGGACTGAGAATCCAGAGGACATCGATGTGATAAACTGTTCCCATTGGTGTAGGGACTGAGAATCCACAGGACGTCGATGTGATAAACTGTTCCCATTGGTGCAGGGACTGAGAATCCAGAGGACATCGATGTGATAAACTGTTCCCATTGGTGCAGGGACTGAGAATCCAGAGTACAGCAATGTGATAAACTGTTCCCATTGGTGCAGGGACTGAGAATCCAGAGGACATCGATGTGATAAACTGTTCCCATTGGTGTAGGGACTGAAAATCCACAGGACGTCCATGTGATAAACTGTTCCCATTGGTGCAGGGACTGAGAATCCAGAGGACATCGATGTGATAAACTGTTCCCATTGGTGCAGAGACAGGGAATCCAGAGCACATCGATGTGATAAACTGTTCCCACTGGTGGAGGGACTGAGAATCCAGAGGAAATCAATGTGATAAACTGTTCACATTGGTGGAGGGACTGAGAATCCAGAGGACGTCGAAGCGATAAATTGTTCCCTTCGGTGGAAGGACTGAGAATCCAGAGGACATCGATGTGATAAACTGTTCCCATTGTTGCAGGGACTGAGAATCCAGAGGACATCGATGTGATAAACTGTTCCCATTGGTGCAGGGACTGAGAATCCAGAATACATCGATGTGATAAACTGTTCCCACTGGTGCAGGGACTGAGAATCCAGAGGACATCGATGTGATAAACTATTCCCATTGGTGCAGCGAATGAGAATCCAGACGACATTGATGTGATCAACTGTTCCCATTGGTGGAAGGACTGAGAATCCAGAGGTCATCGATGTGATAAACAATTCCCATTCGTGGAGGGACTGAGAATCCAGAGGACATCGATGTGATAAACTGTTCCCATTGGTGCAGGGAGTGAGAATCCAGAGGACATCGATGTAATAAACTGTTCCCATTGGTCCAGGGACTGAGAATCCAGAGGACCTTGATGTGATAAACTCTTCCCATTGGTGCAGAGAGTGAGAATCCAGCGGAAATGCATGTGATAAACTGTTCCCATTGGTGGAGGGACTGAGAATCCAGAGGACATCGATGTGATAAACTGTTCCCTTTGGTGCAGGGATTGAGAATCCAGAGGACATCGATGTGATCAACTGTTCAGATTGATGGATGTACTGAGAATCCAGAGGACATCGATGTGATAAACTGTTCTCATTGGTGCAGGGACTGAGAATCCAGAGGACATCGATGTGATAAACTGTTCCCATTGGTGCAGGGACTGTGAATCCAGAGTACAGCAATGTTATGAACTGTTCCCATTGGTGCAGGGACTGAGAATCCAGAGGACATCGATGTGAAAAACTGTTCCCATTGGTGCAGGGAGTTAGAATCCAGAGGACATCGATGTGATAAACTTTTCCCACTGGTGCAGGGACTGAGAATCCAGAGGACATCGATGTGATACACTGTTCCCATTAGTGCAGGGACTGAGAATCCAGAGGACATCGATGCAATAAACTGTTCCCATTGGTGCAGGGACTGAGAATCCAGAGGACCTTTATGGGATAAACTGTTCCCATTATTGCAGGGACTGAGAATCCAGAGGACATCGATGTGATAAACTGTTCCCATTGGTGCAGGGACGGAGAATCCAGAAGACATCGATGTGATAAACTGTTCCCACTGGTGCAGGGACTGAGAATCCAGAGGACATCGATGTGATACACTGTTCGTATTGGTGCCGGGACTGAGAATCCAGAGGACATCGATGTTATAAATTGTTCCCCTTGGTGCAGGGAGTGAGAATCCAGAGGACATCGATGCAATAAACTGCTCCCATTGGTGCAGGGACTGAGAATCCAGAGGACTTTGATGGGATAAACTGTTCCCATTGGTGCAGGGACTGAGAATCCAGAGGACATCGATGTGATAGACTGTTCCCATTGGTGCAGGGAGTGAGAATCCAGAGGACATCGATGCAATAAACTGTTCCCTTTGGTGCAGGGACTGAGAATCCAGAGGACCTTGATGTGATAAACGGTTCCCATTGGTGCAGAGAGTGAGAATCCAGCGGACATGGATGTGATAAACTGTTCCCATTGGTGGAGGGACTGAGAAACCAGAGGACATCGATGTGATAAACTGTTCCCTTTGGTGCAGGGATTGAGAATCCAGAGGACATCGATGTGATAAACTGTTCCCATTGGTGCAGGGATTGAGAATCCAGAGGACATCGATGTGATAAACTGTTCCCATTGGTGCAGGGACTGAGAATCCAGAGGACATCGATGTGATAAACTGTTCTCATCGGTGCAGGGACTGAGAATCCAGAGGACGTCGATGCGATAAATTGTTCCCATTGGTGCAGGGACTGAGAATCCAGAGGACATCGATGTGATAAACTATTCCCACTGGTGCAGAGAGTGAGTTTCCAGAGGAGATCGATGTGATAAACTGTTCCAATTGGTGGAGGGACTGAGAATCCAGAGGACATCGATGTGATAAACTGTTCCCATTGGTGCAGGGACTGAGAATCCAGAGGACCCTGATGTGATATACTATTCTCATTGGTGCAGGGAGTGAGAATCCAGAGGACATTGATGCGAAAAACTGTTCCCATTGGTGCAGCGACGGAGAATCCAGAGGACATCGATGTGATAAACTGTTCCCACTGGTGGATGTACCGAGAATCCAGAGTACAGCGACGTGATAAACTGTTCCCATTGGTGCAGGGACTGAGAATCCAGAGTACAGCAATGTGATAAACTGTTCCCATTGGTGCAGGGACTGAGAATCCAGAGGACATCGATGTGATAAACTGTTCCCATTGGTGTAGGGACTGAGAATCCACAGGACGTCGATGTGATAAACTGTTCCCATTGGTGCAGGGACTGAGAATCCAGAGGACATCGATGTGATAAACTGTTCCCATTGGTGCAGGGACTGAGAATCCAGAGTACAGCAATGTGATAAACTGTTCCCATTGGTGCAGGGACTGAGAATCCAGAGGACATCGATGTGATAAACTGTTCCCATTGGTGTAGGGACTGAGAATCCACAGGACGTCCATGTGATAAACTGTTCCCATTGGTGCAGGGACTGAGAATCCAGAGGACATCGATGTGATAAACTGTTCCCATTGGTGCAGAGACAGGGAATCCAGAGCACATCGATGTGATAAACTGTTCCCACTGGTGGAGGGACTGAGAATCCAGAGGAAATCAATGTGATAAACTGTTCACATTGGTGGAGGGACTGAGAATCCAGAGGACGTCGAAGCAATAAATTGTTCCCTTCGGTGGAAGGACTGAGAATCCAGAGGACATCGATGTGATAAACTGTTCCCATTGTTGCAGGGACTGAGAATCCAGAGGACATCGATGTGATAAACTGTTCCCATTGGTGCAGGGACTGAGAATCCAGAATACATCGATGTGATAAACTGTTCCCACTGGTGCAGGGACTGAGAATCCAGAGGACATCGATGTGATAAACTGTTCCCATTGGTGCAGCGAATGAGAATCCAGACGACATTGATGTGATCAACTGTTCCCATTGGTGGAAGGACTGAGAATCCAGAGGTCATCGATGTGATAAACAATTCCCATTCGTGGAGTGACTGAGAATCCAGAGGACATCGATGTGATAAACTGTTCCCATTGGTGCAGGGAGTGAGAATCCAGAGGACATCGATGTAATAAACTGTTCCCATTGGTCCAGGGTCTGAGAATCCAGAGGACCTTGATGTGATAAACTGTTCCCATTGGTGCAGAGAGTGAGAATCCAGCGGACATGCATGTGATAAACTGTTCCCATTGGTGCAGGGACTGAGAATCCAGAGGACATCGATGTGATAAACTGTTCCCTTTGGTGCAGGGATTGAGAATCCAGAGGACATCGATGTGATCAACTGTTCCCATTGATGGATGTACTGAGAATCCAGAGGACATCGATGTGATAAACTGCTCTCATTGGTGCAGGGACTGAGAATCCAGAAGACATCGATGTGATAAACTGTTCCCATTGGTGCAGGGACTGTGAATCCAGAGTACAGCGATGTTATAAACTGTTCCCATTGGTGCAGGGACTGAGAATCCAGAGGACATCGATGTGAAAAACTGTTCCCATTGGTGCAGGGAGTTAGAATCCAGAGGACATCGATGTGATAAACTTTTCCCACTGGTGCAGGGACTGAGAATCCAGAGGACATCGATGTGATACACTGTTCCCATTAGTGCAGGGACTGAGAATCCAGAGGACATCGATGCAATAAACTGTTCCCATTGGTGCAGGGACTGAGAATCCAGAGGACCTTTATGGGATAAACTGTTCCCATTATTGCAGGGACTGAGAATCCAGAGGACATCGATGTGATAAACTGTTCCCATTGGTGCAGGGACTGAGAATCCAGAAGACATCGATGTGATAAACTGTTCCCACTGGTGCAGGGACTGAGAATCCAGAGGACATCGATGTGATACACTGTTCGTATTGGTGCCGGGACTGAGAATCCAGAGGAGATCGATGTTATAAATTGTTCCCCTTGGTGCAGGGAGTGAGAATCCAGAGGACATCGATGCAATAAACTGCTCCCATTGGTGCAGGGACTGAGAATCCAGAGGACTTTGATGGGATAAACTGTTCCCATTGGTGCAGGGACTGAGAATCCAGAGGACATCGATGTGATAGACTGTTCCCATTGGTGCAGGGAGTGAGAATCCAGAGGACATCGATGCAATAAACTGTTCCCTTTGGTGCAGGGACTGAGAATCCAGAGGACCTTGATGTGATAAACTGTTCCCATTGGTGCAGAGAGTGAGAATCCAGCGGACATGGATGTGATAAACTGTTCCCATTGGTGGAGGGACTGAGAAACCAGAGGACATCGATGTGATAAACTGTTCCCTTTGGTGCAGGGATTGAGAATCCAGAGGACATCGATGTGATAAACTGTTCCCATTGGTGCAGGGATTGAGAATCCAGAGGACATCGATGTGATAAACTGTTCCCATTGGTGCAGGGACTGAGAATCCAGTGGACATCGATGTGATAAACTGTTCTCATCGGTGCAGGGACTGAGAATCCAGAGGACGTCGATGCGATAAATTGTTCCCATTGGTGCAGGGACTGAGAATCCAGAGGACATCGATGTGATAAACTATTCCCACTGGTGCAGAGAGTGAGTTTCCAGAGGAGATCGATGTGATAAACTGTTCCAATTGGTGGAGGGACTGAGAATCCAGAGGACATCGATGTGATAAACTGTTCCCATTGGTGCAGGGACTGAGAATCCAGAGGACATCGATGTGATAAACTGTTCCAATTGGTGGAGGGACTGAGAATCCAGAGTACAGCAATGTGATAAACTTTTCCCATTGGTGGAGGGAATAAAAATCCAGAGTACAACGATGTGATAAACTGTTCCCACTGGTGCAGGGACTCAGAATCCAGAGGACATCGATGCAATAAACTGTTCCCATTGGTGGAGGGACTGAGAATCCAGAGGACATCGATGTGATAAACTGTTCCCATTGGTGGAGGGACTGAGAATCCAGAGGACATCGAAGTGATAAACTGTTCCCATTGGTGCAGCGAATGAGAATCCAGAGGACATTGATGTGATCAACTGTTCCCATTGGTGGAAGGACTGAGAATCCAGAGGACATCGATGTGATAAACTGTTCCCATTGGTGCAGGGAGAGAGAATCCAGAGCACATTGAGGTGATAAACTATTCCCATTGGAGGAAGACTGAGAATCCAGAGGTCATCGATGTGATAAACAATTCCCATTCGTGGAGGGACTGAGAATCCAGACGACATCGATGTGATAAACTGTTCCCATTGGTGCAGGGAGTGAGAATCCAGAGGACATCGATGCAATAAACTGTTCCCATTGGTGCAGGGACTGAGAATCCAGAGGACCTTGATGTGATAAACTGTTCCCATTGGTGCAGAGAGTGAGAATCCAGCGGACATGGATGTGATAAACTGTTCCCATTGGTGGAGGGACTGAGAATCCAGAGGACATCGAAGTGATAAACTGTTCCCTTTGGTGCAGGGATTGAGAATCCAGAGGACATCGATGTGATAAACTGTTCCCATTGGTGCAGGGACTGAGAATCCAGAGGACATCGATGTGATAAACTGTTCTCATTGGTGCAGGGACTGAGAATCCAGAGGACGTCGATGCGATAAATTGTTCCCATTGGTGCAGGGACTGAGAATCCAGAGGACATCGATGTGATAAACTGTTCCCACTGGTGCAGAGAGTGAGTTTCCAGAGGAGATCGATGTGATAAACTGTTCCAATTGGTGGAGGGACTGAGAATCCAGAGGACATCGATGTGATAAACTGTTCCATTGGTGCAGGGACTGAGAATCCAGAGTACATCGATGTGATAAACTGTTCCCATTGGTGCAGGGACTGAGAATCCAGAGTACATCGATCTGATAAACTGTTCCAATTGGTGGAGGGACTGAGAATCCAGAGTACAGCAATGTGATAAACTGTTCCCATTGGTGGAGGGAATAAAAATCCAGAGTACAACGATGTGATAAACTGTTCCCACTGGTGCAGGGACTGAGAATCCAGAGGACATCGATGCAATAAACTGTTCCCATTGGTGCAGGACTGAGAATCCAGAGGACATGGATATGATAAACTGTTCCCATTGGTGCAGGGACTGAGAATCCAGAGGACATCGATGTGATAAACTGTTCCCATTGGTGCAGCGAATGAGAATCCAGAGGACATTGATGTGATCAACTGTTCCCATTGGTGGAAGGACTGAGAATCCAGAGGACATCTATGTGATAAACTGTTCCCATTGGTGCAGGGAGAGAGAATCCAGAGCACATTGAGGTGATAAACTATTCCCATTGGAGGAAGACTGAGAATCCAGAGGTCATCGATGTGATAAACAATTCCCATTCGTGGAGGGACTGAGAATCCAGACGACATCGATGTGATAAACTGTTCCCATTGGTGCAGGGAGTGAGAATCCAGAGGACATCGATGCAATAAACTGTTCCCACTGGTGCAGGGACTGAGAATCCAGAGCACATCGATGTGATAAACTGTTCCCATTGTTGCAGGGACTGAGAATCCAGAGGACCCTGATGTGATATGCTATTCTCATTGGTGGAGGGACTGAGAATCCAGAGGAAATCGATGTGATACACTGTTCACATTGGTGCAGAGAGTGAGAATCCAGAGGACCTTGATGTGATATACTGTTCCCATTGGTGGAGGGACTGAGAATCCAGAGGACATCGATGTGATAAACTGTTCCCATTGGTGCAGGGACTGAGAATCCAGAGGACATATATGTGATAAAATGTTCCCATTGGTGCAGGGACTGAGAATCCAGAGGACATCGATGTGATAAACTGTTCCCATTGGTGCAGGGACTGAGAATCCAGAGTACAGCGACGTTATAAACTGTTCCCATTGGTGCAGGGACTGAGAATCCAGAGGACATCGATGTGATAAACTGTTCCCACTGGTGCAGGGACTGAGAATCCAGAGGACATCAATGTGATAAAATGTTCCCATTGGTGCAGGGACTGAGAATCCAGAGGACATCAATGTGATAAACTGTTCCCATTGGTGCTGAGACAGGGAATCCAGAGGACATCGATGTGATAAACTGTTCCCATTGGTGCAGAGACTGAGAATCCAGAGGACATTGATGTGATAAACTGTTCCCATTGGTGCAGCGACTGAGAATCCAGAGGACATTGATGTGATAAACTGTTCCCATTGGTGGAAGGACTGAGAATCCAGAGCACATCGATGTGATAAACTGTTCCCATTGGTGCAGCGAATGAGAATCCAGACGACATTGATGTGATCAACTGTTCCCATTGGTGCAGGGACTGAGAATCCAGAGGACATCGATGTGATAGACTCTTCCCATTGGTGCAGGGAATGAGAATCCAGAGGACATCGATGCAATAAACTGTTCCCATTGGTGCAGGGACTGAGAATCCAGAGGACATCGATGTGATAAACTGTTCCCATTGGTGCAGGGATTGAGAATCCAGAGGACATCGATGTGATAAACTGTTCCCATTGGTGCAGGGATTGAGAATCCAGAGGACATCAATGTGATAAACTGTTCCCATTGGTGCTGGGACTGAGAATCCAGAGGACATCGATGTGATAAACTGTTCCCATTGGTGCAGGTAGTGAGAATCCAGAGGACATCGATGTGATAAACTATTCCCATTGGTGCAGGGACTGAGAATCCAGAGGACATCGATGTGATAGACTGTTCCCATTGGTGCAGGGAGTAAGAATCCAGAGGACATCGATGCAATAAACTGTTCCCTTTGGTGCAGGGACTGAGAATCCAGAGGACATGGATGTGATAAACTGTTCCCATTGGTGGAGGGACTGAGAATCCAGAGGACATCGATGCAATAAACCTCTCCCACTGGTGCAGGGACTGAGAATCCAGAGGACGTCGATGTGATAAACTGTTCCCATTGGTGCAGGACTGAGAATCCAGAGGACATCAATGTGATAAACTGTTCCCATTGGTGCAGGGACTGAGAATCCAGAGGACATCGATGTGATAAACTGTTCCCATTGGTGCAGGGACTGAGAATCCAGAGGACATCGATTTAAGGTGATTGGTTAAAGAATGGAGACGAGAGGGAAAACTGTTTGATGTATCGGGCGGTTCAGATCTGGAATGCACTGCCGGAGTTTGGGGTGGACGCAGGTTAAACTGCTTTCTAAAGGGGATTTGGATTATTATCTGAAAAGAGTAAAAATTGCAAAGCTGGGGGTAAAGGCAAAGGTGGGGTGGTGGAGGTGTGCCTGGGATGTGTTGTTCTTGCAGAGAGCCGGCAGGAACAAAAGGGCCTAATGGCCTCCATCTGTGAGGTAACCATTCTGCGATATGAAGCCAGCCACAGAGGAGTTTGATCAGTTCCCATACCAGGGAACAGTCAGGCTGACTCAGCACGAGG
The DNA here is from genome assembly GCA_026770705.1 of Isurus oxyrinchus. NCBI lineage: Eukaryota > Metazoa > Chordata > Chondrichthyes > Lamniformes > Lamnidae > Isurus > Isurus oxyrinchus. The sequence goes on from JANJGN010000035.1 coordinate 18,229,447, forward strand.
CCTGGACTGCAGCCTGGGCCTTTCCTGCTGTGTGTGTGTCTGTGTCAGAGTGTGTGTGTGTTAGTGTGTCAGTGTTTGTGTGTGTGTGTGTGTGTGTGTGTGTGTCAGTGTGTGTGCGTGTGTCAGTGTGCGTGTGTGTCAGTGTGCGTGTGTGTCAGTGTGTGTGTGTGTGTGTCAGTGTGTGTGCGTGTGTGTCAGTGTGCATGTGTCAGTGTGTGTGTGTGTGTGTCAGTGTGTGTGCGTGTGTGTCAGTCTGTCTGTGTCGGTGTGTGTGTGTGTCAGTGAATGTGTCACTGTGTGTGTGTGTGTCTGTGTGTGTGTGTCAGTGTGTGTGAGTGTGTGTCAGTGTGTGTGTGTGTGTGTCAGTGTGCATGTGTCAGTGTGCGTGTGTGTCAGTGTGTGTGTGTGTGTGTGTGTCAGTGTGTGTTTGTGTCAGTGTGCGTGTGTGTCAGTGTGCGTGTGTGTCAGTGTGTGCGTTTGTCAGTCTGTCTGTGTCAGTGTGTCGGTGTGTGTGTGTGTCAGTGAATGTGTCACTGTGTGTGTGTGTGTCTGTGTGTGTGTGTCAGTGAATGTGTCACTGTGTGTGTGTGTGTCTGTGTGTGTCAGTGTGTGTGTGAGTGTGTGTGTGTGTCTGTGTGTGTGTGTCAGTGTGTGTGTGAGTGTGTGTGTGTGTCAGTATGTGTGTGTGTCAGTGTGTGTGTGTATCAGTGTGTGTGTGTGTTTGCGTGTGTGTCAGTGTGTGTGTGCATGTGTGAGTGTGTGTGTGTGTGTCCGTGTCTGTGTGTCAGAATATGTGTGTGTCAGAGCGTGTGTTTATGTCAGAGTGTGTCTATGTCAGAGCATGTGTGTGTGTGTCAGAGCGATTGTGTGTGTCAGAGCGAGTATATGTCAGAGTGTGTGTGTTTGTGTGTCAGAGCGTGTGTGTCTGTGTGTCTCAGTGTATCTGTCAGTATGTGTGTGTCAGTGTGTGTGCGTGCATGTGTCAGTGTGTGTGTGTCAGTGTGCAAGCATGTGTCAGTATGCATGCATGTGTCAGTGTGTGTGCATGTGTCAGTGTGTGTGCATGTCAGAGTGTGTGCATGTGTCAGTGTATGTGCGTGTATCAGTGTGTGTGCGCATGTGTCAGTGTATGTGTGTGTCGGACAGTGTGTGTGTGTGTGTCTGTGTGAGTGTATTTGTGTGTATCAGTGTGTCAGTGTGTGTGTGTCAGTGTGTGTGTGTCAGTGTGTGTGTCAGTGTGTTTGTGTGTGTCAGTGTGTGTGTCAGTGCGTTTGTGTGTTTGTGTGTGTCAGTGTGTGTGTCAGTGTATGTGTCAGTGTGTTTGTGTGTGTCAGTGTGTTTGTGTGTGTCAGTGTGTGTGTCAGTGTGTTTGTGTGTGTCAGTGTGTTTGTGTGTCAGTGTGTTTGTGTCAGTGTGTGTCAGTGTGTGTGTGTGTCAGTGCGTGTGTGTGTCAGTGCGTGTGTGTCAGTGCATGTGTGTGTCTGTGCGTGTGTGTGTCAGTGTGTGTCAGTGCGTGTGTGTGTCAGTGTGTTTGCGTGTGTCAGTGTGTCAGTGTGTTTGTGTGTCAGTGTGTGTGTCAGTGCGTGTGTGTCAGTGTGTGTGTGTCAGTGTGTGTGTCAGTGCGTGTGTGTGTCAGTGCGTGTGTGTCAGTGTGTTTGTGTGTGTCAGTGTGTGTCAGTGCGTGTGTGTGTCAGTGTTTGTGTGTCAGTGCGTGTGTGTGTCAGTGCGTGTGTGTGTCAGTGCGTGTGTGTGTCAGTGTGTGTGTCAGTGCGTGTGTGTGTCAGTGCGTGTGTGTGTCAGTGTGTTTGTGTGTGTCAGTGTGTGTGTCAGTGCGTGTGTGTGTCAGTGCGTGTGTGTGTCAGTGTGTTTGTGTGTGTCAGTGCATGTGTCAGTGCGTGTGTGTGTCAGTGTGTTTGTGTGTCAGTGTGTGTGTCAGTGCGTGTGTGTCAGTGTGTGTGTCAGTGCGTGTGTGTCAGTGTGTGTGTCAGTGCATGTGTGTGTCAGTGCATGTGTGTGTCAGTGTGTTTGTGTGTGTCAGTGCATGTGTCAGTGTGTGTCAGTGCGTGTGTGTGTCAGAGTGTTTGTGTGTGTCAGTGTGTGTCAGTGTGTGTGTGTGGCTCATGCAGTCCCACACTGGGTGCGGCCTAGGCACTAGGCCGGGATTGGAGCCTGGGCCTTTCTTGCTCCCTGCATCCGGCCTCTGAGCCATATGCGGCACTCCTGATGCCCTGGTAACCCTCCCATCTACCATCGCCCCTTCCCACCACCCCCGACCCTCCCCCCACCCCCCAGCCCCTCCCCCAGACCTCTTCTCAGCGGCAATTGTCCCAAAATTCAACAGCTGGTCTGCTGACTGCGTAAACCCAGCGGGTGGGCTTTGCAGTGAAGAGACAGAAAGAGGTCAGCGGCTCAGTAATGAGCGAGGAGCCAGCAGCTGTATTGTGTGTGCTCAAATAATGGATGAGGGCCGATCAGCGGGGCTGGTGGGCCGGGGGGGGAGAGAATGTCCCTTTCAGACTCAAACTCCTCGACCCTGGGCTTCACCTCTCTCACTCCAAGTCAGTCAAGGCTCTTACACAAAGAGCACCGACTGACTCATTTGCCAAAAGGATGCAAAACATTCAGCACCGGCTCCCACAGCCACAGGCCTGCAACACACACTTTCACCCTACCCCCCCCATCCACCACCCCCCCAACCCCCCCTCCCCAGTGCCCCTCACTAGAACCACGTCTTCAGAAGGATGGATCGCCCTCCAGAGCATCACCGGGACTCTGGGATTTACATTGTGAGGAGAGGTGACGGAGACTGGACTTGGATACCCACAAAACAGGGGGTCAAAGGATGGGGTGTGGGGAGTCTGGTAGGCAATTCGATCGAGGCACGTCCTAACAAAGCGCGGAACAGTCTGAGGGAGGGCTGCACTGTCGGAGGGTCAGTGCTGAGGGAGTGCTGTACTGTCGGAGGGTCAGTGCTGAGGGAGTGCTGTACTGTCAGAAGGTCAGTGCTGAGGTAGTGCTGTACTGTCGGAGGGTCAGTGCTGAGGGAGTGCTGTACTGTTGGAGGGTCAGTGCTGAGGGAGTGCTGTACTGTCGGAGGGTCAGTGCTGAGGGTGTGCTGTACTGTAGGAGGGTCAGTGCTGAGGGAGTGCTGCACTGTCAGAGGGTCAGTGCTGAGGGAGTGCTGCACTGTCAGAGGGTCAGTGCTGAAGGAGTGCTGTACTGTCGGAGGGTCAGTGCTGAGGGAGTGCTGTACTGTCAGAGGGTCAGTACTGAGGGAGTGCTGCACTTTCAGAGGGTCAGTACTGAGGGAGTGCTGTACTGTCGGAGGGTCAGTACTGAGGGAGCGCTGCACTGTCAGAGGGTCAGTACTGAGGGAGTACTGCACTTTCAGAGGGTCAGTACTGAGGGAGTGCTGCACTGTCAGAGGGTCAGCACTGAGGGAGTGCAGCGCTATCAGAGGATCAACACTGAGGGGAGCGCCGCAATGTCAGAGTCTCAGTATTGAAGGAGTGCTGCACTGTCAGACAATCAGAAGGACTTTAGAACATAAGAGAAAGGAGCAGGATGGGCCCACTCAGCCCCTCTAGCCTGCTCCCCTCAGTACTCAAACTCTGAAGTGCAGCACTCAATACTGAACCTCCGACAGCACAGCACTCCCTCAGTACTGACCCTTTGACAGCACGGCACTCCCTCAGTACTGACTCTCCGACAGGGCAGCATTCCTCAGTACTGACCCTCTGACAGTGCAGCACACCCTCAGTACTGACTCTCCGACAGGGCAGCATTCCTCAGTACTGACCCTCTGACAATGCAGCACTCCCTCAGTACTGAGCCTCCGACAGTGCAGCACTCCCTCAGTACTGACCCTCTGACAATGCGGCACTCCCTCAGTACTGACCCTATCTCTGTAACCTCCTCCAGCCCCTACAACCCTCCCTATCTCTGTAACCGCCTCCAGCGCCTACAACCCTCCATATCTCTGTAACCTCCTCCAGCCCCTACAACCCTCCCTATCTCTGTAACATCCTCCAGCCCCTACAACCCTTCCTATCTCTGTAAACTCCTCCAGCCTCTACAACCCTCCCTTTCTCTGTAACCTCCTCCTGCCCCGACAACCCTCCCTATCTCTGTAACCTCCTCCAGCACCTACAACCCTCCCTATCTCTGTAACCTCCTCCAGCCCCTACACCCCTCTTTATCTCTGTAACCTCCTCCAGCCCCTACAACCCTCCCTATCTCTGTAACCTCCTCCAGCCCCTACATCCCTTCCTATCTCTGTAACCTCCTCCTCCCCCAACAACCCTCCCTTTCTCTGTAACCTCCTCCTGCCCCTACAACCCTCCCTATCTCTGTAACCTCCTCCAGCGCCTACAACCCTCCAGATCTTTGTAACCTCCTCCAGCCCTACAACCATCCCTATCTCTGTAACCTCCTCCAGCCCCTACATCCCTTCCAATCTCTGTAACCTCCTCCTCCCCCAACAACCCTCCCTTTCTCTGTAACCTCCTCCTGCCCCAACAACCCTCCCTATCTCTGTAACCTCCTCCAGCGCCTACAACCCTCCAGATCTCTGTAACCCCCTCCAGCCCCTACAACCCTCCCTATCTCTGTAACGTCCTCCAGCCCCTACAACCCTCCCTATCTCTGTAACCTCCTCCAGCCTCTACAACCCCCCCTTTCTCTGTAACCTCCTCCTGCCCCGACAACCCTCCCTATCTCTGTAACCTCCTCCAGCACCTACAACCCTCCCTATCTCTGTAACCTCCTCCAGCCCCTACACCCCTCCCTATCTCTGTAACCTCCTCCAGCCCCTACAACCCTCCTTATCTCTGTAACCTCCTCCAGCCCCTACATCCCTTCCTATCTCTGTAAACTCCTCCTCCCCCAACAACCCTCCCTTTCTCTGTAACCTCCTCCTGCCCCAACAACCCTCCCTATCTCTGTACCCTCCTCCAGCGCCTACAACCCTCCAGATCTCTGTAACCTCCTCCAGCCGCTACAACCCTCCCTATCTCTGTAACCTCCTCCAAGGCCGGGATGAGGTTTCCAATATTAATTTTTAAACATTAAGTAGTTTGGGAATACAAATTGGCCAAAACTCGTGGTAGGCCAGAGGATTGGGATTTTTTTAAGGTACCAGCAGCCCTTGACTAAAAAGCCAATAAAAAGAGGGAGAAAATTGACTCCAAAAGTAAATTGGCAAGAAATATAAAAACAAACAGCAAGAACTTCTACAGGTATATAAAAAGGAAGGGAGTAGCTAAAGTGAGCATGGGACCCTAGGAAGATGCGACAGGAGATTTGATAACGGGGAACAGGGAAATGGCAGATAATTTAAACCAATATTTTGCATCGGTCTTCACAGTGGAGGACACTAAAAACTTTCCAAAGATATCGGATAAGCAAGGTGCTGATGGGAGGAATGACCCTGTAACAGTCTCTATCACGAGGGACAAAGTATTTGACAAACTAATGCGAGGCTGCACCTGGAGTACTGTGTACGGTTTCGCTCCCCGTATTTAAGAAAGGATATACTGGCAATGGAGGCAGTTCAAAAGAGATTCACTAGGGTGATTCCTGGGATGAAGGGGTTGATTTATCAAGAACGGCTAAACAGGTTAGGCCTTTATTCTTAGAGTTCAGAAGAATGAGGGGTGATCTCACTGAAACGTACAAGATTCGGAGGGGGGTTGACAGGGTGGATGTTGAGAAGATGTTTCCATTAGTGGGGGAATCTCAAACTAGGGGCCATAGTTACAGAATAAGGGGACACTCATTTAAAATTGAAATGCGAAGGAATTTCTTCTCTCAGAGGGCAGTGAATATTCTATACCTCAGTGAGCTGTGGAGGCTCGATCACTGAAAGTATTTAAAGAGGAGTTAGGTAGATTTTTGAAATATCGGGGAGTTGAGGGCTGTGGGGAGCTGGCACGAAAGAGGAGTTGAGGCCTGGGGCAGATCAGCCATGATCTTATTGAATGGTGGGGCAGGCTTGAGGGGCTGAATGGTCTCCTGCTCCTATTTCTTATGTTCCTATGTGACCCTAGAAGGATTACAGTACAGCAAAGGGCCATCCAGGATGAGTGGGATAGGAGGAGGGGGCAGAAGGGGGTGGGGACGGATTGGAGGTGGGACAGGGAGGGGTGCGAACAAAGTTAGGGATCAGTTGAAGAAAGATGGGGCATGACCAGAGATAGGAATACAGAGGAGATGAGAGGATGGGAGGAGGAGGGGGTAGGGAGGGTGGGAGGAGGTGGAGAGTGGGGAATGTGGATGGGGGGAGGGAAGGAGAGGGGGCGTGATGTGGGGGTGCGAAGGGCAAGAGGGGGGTCGCGATGGGAAAGGGGGCATGATGGTTACAAGGGAGGGTGCAACAGGCAAAGGGGTACAGCAGGCGAGGGGGCACGGCGGGCGAGGGGAGAAGGGAAATGTGGGAGGAGGAGAGGATGAGGGGGTGGGAGGATGCGAGGCAGGAAAGGGGGTGGACCGAGCGCGATGGGAGAGACAGGGTCTGAGCGAGAGAGGGGGACACAGAGAGAGAAAGGCGGCGAGAGAGAGACAGCAAGAGAGAGGCAGACAGACAGATACAGTGACAAGAGACACAGGGAGAGACACAGTGACAGGCAGAGTGTGGCAGAGAGAGAGAGACAGAGAGAGAGACAGACAGAGAGAGAGAGGGAGACAGAGAAAGAGAGAGAGAGACGGGGAAAGAAAGAGAGAGAGGCTGCGAGAGAGAAACAGCGAGAGAGACAGACAGACAGAGGCAGACAGACAGATACAGTGACAGAGACACAGGGAGAGAGAGTGACAGAGACACAGGGAGAGACACAGTGACAGAGACACAAGGAGAGACACAGTGACAGGCAGAGTGTAACAGAGAGAGAGAGAGGGAGATAGAGAAAGAGAGAGAGAGCCGGGGAAAGGGAGAGAGGCAGCGAGAGAGAGAGACAGACAGAGGCAGACAGACAGACGGAGTGACAGAGACACAGGGAGAGACACAGTGACAGGCAGAGTGTGACAGAGAGAGAGAGAGACAGAGAGAGAGACAGACAGAGGCAGACAGACAGACGGAGTGACAGAGACACAGGGAGAGACACAGTGACAGGCAGAGTGTAACAGAGAGAGAGAGGGAGATAGAGAAAGAGAGAGAGAGCCGGGGAAAGGGAGAGAGGCAGCGAGAGAGAGAGACAGACAGAGGCAGACAGACAGACGGAGTGACAGAGACACAGGGAGAGACACAGTGACAGGCAGAGTGTGACAGAGAGAGAGACAGACAGAGAGAGAGACAGACAGAGGCAGACAGACAGACGGAGTGACAGAGACACAGGGAGAGACACAGTGACAGGCAGAGTGTAACAGAGAGAGAGAGGGAGATAGAGAAAGAGAGAGAGAGCCGGGGAAAGGGAGAGAGGCAGCGAGAGAGAGAGACAGACAGAGGCAGACAGACAGACGGAGTGACAGAGACACAGGGAGAGACACAGTGACAGGCAGAGTGTGACAGAGAGAGAGAGACAGAGAGAGAGACAGACAGAGGCAGACAGACAGACGGAGTGACAGAGACACAGGGAGAGACACAGTGACAGGCAGAGTGTGACAGAGAAAGAGAGACAGAGAAAGAGAGAGAAAGTGACTGGGACAGGGAGAGAAAAAAAGGGACAATGGAATGGGTACAACAACGGTGAAAATTGAGGAACTTATTTGCTGCGGGCTTGGAGCAGAATCCCGAGCTGTGCAGGGGGAGGGGGCTTTACTCTCCTGCTGCCGCAGACGCCCTGATGCATTTAAATCTCAGCCTTGAGCAGCTGCCTGCAACCGGGCCAACAATATCTAGCAATAATAACAATAATATACAGCAACCTGCTGGGGCACTGAAATAACAATAATAATATGATTGGAAATCACATAGAAAAGAGGTCATTATAAATAAACCAGCTTTCTGCACCAACCCCCTTGTTATTCTGCCTGCATCACAGAAACTAACCCCCCCCCCCCCCCCCCCCCCACCTTCCCCTCCCTAGCAAATACTAACATTCTGCATCACACCCCCTCCCCGTCCCAGCGAATGCAGTGATCCCACTCTTGGACGTGCAATGCTATTCTTGCAAATTCAGACCGGGGCGGGGGGGGGGGGGGGGGGGGGGGGTTGGGGGTGGGGGGAGGAGGAATACTTTCAGATTTCAGAATTCCCATGCAATTAATGCAAATCAGGTTGAATAAATTATTTTTTTTCGTTGTTGTTGCAATAAATGATTTGGGCTGAACTAAATGGCCCGGGTGGGACTTGGAGGGGATCGAGCCCGCCCCCACCCCCACCCCCACCGTCGGTCCCCCACTTCTTTGCTTACCGGTGTCCTGTCGGAACTGATGCATGGATTGCAGGTCGATGATGTACGGGGACAGCTTGCCATCCACCTGGCCCAGCACCACGCTGCCCCGGGCGTTGCTCCGGATCACCTTCTCGATGTGGTGGCACACGGCGGCGCTGTACGGCCTCCAGCGGCCGTGCTCGTTCAGCCATTCCCACACCACGGCGCCCGGCAGGCCGGCCGAGGCCAGGGGCGTCCCGCTTGCCGCCGTGATCATGGCTGACTCGGTTTTTTTGCGGTGTGTGTGGGGGGGGGGGGGGGGGTGTGAGAGTCAAAGAAAGGGGAGCTTTGCAAAACAAAAAAACAAGGAAAATATATACAAAAAAAAAACACGTCGCCCCTCTCGGCTGCCAACTCCTCCTTGCACAGGGAGAGAGATCTCGCTGCTGCTGCTGCTGCACCTTGCTCCCACCCCCAACACACACACCACCTCCCAGGACTGGCTCCGTTTAGCCTCCTTGCAATGAATGAATGAATGAATGAATGGATGGATGGACTCGCTTTCCACCGATGCTCCTTATCCGCATCACAAGCGCCGTCTTCTGCCGTCTCTTCCCCACTCCTGCCCTCCCACCTGTGGCTTCTGCTGTGCCATCCTCGCCTGCTGCAGTGCAAAAGGACAGGGTGGGAGGGGTCCTTGAGGTTGCAAGGAGGAGACACACACACACACGCAGACAGAGGGAAATCCCACCAGCTGTCAATGAATCTTTGATACAGCCCCTCTTGTATCAATTTCTTGTCACTTGCAGCCCAAGGCGCCAGGGGGTGTTCCTGGAATGTTGGCCCGGGAGCTGTCAGTCAAAGCTCGGCCCCGCCCCCCGTGACCTCACAATGCTAGGTCCCTGGCTGTTCCTGGAATGTTGGCACGGGAGCTGTCAGTCAAAGCACGGCCCCGCCTCCCCCCCGCCCCCGTGACCTCAAATGCCAGGTCCCCTGGCTGTTCCTGGAAAGCTGGACGGGAGCTGTCAATCAAAGCTCAGCCCCACCCCCCCCCCTGTCTGTGACCTCACAATGCCCGGCCCCGGGCTGTTCCTGGAAAACTGGACGGGAGCTGTCAGTCAAAGCTCGGCCCCGCCCCCCCGTGACCTCAATGCTAGGTCCCTGGCTGTTCCTGGAATGTTGGCACGGGAGCTGTCAGTCAAAGCACGGCCCCGCCTCCCCCCCGCCCCCGTGACCTCAAATGCCAGGCCCCCTGGCTGTTCCTGGAAAGCTGGACGCGAGTTGTCAGTCAAAGCTCGGCCCCACCCCCTGTCTGTGACCTCACAATGCCCGGCCCCGGGCTGTTCCTGGAAAACTGGACGGGAGCTGTCAGTCAAAGCTCGGCCCCGCCCCCCCGTGACCTCAATGCTAGGTCCCTGGCTGTTCCTGGAATGTTGGCACGGGAGCTGTCAGTCAAAGCACGGCCCCGCCTCCCCCCCGCCCCCCGTGACCTCAAATGCCAGGCCCCCTGGCTGTTCCTGGAAAGCTGGACGCGAGTTGTCAGTCAAAGCTCGGCCCCACCCCCTGTCTGTGACCTCACAATGCCTGACCCAAGGCTGCTATTGGCCCGAGAGCTGTCAATCAACGACGTTGGCCACGCCCCGGAGCCGCCACCTCTCTGTGACATCACAATGTCCGCCCCCAGGCTGTTCCTGGAAACCTGGACGGGAGCTGTCAATCTAAGCTCGGCCCCATCCCCCCCTGTCTGACCTCACAATGCCCGGCCCCGGGCTGTTCCTGGAAAGCTGGCCCGAAAGTTGTCAATCAAAGTGAAAGTAAAGCACTGCAGATGCTGGAAATCTGAAATAAAAACTCTGAGGAAGAAATAAATCTGAAATAAAAACATGCACTCTGAGGAAGAGTCAATCTGACTCGAAAAATTATACCTGTTTCTCCCTCCACAGGTGCTGCCAGGCCTGCCGTTATTCCCAATTCCCGGTTTTCCTGCCAGCTGTCAATCAAGCACGGCCCCGCCCCCCGGCCATGCCACGTCAACGAGCACGTGGCCAGGGATTTCCCGCGCTCCTTGGCCCCGCCCTCCCTGCAGCTTGCAGAGCTGGACTATTCTCTCTCTGCACTGAGCTGCTGAGGATTTCCAGCATCGCCTCTTTCACTTTCAGAACTCCTCCATCCGCAGGATTAACATTTCTTCTTGGCAACAGAAGGACCACGAGCACCACTGGTCCCGGGAACTGTCCCAGTCATGTGGATTATAGGAGGAATTATAAACCATGCTCCACACATCCTCTTCCAATGTGGATCGTGCTGTAACATCCCGGCAGCACTGACCCTCCCACAGTGCAGCACTCCCTCAGTACTGAATCTCCGACAGTACAGCACTCCCTCAGTACTGACCCTCCGACAGTGCAGCGCACCCTCAGTACTGACCGTCTGACAGTGCAGCCCTCCCTCAATACTGACCCTCCGACAGTGCAGCGTTCCCTCAATACTGACCCTCTGACAGTGCAGCATTCCCTCAGTACTGACCCTCCGACAGTGCAGCATTCCCTGAGTACAGACCCTCTAACAGTGCAGCACTCCCTCAACACTGACCGTCCGACAGGGAAGCATTCCCTCAGTACTGACCCTTTGACAGTGCAGCGCTCCCTCAGTACTGACCCTTTGACAGTGCAGCGCTCCCTCAGTACTGCCCTCCGACAGTGCAGCACTCCCTCAGTACTGACCCACTGACAGTGCAGCACTCCCTCAGTACTGACCCTCCGACAATGCAGCACTCCCTCAGTACTGACCCTCCGACAGTGCAGCACTCCCTCAGTACTGACCCTCCGACAGTGCAGCACTCCCTCAGTACTGATCCACTGACAGTGCAGCACTCCCTCAGTACTGACCCAGTGACAGTGCAGCAATCCAGGTGATTGGTCCCAGAGCTGTGAATCAAAGACATTGGCCACGCCCCAGAACCACCCCCTCTCGGTGACATCACAACGCTCCCACTTGAGTGTTCCTGGAAAGCTGGCCGGAGAGCTGTCAATCAAAGCTCGGCCCCGCCCCCTGTTTGTGACCTCACAATGCCGGGCCTTTGGCTGTTGCTGCAAAGCTGGCCCGGGAGCTGTCAATCGAGGACATTGGCAGCGCCTTGGAGCTGCCCCCCACCCCCCACATCTCTGACTTCACAATGCCTGGCCCCTGGCACTTCCGGCAAAACTGGCCGGTGAGCTGTCAATCAAAGGTCCGCCCGTCTCCTCTCTGTGACATCACGCCTCGCCCCTGGCTGTTCCTGGAAAGCGGGCCCGAGGTCTGTCAATCAAAGCTCGGTCCCACCTCAAGGCCCCGCCCCCTCAGGAGCACGTGGCCAGGGATTTCCCGCTCTCCATGGCCCCGCCCTCCCTGCTGCTTGCAGAGCTGGACTATTCTCTCTCTGCACTGAGCTGCTGAGGATTTCCAGCATCGCCTCTTTCACTTTCAGAACTCCTCCATCCGCAAGATTAACAATTCCTCTTGGCAACAGAAGGGCCACGAGCACCACTGGTCCCGGGAACTGTGCCAGTCATGTGGAATAAAGGAGGAATTATAAACCATGCTCCACACATCCTCTTCCAATGTGCACTGCACTGTAACCTCGCGGCAATACTGATCCTCCGATAGTGCTGCACGCCCTCACTGCTGCCTCTCCGACAGCACGGTGCTCCCTCAGTACTTACTGTCTGACAGTGCCGCGCTCCCTCAGTAATGACCCTCCGACAGTGGGGTGCTCTGCCACTTTCTGACTCAACGACTGCAGCGCTCCCTCAGTACTGAAGCTCCGACAGTGCAGCACTCCCTCAGTACTGACCCTTTGACAGTGCAGCGCTCCCTCAGTACTGACCCTTTGACAGTGCAGCGCTCCCTCAGTACTGCCCTCCGACAGTGCAGCACTCCCTCAGTACTGACCCACTGACAGTGCAGCACTCCCTCAGTACTGACCCTCCGACAATGCAGCACTCCCTCAGTACTGACCCTCCGACAGTGCAGCACTCCCTCAGTACTGACCCTCCGACAGTGCAGCACTCCCTCAGTACTGATCCACTGACAGTGCAGCACTCCCTCAGTACTGACCCAGTGACAGTGCAGCAATCCAGGTGATTGGTCCCAGAGCTGTGAATCAAAGACATTGGCCACGCCCCAGAACCACCCCCTCTCGGTGACATCACAACGCTCCCACTTGAGTGTTCCTGGAAAGCTGGCCGGAGAGCTGTCAATCAAAGCTCGGCCCCGCCCCCTGTTTGTGACCTCACAATGCCGGGCCTTTGGCTGTTGCTGCAAAGCTGGCCCGGGAGCTGTCAATCGAGGACATTGGCAGCGCCTTGGAGCTGCCCCCCACCCCCCACATCTCTGACTTCACAATGCCTGGCCCCTGGCACTTCCGGCAAAACTGGCCGGTGAGCTGTCAATCAAAGGTCCGCCCGTCTCCTCTCTGTGACATCACGCCTCGCCCCTGGCTGTTCCTGGAAAGCGGGCCCGAGGTCTGTCAATCAAAGCTCGGTCCCACCTCAAGGCCCCGCCCCCTCAGGAGCACGTGGCCAGGGATTTCCCGCTCTCCATGGCCCCGCCCTCCCTGCTGCTTGCAGAGCTGGACTATTCTCTCTCTGCACTGAGCTGCTGAGGATTTCCAGCATCGCCTCTTTCACTTTCAGAACTCCTCCATCCGCAAGATTAACAATTCCTCTTGGCAACAGAAGGGCCACGAGCACCACTGGTCCCGGGAACTGTGCCAGTCATGTGGAATAAAGGAGGAATTATAAACCATGCTCCACACATCCTCTTCCAATGTGCACTGCACTGTAACCTCGCGGCAATACTGATCCTCCGATAGTGCTGCACGCCCTCACTGCTGCCTCTCCGACAGCACGGTGCTCCCTCAGTACTTACTGTCTGACAGTGCCGCGCTCCCTCAGTAATGACCCTCCGACAGTGGGGTGCTCTGCCACTTTCTGACTCAACGACTGCAGCGCTCCCTCAGTACTGAAGCTCCGACAGTGCAGCACTCCCCCAGTACTGAGTCTCTGACAGTGCAACACTCCCTCACTACTGATCACCCTACAGTGCAGCACTCCCTCAATACTGACTTCCCCGACAGTGCAGCAGTCGCTCTGTGCTGACGCACTAACTGTGCAGCACTCCCTCAGTACTGAGTCCCCAACAGTGCAGCACTCCCTCAGTACTGACCCTCCAACAGTGCATCACTCCCTCAGTACTGACCCTCCGACAGTGCAGCACTCGCTCAGGACTGACCCTCCGCCAGTGCGGCGCTCCCTCAGTACTGACCCAATGACAGTGCAGCACTCACTCAGAACTGACACTCCGACAGTGCAGCACTCCCTCATTACTCAAGCTCCGACACTGCAGCGCTTCTTCAATACTGACCCTCTGGCAGTGCAGCTCTCCCTCACTTCAGTCGCTCTAACATTTCAGCACTCCCTCAGTACTGACCCTCTGACAGTGCATCACTCCCTCAGTAGAGCCTTCGACAGTGCAGCACTCCCTCAGAACAGACCCGTTGCCAGTGCCACGCTCCCTCAGTACTGACCCTCTGACAGTGCAGCACTCGCACAGTACTGACTCTCTGAAAGTGTAGCACTCCCTCAGTACAGATCCTCCGACAGTGAAGTGCTCCCTAAGTACTGACACTCCAAAAGTGCAGTGCTCCTCAGCACTGGCCCTCCGACAGTGTAGCACTCCCTCAGTACTGACCCTCTGACAGTTCAGCAATCCAGATGATTGGCCCCAGAGCTGTCAATCAAAGCTCGGCCCCCACCCCCTATCTGTGACCTCACAATCGCTGGCCCTTGGATGTTCCTGCAAAGCTGGACCGGGAGATGTCAATCGAAGACATTGGCCACGCTCTGGAACCGCCCACTCTCTCTGACCTCACAATGCCTGGCCCCTGGCTTTTCCTGGAAAACTGGCCGGTGAGCTGTCAACCTAAGCTCCGCCCCATCCCCAGGGCCAACCCCCTCAAGGAGCACGTGACTAGAGATTTCCCGCTCTCTTTGGCCCCGACCTCCCTGCAGATTCATAGCTGGACTGTTCTCTCTCTGCACTGAGCTGCTGAGGATTTCCAGCATCGCCTCTTTCACTTTCAGAACTGCTCCATCCTCAGGATTAACATTTCCTCTTGGCAACAGAAGGACCACGAGCACCACTGGCCCCGGGAACTGTCCCAGTCATGTGGATTAAAGGAGAGATTTTAACCATGCTCCACACATCCTCTTCCAATGTGCACAGCACTGTAACCTCGCGGCAATATTGATCCTCCGACAGTGCAGCACTCCCTCAGTACTGACCGTCTGGCAGTGCAGCACGCCGTCAGTACTGACCCTCCACCAGTGCAGCGCTCCATCAGTACTGACCCTCCAACAGTGCAGCTCTCCCACAGTACTGACCCTCCAACAGTGCAACACTCCCTCTGTTCTGACCCTGACAGTACGGCGCTGCCTCAGTGCTGACACTCCGACAGTGCAGCATCCCTCAGTACTGAGTCTCCAACAGTGCAGCACTCCCTCAGTACTGAGTCTTCGATGGTGCAGCACTCACTCAATACTGACACCCCGACAGTGCAGCACTCCCTCAGTACTGAACCTCCGACAGTGCAGCACTCCCTCAGTACTTAAGCTCCGAAAATGCCACACTCCCTTAGTTCTGACCCCCGACAGTGCAGCAGTCCCTCGGTACTGAAGCTCCAAAAGTGCAGCACTCCTTCAGTACTGACCCTCTGACAGTGCAGCACTCCCTCAGTTCTGACCCTCTGACAGTGCAGCACTCCTGCATTACTGACTCTCTGACAGTGCAGCACTGACCCTCTGACAGTGCAGCATTCCCTCAGTCGTCACCCTCCGATAGTGCAGCATTCCCTCAGTGCTAACCCTCTGACAGCGCAGCAGTCTCACATACTGACAATCTGAAAATGCAGTGCTGCCTCAGTACTGACACTCCGATAGTGCAGCGGTACCTCAGTACTGAGTCTCCGACAGTGCAGCACTCCCTCAGTACTGAGTCTTCGATGGTGCAGCACTCTCTCAGTACAGACAGTGCATCATTAATTCAGTACTGATCCTCCGACAGTGCAGTGCTACTTCAGTACTGACCCTAGGACAGTGCAGAACTGCCTCAGTACTGAAGCTCCAACACTGCAGCACTCCCTCAGTGCCGACCCACCCCCGACACTGCAGTTCTCCCACCGTACTGAAGCTCCGAAAGTGCAGCACTTCTTCAGTACTGACCCTCCGACAGTGCAGCATTCCCTCAGTTCTCACCCTCCGACAGTGCAGCACTCGCTCAGTACAGACCCTCTGACAGTGCAGAATTCCCTCAGTACTGACCCTCTGACAGTTCAGCAATCCAGATGATTGGCCCCAGAGCTGTCAATCAAAGACATTGGCCGCGCCCCAGAGCCACCCCTTCTCTGACATCACAAAGCCCGCACTGGGCTGCTCCTGGAAAGCTGGCCCCAGAGCTGTCAATCAAAGCTCGGCCCCCACCCCCTGTCTGTGACCTCACAATCGCTGGCCCTTGGATGTTCCTGCAAAGCTGGACTGGGAGCTGTCAATCGAAGACATTGGCCACGCTCTGGAGCCGCCCACTCTCTCTGACCTCACAATGCCTGGCCCCTGGCTTTTCCTGGAAAACTGGCTGGTGAGCTGTCAACCAAATCTCCGCCCCATCCCCAGGGCCAACCCCCTCAAGGAGCACGTGACTAGAGATTTCCCGCTCTCCATGGCCCCGACCTCCCCGCAGATTCATAGCTGGACTATTCTCTCTCTGCACTGAGCTGCTGAGGATTTCCAGCATCGCCTCTTTCACTTTCAGAACTCCTCCATCTGCAGGATTAACATTTCCTCTTGGCAACAGAAGGACCACGAGCACCACTGGTCCCGGGAACTGTCCCAGTCATGTGGAATAAAGGAGAGATTTTAACCATGCTCCACACATCCTCTTCCAATGTGCACAGTATTGTAACCTCGCGGCAATACTGACCCTCCGACAAAGCAGCACTCTCTCAGTACTGATCCTCCGACAAAGCAGCACTCCCTCAATACTGACCCTCCACCAGTGCCGCTCTCCCTCAGTACTGACCCTCCAACAGTGCAGCGCTCCACAGTACTGACCCTCCGACAGTGCAGCGCTCCCTCAGTACTGACCCTCCACCAGTGCAGCACTCCATCAGTACTGACCCTCCAACAGTGCAGCGCTCCCTCGGTGCTCACCCTCCAACAGTGCAGCACTCCCTCAGTACAGATACTCTGACAGTCCAGCACTCACTCAGTACTGACACTCAGAGTGTGGCACTCCCTCAGTACAGGCCCTCTGACAGTGGAGCACTCCCTAAGTACTGACACTCCGAAAGTGCAGTGCTCCCTTAGTACTGGCCCTCCAAAAATGCAGCGCTGCCTCAGTACTGACACTCCAACAGTGCAGCGTTCCTCAGTACTGAGTCTCCGACAGTGCAGCACTCCCTCAGTGCAGACCCTCTGACAGCGCAGCAGTCCCTCAGTCCTGATCCTCTGACAGTGCAGCAGTCCCACATATTGACCGTCTGAAAATGCAGTGCTCCCTCAGTACTGAGTCTTCGATGGTGCAGCACTCCCTCAGTACTGAGTCCTCGATGGTGCAGCATTCCCTCAGTACTGACCCGCCGACAGTGCAGCATTAATTCAGTACTGAGCCTCTGACAGTGCAGCGCTCCCTCAGTACTGAACCTCCGACAGTATAGTGCTCACTCAGTACTCAAGCTCCGATACTGCAGCACTCCCTCAGTGCTGACGTGCCCGAGAGTGCAGCACTCCCTCGGTACTGAAGCTCCGAAAGTGCAGCACTTCTTCAATACTGAACCTCTAACAGTGCAGCACTGCCTTAGAACTGACCCTCCGCCAGTGCCGGGCTCCCTCAGTACTGACCCCTCTGACACTGCAGCACTCCCTCAGTCCTCAGCCTCCGACAGCGCAGCACTCCCTCAATACTGACCCTCCGCCAGTGCCGCACTCCCTCAGTACTGACCCTCTTACAGTGCAGCACACGTTCAGTACTGACCCTCTGACAGTGCAGCACTCCCTCAGTACTGACCCTCTGACAGCGCAGCACTCCCTCAGTACTGACCATTTCACAGTGCATCATTTTCACAGTACTGACCCTCCCACAATGCAGCGCATCCTCAGTGATGACCCTCTAACAAAGCAGCACTTCCGCAGTACTGACCCTCTGACAGCGTAGCACTCCCTCAGTACTGACCTTCCGACAGTGCAGTGCTTCCTCAGTACTGATCCTCCATCAGTTCAACACTACCTAAGCACTGAGCCTCTGACAGTGAAGTTCTCCCTCAGTATTGATGCCACAGAGAGTGCTGCATCCTCCCTTTCTGACCCTCCCGACAGTGCAGCATTCCCTCCGTACTGACCCTCCGACAGTGCAGCACTCCCTCGGTACCGTCCCTCTGACAATGCAGTGGTCTCTCAGTACTGACCCACCGTCAGTGCAAAACTACCTCAGTACTGAGCCTCTCACAGTGCCGTAATCCATCAGTACTCACACTCTGACACTGCAGCACTCTTTCAGTACTGACCCTCCAGCAGTGCAGCAATCCCTCATTACATACCCTCTGACAGTGCAGCGCTGCCTGAGGACTGTGTCTTCGACAGTGCAGCACTCCCTGAGTATTGCCCCTCTGACAGTGCAGCGCACCCTCAGTACTGACCCTCCGATACTGCAGCCCTCTCTCAGTACTACCCTACTGACAGTGCAGCACTCCTTCAGTGCTGACTCTGAAATTTCAGCACCTCTCTCAGCTCTGAACGTCCGAAAGTGCAGCACGGTCTCAGTACTGACCCTCTGACAGTGCAGCTTTCTCACAGCACTGACCATCCCACAATGCAGCACTCCCTCAGTACTGACCCTCTGACAGTGCAGCATTCTCACAGCACTGACCATCCCACAATGCAGCACTCCCTCAGTACTGACCCTCTGACTGCACAGCAGTCCCCCAGTACTGACCCTCCGACAGTGCAGCACACCCTCAGTACAGACCCTCCGACAGTGCAGCACTCACTCAGTACTGCCCCTCTGACAGTGCAGCACTCCCTCAGTACTGACCCTCTGACAGTGAAGTGCTCCCTCACTACTGACCCTCCGACAGTGCAGCACTCCCTCAGTACTGACCATCTGACACTGCAGCACTCCCTCAGTTCTGACCTTCTGACAGTGCAGCACTCCCTCAGTACTGATCCTCTGACAGTGCAGCACTCTCTCAGTACTGATCCTCTGACAGTGCAGCACTCTCTCAGTTCTGACCCTCTGACAGTGCTGCACTCCCTCAGTACTGACCCTCTGACAGTGCAGCACTCCCTCAGTTCTGACCCTCTGACAGTGCTTTGCCCTCTCCAACAGGGCAACACTCCTTCAGCACTCATGCTCTGACAATGCAGCACATCCTCAGTACATACCCACTGACAGTGCAGCACTCCCTCAGAACTGACCCTCCGACAGTGCAGCACACCCTCAGTACAGACCCTCCGACAGTGCAGCACTCTCTCAGTACAGCCCCTCTGACAGTGCAGCACTCCCACAGTACTGACCATCCGACAGTGCAGAACTCCCTCAGTACTGACCCTCTGACAGTGCAGCACTCCCTCAGTACTGACACTCCGACATTGCAGCAGTGCCTCAGTACTGACCCTCTGACAGTTCAGCACCCCACTCTGTACTGCCCCTCCGTCAGTGCAGCACTCCCTCAGTACTGCCCCTCTGACAGTGCAGCACTCCCTCAGTGCTGACCATTTCACAGTGCAGCATTCTCACAATACTGACCCTCCCACAATGCAGCGCATCCTCAGTGATGACACTCTAACAAACCAGTACTTCCGCAGTACAGACCCTCTGACAGTGTAGCACTCCCTCAGTACTGACCCTCCGACAGTGCAGCACTTCCTCAGTACTGACCCTCCAACAGTGCAGCACACCCTCAGTACAGACCCTCCGACAGTGCAGCACTCCCTCAGTACTGACCCTCTGACAGTGAAGTGCTCCCTCACTACTGACCCTCCGGCAGTGCAGCACTCTCTCAGTACTGTCCATCTGTCAGTGCAGCACTCCCTCAGCACTGACCCTCTGAAAGTGCAGCACTATCTCAGTACTGACCCTCCAACAGTGCAGCACACCTTCAGGACTGACCCTCCAACAGTGCAGCACTCCCTCAGTACTGACCCTCCAACAGTGCAGCACTCCCTCAGGACTGACTCTCTGACATTGTAGCACTCCCTCAGTACTGACCCTCCAAACTTGAAACACTTCCACAATTCTGACGCCCTGACAGTGCAGCACTCCATCATTACTGGCCCTCCAACAGTGTAAGACTTGCTCAGTACTGACTCTCCAACAGTGCAGCACTCCCACCGTACTCTCCCTCTGACATTGCAGCAGTCCCTCAGTATTGAGTCCACGACAGTGCAGAACTCCCTCAATACTGACCCACCGACAGTGCAGCACACCCTCAGTGCTGTCTCTCTGACAGTTCAGCACCCACCTCAGCACAGAATGTTTGACAGTGCAGCAGACTATCTGTAGTGATCCTCCGACAGTGAAGCACTCCCTCAGTACTGACACTCCGACATTGCAACTTTCCCTCAGTACTGACACCCCGACAGTTCAGCAACCCCCTCAGTACTGCCCCTCTGTCAGTGCAGCACTCCCTCAGTACTGCCCCTCTGACAGTGCAGCAGTCCCTCCTTACTGACCCTCCGACAGTGCAGCACTCCCTCAGCACTGTCACTCTGACAGTGCAGCACGCCCTCAGTACTGACCCTCCCACAATGCAGCGCTTTCTCAGTACTGACACTCTAACAATGCAGCACCTCCGCTGTACTGACCCTCTGACAGTGCAGGACTCCCTCAGTACTGACCCTCCGACAGTGCAACACTCCCTCAGTACTGACCCTCTGACAGTGCAGCACTCCCTCAGTACTGACCCTCTGACAGTGCAGCACTCTGTCAGTACTGACCCTCTGACAGTGTAGCACTGTCACAGCTCTGACCAACCCACAATGCAGCGCTTCCTCAGTGCTCACCCTCAAACAGTGCATCCGTAGTACTGACCCACTGACAGTGCAGCAATCCCTCCGTACTGACCATCCAACAGTGCAGCACTCCCTTGATACTTAACCTCCGACAGTGCAGCATTCCATCAGTGTTGACACCCTGAAAATTCAGTTCCTCCCTCAGTACTTAACTTCCGACAGTGCAGCACTCTGTCAGTACTGACCCTCTGACAGTGTACCACTCTCACAGCTCTGACCAACCCACAATGCAGCGCTTCCTCAGTGCTGACCCTCAAACAGTGCAGCACTCCCTCAGCAATCAACGTCTGACAGTGCAGCACTCCCACAGTACAGACCCTCTGACAGTGCAGCACACCCTCAGTGCTGACTCTGTGATAGTTCAGCATCCCCCTCTGTACAGAACCTTTGACAGTGCAGCAGTCCCTAATTGACGAAACATCTGACAGTGTAGCGCTCTCTCACATCCGACCCTCTGACAGTGCCGTGCCCTCTCAGTACTGAGCCTAAGACAGTGTAGCACTCTCACAGAGCTGACCTCCCCACAGTGCAGCGCTTCCTCAATGCTGACCCTCTAACAGTGCATCACTCCTGTAGTACTGACCCTCTGACAGTGCAGCACTCCCTTGGTACTTAACCTCCGACAGTGCAGCATTCCCTCATTGTTGACTCTCTGAAAATTCAGTTCCTCCCTCAGTACTTAACTTCCGACAGTGCAGCACTCTGTCAGTACTGACCCTCTGACAGTGTAGCACTCTCACAGCTCTGACCAACCCACAATGCAGCGCTTTCTCAGTTCTCACTCTCAAACAGTGCATCACTTCCGCAGTACTGAACAACTAACAGTGCAGCACTCCCTCAGTACAAACCATCTCACACCGCTGTACCCCATCAGTGCTGGTACTCTAACAGTGCAGCATTCTCTTAGTACTGACCCTCTGACAGGGCAGCACTGATGCAGTACTGACCATCTGACAGTGCTGCGCTACCTCAATCCAGACAGTCTGACAGTCCATCACTCGCTCAGTACTGACGCTCCGACAGTGCAGTACTCTCTCAGTACTGATCCTCCGACATTGCAGCACTCCCTCAGTACTGAGCCCCCGACAGTGCAGAACTCCCTCAGTACTGACCCACCGAAAGTGCAGCACACGCTCAGTGCTGACTCTCTGACAGTTCAGCACCCCCCTCAGTACAGAACCTTTGACAGTGCAGCAGTCTTTCAGTAGTGACCCTCTGACAGTGTAGCACTCCCTCAGTACTGCCCCTCTGACTGTGCAGCACTCCCTCAGTACTGCCCCTCTGACAGTGCAGCACACCCTCAGTACTGACCCTCTGACAGTGCAGCACTCCCTCAGAACTGACCCTCTGACAGTGCAGAACTCCCTCAGTACTGACCCTCTGACAGTGTAGCACTCCCTCAGTACTGACCCTCCAACCGTCAAACACTTCCACAGTTCTGAAACAATAACAGTGCAGCACTCCATCACTACTGGCCCTCCAACAGTGTAACACTCCCTCAGTACTGACTCTCCAACAGTGCAGCACTTCCTTAGTACTGACCCTCCAACAGTGTAGCACTCCCTCAGTACTGACCCTCCAACCGTGAAACACTTCCACAGTTCTGACACCCTGACAGTGCAGCACTGCATCATTACTGGCCCTCCAACAGTGTAACACTCCCTCAGTACTGACTCTCCAACAGTGCAGCACCCCACTCAGTACTGACCCTCTGACAGTGCACAGCTCTCCCTCAGTACTGACCCTCTGACAGTGCACAGCTCTCCCTCAGTACTGATCCACCAACCATGAAGCACACCCACAGTTCTGACCCTCCAATAGTGCAGCACTCCCTCATTACTGACCCTCCAACAGTGTAACTGACTCTCCAACAGTGCAGCGCTTCCTCAGTACTGAGCACCTGACATTGCAGCTCTCCCTCAGTACTGACCCTCCATCAGTGCAGCTGTCCCTCAGTACTCACCCTCTGACAGTGCAGCATTCCCTCAGTACTCACCCTCTGACAGCGCAGAACTCTTCCAGTACTGACTCTCCAGCAGTGCAACAATCTCTCAGTAATGACCTTCTGACAGGGGAGCACTCCCTCAGTGCTGATTCTCCCACACTGCAGCACTCCCTGAAATTGAACCTCGGACTATGCAGCACTCCCTCACTACTGATCCTCCAACAATGCATCACTCCCTGAGTTCTGACCCTCTGACAGTGCAGCACTCCCTCAGAACTGACCCTCCGACAGTGCAGCACACCCTCAGTACAGACCCTCCGACAGTGCAGCACTCTCTCAGTACAGCCCCTCTGACAGTGCAGCACTCCCACAGTACTGACCCTCCGACAGTGCAGCACTCGCTCAGTACTGACACTCTGACATTGCAGCAGTGCCTCAGTACTGACCATTTCACAGTGCAGCACTCTCACAGTACTGACCCTCCCACAATGCAGCGCATCCTCAGTGTTGACCCTCTAACAAACCAGCACTTCCGCAATACAGACCCTCTGACAGTGCAGCATTCCCTCAGTACTGACCCTCCGACAGTGCAGCATTCCATCAGTGTTGACTCTCTGAAAATTCAGTTCCTCCCTCAGTACTTAACTTCGGACAGTGCAGCACTCTGTCAGTACTGACCCTCTGACAGTGTAGCAGTCTCACAGCACTGACCGACCCACAATGCAGCGCTTCCTCAGTGCTGACCCTCAAACAGTGCATCCACAGTACTGACCCACTGACAGTGCAGCACTCCCTCAGCACTGACCCACTGACAGTGCAGCACTCCCTCAGTACTGACCCTCTGACAGTGCAGCATTCCATAGTGTTGACTCTCTGAAAATTCAGTTCCTCCCTCAGTACTTAACTTCGGACAGTGCAGCACTCTGTCAGTACTGACATTCTGGCAGTGTAGCAGTCTCACAGCTCAGACCAACCCACAATGCAGACCTTCCTCAGTGCTGACCCTCAAACAGTGCAGCACTCCCTCAGTAATCAATGTCTGACAGTGCAGCCCTTCCACAGTACTGACCCTCTGACAGTGCAGCACACCCTCAGTGCTGACTCTGTGATAGTTCAGCATCCCCCTCTGTACAGAACCTTTGACAGTGCAGCAGTCCCTAATTGATGAAGCATCTGACAGTGTAGCACTCTCTCACATCCGACCCTCTGACAGTGCCGTGCCCTCTCAGTACTGAGCCTCAGACAGTGCAGCACTCTCACAGCACTGACCTCCCCACAGTGCAGCGCTTCCTCAATGCTGACCCTCTAACAGTGCATCACTCCCGTAGTACTGACCCTCTGACAGTGCATCACTCTCTCAGTACTGACCCTCTGACAGTGAAGCACTCCCTTGGTACTTCACCTCCGACAGTGCAGCATTCCCTCATTGTTGACTCTCTGAAAATTCAGTTCCTCCCTCAGTACTTAACTTCGGACAGTGCAGCACTCTGTCAGTACTGACATTCTGGCAGTGTAGCAGTCTCACAGCTCAGACCAACCCACAATGCAGACCTTCTTCAGTGCTGACCCTCAAACAGTGCAGCACTCCCTCAGTAATCAATGTCTGACAGTGCAGCCCTTCCACAGTACTGACGCTCTGACAGTGCAGCACACCCTCAGTGCTGACTCTGTGATAGTTCAGCATCCCCCTCTGTACAGAACCTTTGACAGTGCAGCAGTCCCTAATTGATGAAGCATCTGACAGTGTAGCACTCTCTCACATCCGACCCTCTGACAGTGCCGTGCCCTCTCAGTACTGAGCCTCAGACAGTGCAGCACTCTCACAGCACTGACTTCCCCACAGTGCAGCGCTTCCTCAATGCTGACCCTCTAACAGTGCATCACTCCCGTAGTACTGACCCTCTGACAGTGCATCACTCCCTCAGTACTGCCCCTCTGACAGTGCAGCACTCTGTCAGTACAAACCATCTCAAACCGCTGTAACCCATCAGTGCTGGTACTCTAACAGTGCAACATTCCCTTAGTACTGACCCTCTGACAGGGCAGCACTGATGCAGGACTGACCATCTGACAGTGCTGCGCTACCTCAATTCAGACAGTCCGACAGTCCATCACTCGCTCAGTATTGACCCTCCAACAGTGCAGCACTCCCTCAGTACTGACCCTCTGACAGTGCAGCACTCCCTCAGTACTGACCCTCCAACAGTGCAGCACTCCCTCAGTACTGACCCTCCAACCGTGAAACACTTCCACAGTTCTGACACCCTGACAGCGCAGCACTCCAACATTACTGGCCCTCCAACAGTGTAACACTCCCTCAGTACTGATTCTCCAACAGTGCAGCACCCCCCTCAGTACTGCCCCTCTGACAGTGCAGCACTCCCTCAGTACTGACCCTCTGACAGTGCCTCACTCTCGCAGTACTGACCATGTGACCGTGCAGCACTCCCTCAGCACTGACCCTCTGACAGTGCAGCACTCCCGCAGTACTGACCCTCTGATAGTGCAGCTGTCCCTCAGTACTGACCCTCTAACAGTGCATCACTCCCTCAGTACTGACCCTCTGAGAGTGTAGCACTCCCTCAGTACTGACCCTCTGACAGTGCAGCACTCCCGCAGTACTGACCCTCTGACAGTGCAGCTGTCCCTCAGTACTGACCCTCTAACAGTGCATCACTCCCGCAGTACTGACCCTCTGACAGTGCAGCACTCCCTCAGCACTGACCCTCTGACAGTGCACACCATTCCCTCAGTACTGACCCTCCAATAGTGAAGCACTCCCACAGTTCTGACCCTCTAATAGTGCAGCACTCCCTCATTACTGACCCTCCAACAGTGTAACACTCCCTCATAACTGACTCTCCAACAGTGCAGCGCTTCCTCAGTACTGAGCACCTGACATTGCAGCACTCCC
Source organism: Isurus oxyrinchus (assembly GCA_026770705.1). Lineage (NCBI taxonomy): Eukaryota > Metazoa > Chordata > Chondrichthyes > Lamniformes > Lamnidae > Isurus > Isurus oxyrinchus. The sequence goes on from JANJGN010000035.1 coordinate 18,254,713, forward strand.
TCAGTACTGACCCTCTGTCAGTGCAGCTGTCCCTCAGTACTCACCCTCTGACAGTGCAGCACTTCTTCAGTACTGACCCTCTGACAGTGCAGCATTCCCTCAGTACTCACCCTCTGACAGGCGCAGAACTCTTTCAGTACTGACTCTCCAGCAGTGCAACAATCTCTCAGTAATGACCTTCTGACAGGGGAGCACTCCCTCAGTGCTGATTCCCCCACACTGCAGCACTCCCTGAAATTGAACCTCGGACTATGCAGCACACCCTCACTACTGATCCTCCAACAGTGCATCACTCCCTGAGTTCTGACCCTCTGACAGTGCAGCACTCCCTCAGTACTGACTTTCTGACAGTGCCGTGGCCTCTCAATATGAACTTCTGACAGTCCAGCACTCTCACAGCACTGACCAGCTCACAATGCAGCCGTCCGTCAGTACTGATCCTCCGACAGTGCAGCACAACCTCAGTACTGAACCCCCAGTCAGTGCAGCACACTCTCAGTACTGACCATCTGACAGTGCAGCACTCCCTCAGTACTGACCCTCTGACAGTGCCGCAATCCCTCAGCACTGACTCTCTGACAGTGCAGCACTCCCTCAGTACTGACCCTCTGACACTGCACAGCACTCCCGCAATACTGACCCTCCAATAGTGAAGTACTCCCACAGTTCTGACCCTCCAACATTGCAGCAATCCCTCATAACTGACCCTCCAGCAGTGCAACAATCTCTCAGTAATGACCTTCTGACAGGGGAGCACTCCCTCAGTGCTGATTCTCCCACACTGCAGCACTCCCTGAAATTGAACCTCGGACAGTGCAGCACTCCCTCACTACTGATCCTCCAACAGTGCATCACTCCCTGAGTTCTGACCCTCTGACAGTGCAGCACTCCCTCAGCACTGATCATACAACAGTGAAGCACTCCCTCAGTACTGACCTTCCGACTCTATAGCCCTCTCTCAGTACTGACCCTCTGACAGTGCAGCACACCCTCAGTGCTGACTCTCTGAAAATTCAGCATCCCCCTCAGTACTGAACCACCGAAAGTGCAGCACTCTCTCAGTACTGACTTTCTGACAGTGCCGTAGCCTCTCAATATGACCCTCTGACAATCCAGCACTCTCACAGCACTGACCATCTCACAATGCAGCAGTCCGTCAGTACTGACCCTCTGACTGTGCAGCTTTCCCTCAGTACTGAACCCCCAGTCAGTGCAGCACACTCTCAGTACTGACCATCTGACAGTGCAGCACTCCCTCACTACTGACCCTCTGACAGTGCCGCACTCCCTCAATACTGACCCTCTGACAGTGCCGCACTCCCTCAATACTGACCATCTGACAGTGCAGCACTCCCTCAGCACTGACCCTCTGACAGTGCAGCACTCCCTCAGCACTGACCATCTGACAGTGCAGCACTCCCTCAGTACTCAGCCTCCAACAGTGCAGCACTCCCTCAGTACAGACCATCTGACAGTGCAGCACTTCCTGAGTACTGAGTCACCGACTGTGCGGCACTCCCTCAGAACTGACCCTCTGACAGTGCAGCACACACTCAGTGCTGACTCTCTGTCAGTTCACCACCCCCCTCAGTACAGAACCTCCGATAGTGCAGCAGTCTTTCGTTACTGAAGCTTCTGACAGTGTAGCACTCTCTCAGTTCTGACCCTCTGAGAGTGGAGCACTCCCTCAGTACAAACCATCTCACAGTGCTGCACACCTCAGTGCTGACACTCTGACAGTGCAGCACTCCCTCAGAACTGACCCTCCGACAGTGCAGCACACCCTCAGTACAGACCCTCCGACAGTGCAGCACTCTCTCAGTACAGCCCCTCTGACAGTGCAGCACTACCACAGTACTGACCCTCCGACAGTGCAGAACTCCCTCAGTACTGACCCTCTGACATTGCAGCAGTGCCTCAGTACTGACCCTCCGACAGTTCAGCACCCCACTCAGTACTGCTCCTCCGTCAGTGCAGCACCCCACTCAGTACTGCTCCTCCGTCAGTGCAGCACTCCCTCAGTACTGCCCCTCTGACAGTGCAGCATTCCCTCAGTGCTGACCATTTCACAGTGCAGCATTCTCACAGTACTGACCCTCCCACAATGCAGCGCATCCTCAGTGTTGACCCTCTAACAAACCAGCACTTCCGCAATACAGACCCTCTGACAGTGTAGCATTCCCTCAGTACTGACCCTCCGACAGTGCAGCATTCCCTTGGTACTTAACCTCCGACAGTGCGGCATTCCATCAGTGTTGACTCTCTGAAAATTCAGTTCCTCCCTCAGTACTTAACTTCCGGCAGTGCAGCACTCTGTCAGTACTGACCCTCTGACAGTGTAGCAGTCTCACAGCACTGACCAACCCACAATGCAGCGCTTCCTCAGTGCTGACCCTCAAACAGTGCATCCGCAGTACTGACCCACTGACAGTGCAGCACTCCCTCAGTACTGACACTCCGACAGTGCAGCACTCCCTCAGTACTGACACTCCGACAGTGCAGCACTCCCTTGGTACTTAACCTCCGACAATCCAGCATTCCATCAGTGTTGACTCTCTGAAAATTCAGTTCCTCCCTCCGTACTTAACTTCGGACAGTGGAGCACTCTGTCAGTACTGACCCTCTGACAGTGTAGCACTCTCACAGCTCTGACCATCCCACAATGCAGCGCTTCCTCATTGCTCACCCTCAAACCGTGCATCACTTCCGCAGTACTGACCCACTGGCAGTGCAGCACTCCCTCAGTACTGACCCTCTGACAGTGTAGCACTCCCTCAGTATAAACCATCTCACACCACTGTACCCCATCAGTGCTGGTACTCTAATAGTGCAGCATTCTCTTAGTACTGACCCTCTGACAGGGCAGCACTGATGCAGTACTGACCATCTGACAGTGCTGCGCTACCTCAATCCAGACAGTCTGACAGTCCATCACTCGCTCAATACTGACGCTCCGACAGTGCAGCACTCCCTCAGTACTGACCCTCTGACAGTGTAGCACTCCCTCAGGACTGACTCTCTGACAGTGTAGCACTCCCTCAGTACTGACCCTCCATCTGTGAAACACTTCCAAAGTTCTGACCCCCTGACAGTGCAGCACTCCATCATTACTGGCCCTCCAACAGTGTAACACTCCCTCCAACATTGCAGCAGTCCCTCAGTACTGAGCCCCCGACAGTGCAGAACTCCCTCAGTACTGACCTTCCAACAGTGCAGCACTCTCTCAGTACTGACCCTCCGACATTGCAGCACTCCCTCAGTACTGACCCTCCGACATTGCAGCACTCCCTCAGTACTGAGCCCTCGACAGTGCAGAACTCCCTCAGTACTGACCATCTGACAGTGCAGCACTCCCTCAGTACTGACCCTCTGACAGTGCCGCACTCCCTCAGTACAGACCATCTGACAGTGCAGCACTCCCTGAGTACTGAGTCACCGACTGTGCGGCACTCCCTCAGAAATGACACTCTGACAGTGCAGCACTCCTTCAGCACTGACTCTTTGACAATGCAGCACTCCCTCAGTACTGACCATCTGACAGAGCTGCATTCCCTCAGTCCAGACCCTCGGACAGTGCATCACTCCTCCAGTACTGACCCTATGACTGTCCATCACTCGCTCAGTGTTGACCCTCCAATGGTGCATCACTCCTTCTGTCCTAACCATCTGACAATGCAGCATTCCCTCAGTACTGACCCACCAACAATGCAGCCCTCTTTCAGTACTGACCCACTGACATTGCAGCACTCCTTCAGTACTGAGCCCCTGACAGTGCAGAACTCCCTCAGTACTGACGCACCGAAAGTGCAGCACACCCTCAGTGCTGACTCTCTGACAGTTCAGCACCCCCTCAGTACAGAACCTTTGACAGTGCAGCAGTCTCTCAGAACTGAACGTCTGACAGTGCAGCACTCCCGCAGTACTGACACTCCAACATTGCAACTTTCCCTCAGTACTGAGCACGCGACATTGCAACGGTGCCTCAGTACTGACCCCCCGACAGTTCAGCACCCCCTCAGTACTGCCCCTCTGACAGTGCAGCACTCCCTCAGTACTGCCCCTCTGACAGTGTAGCACTCCCTCAGTACTGCCCCTCTCACAGTGCAGCACTACCTCCGTACTGACCCTCCGACAATGCAGCACTCCCTCAGCACTGTCCCTCTGACAGTGCAGCACTCCCTCAGTACTGACCCCCCACAATGCAGCGCTTCCGCAGTACTGACCCTCTGAAAGTGCAGGACTCCCTCATTACTGACCCTCTGACAGTGCAGCACTCCCTCAGTACTGACCCTCTGACAGTGCAGCACTCCCTCAGTACTGACCCTCTAACAGTGCAGCACTCCCTCAGTACTGACCCTCTGACAGTGCAGCATTCCATCAGTGTTGACTCTCTGAAAATTCAGTTCCTCCCTCAGTACTTAACTTCGGACAGTGCAGCACTCTGTCAGTACTGACCCTCTGACAGTGTAGCACTCTCACAGCTCAGACCAACCCACAATGCAGCGCTTCCTCAGTGCTCACACGCAAACAGTGCAGCACTCCCTCAGTAATGAATGTATGACAGTGCAGCACTCCCACAGTACTGACCCTCTGACAGTGCAGCACTCCCTCAGTACTGACCCTCTGACAGTGCAGCATCCCCTCAGTACTGAACCTTTGACAGTGCAGCAGTCCCTAATTGATGAAGCATCTGACAGTGTAGCACTCTCTCAGATCAGACCCTATGACAGTGCCGTGCCCTCTCACTACTGAGCCTCAGACAGTGCAGCACTCTCACAGCGCTGACATTCCCACAGTGCAGCGCTTCCTCTATGCTGACCCTCTAACAGTGCATCACTCCCTCAGTACTGACCCTCCTACAATGCAGCGCTTCCGCTGTACTGACCCTCTGACAGTGCAGGTCTCCCTCAGTACTGACCCTCCAACAGTGCAGCACTCCCTCAGTACTGACCCTCTGACAGTGCAGCACTCCCTCAGTACTGACCCTCTAACAGTGCAGCACTCCCTCAGTACTGACCCTCTGACAGTGCAGTATTCCATCAGTGTTGACTCTCTGAAAATTCAGTTCCTCCCTCAGTACTTAACTTCGGACAGTGCAGCACACTGTCAGCACTGAACCTCTGTCAGTGCAGCATTGCCTCAGTACTCACCCTCTGACAGCGCAGAACTCTTTCAGTACTGACCCTCCAGCAGTGCAACAATCTCTCAGTAATGACCTTCTGACAGGGGAGCACTCCCTCAGTGCTGATTCCCCCACACTGCAGCACTCCCTGAAATTAAACCTCGGACTATGCAGCACACCCTCACTACTGATCCTCCAACAGTGCATCACTCCCTGAGTTCTGACCCTCTGACAGTGCAGCACTCCCTCAGTACTGACTTTCTGACAGTGCCGTGGCCTCTCAATATGAACTTCTGACAGTCCAGCACTCTCACAGCACTGACCAGCTCACAATGCAGCCGTCCGTCAGTACTGATCCTCCGACAGTGCAGCACAACCTCAGTACTGAACCCCCAGTCAGTGCAGCACACTCTCAATACTGACCCTCTGACAGTGCAGCACTCCCTCAGCACTGACCCTCTGACAGTGCAGCACTCCCTCAGCACTGACCCTCTGACAGTGCAGCACTCCCTCAGTACTGACCCTCTGACAGTGCAGCACTCCCTCAGCACTGACCCTCTGACAGTGCAGCACTCCCTCAGCACTGACCCTCTGACAGTGCAGCACTCCCTCAGCACTGACCCTCTGACAGTGCAGCACTCCCTCAGCACTGACCCTCTGACAGTGCAGCACTCCCTCAGCACTGACCCTCTGACAGTGCAGCACTCCCTCAGGACTGACCCTCTGACAGTGCAGCACTCCCTCAGGACTCAGCGTCCAACAGTGCAGCACTCCCTCACTACTGATCCTCCAACAGTGCATCACTCCCTGAGTTCTGACCCTCTGACAGTGCAGCACTCCCTCACTACTGATCCTCCAACAGTGCATCACTCCCTGAGTTCTGACCCTCTGACAGTGCAGCACCCCCTCAGTACTGATCATACAACAGTGAAGAACTCCCTCAGTACTGACCTTCCGACTCTATAGCCCTCTCTCAGTACTGACCCTCTGACAGTGCAGCACACCCTCAGTGTTGACTCTCTGAAAATTCAGCATCCCCCTCAGTACTGAACCACCGAAAGTGCAGCACTCTCTCAGTACTGACTTTCTGACAGTGCCGTAGCTTCTCAATATGACCCTCTGACAATCCAGCACTCTCACAGCACTGACCATCTCACAATGCAGCAGTCCGTCTGTACTGACCCTCTGACTGTGCAGCTTTCCCTCAGAACTGAACCCCCAGTCAGTGCAGCACACTCTCAGTACTGACCATCTGACAGTGCAGCACTCCCTCACTACTGACCCTCTGACAGTGCCGCACTCCCTCAATACTGACCCTGTGACAGTGCCGCACTCCCTCAATACTGACCATCTGACAGTGCCGCACTCCCTCAGTACTGACCATCTGACAGTGCAGCACTCCCTCAGCACTGACCCTCTGACAGTGCAGCACTCCCTCAGCACTGACCATCTGACAGTGCAGCACTCCCTGAGTACTGAGTCACCGACTGTGCGGCACTCCCTCAGAACTGACCCTCTGACAGTGCAGCACACACTCAGTGCTGACTCTCTGTCAGTTCACCACCCCCCTCAGTACAGAACCTCCGATAGTGCAGCAGTCTTTCGTTACTGAAGCTTCTGACAATGTAGCACTCTCTCAGTTCTGACCCTCTGAGAGTGGAGCACTCCCTCAGTACAAACCATCTCACAGTGCTGCACACCTCAGTGCTGACACTCTGACAGTGCAGCACTCCCTCAGAACTGACCCTCCGACAGTGCAGCACACCCTCAGTACAGACCCTCCGACAGTGCAGCACTCTCTCAGTACAGCCCCTCTGACAGTGCAGCACTACCACAGTACTGACCCTCCGACAGTGCAGAACTCCCTCAGTACTGACCCTCTGACATTGCAGCAGTGCCTCAGTACTGACCCTCCGACAGTTCAGCACCCCACTCAGTACTGCTCCTCCGTCAGTGCAGCACTCCCTCAGTACTGCCCCTCTGACAGTGCAGCATTCCCTCAGTGCTGACCATTTCACAGTGCAGCATTCTCACAGTACTGACCCTCCCACAATGCAGCGCATCCTCAGTGTTGACCCTCTAACAAACCAGCACTTCCACAATACAGCCCCTCTGACAGTGTAGCATTCCCTCAGTACTGACCCTCCGACAGTGCAGCATTCCCTTGGTACTTAACCTCCGACAGTGCGGCATTCCATCAGTGTTGACTCTCTGAAAATTCAGTTCCTCCCTCAGTACTTAACTTCCGGCAGTGCAGCACTCTGTCAGTACTGACCCTCTGACAGTGTAGCTCTCTCACAGCTCTGACCATCCCACAATGCAGCGCTTCCTCAGTGCTGACCCTCAAACAGTGCATCCGCAGTAATGACCCACTGACAGTGCAGCACTCCCTCAGTACTGACACTCCGAGAGTGCAGCACTCCCTTGGTACTTAACCTCCGACAATCCAGCATTCCATCAGTGTTGACTCTCTGAAAATTCAGTTCCTCCCTCCGTACTTAACTTCGGACAGTGCAGCACTCTGTCAGTACTGACCCTCTTACAGTGTAGCACTCTCACAGCTCTGACCATCCCACAATGCAGCGCTCCTCAATGCTGACCCTCTAACAGTGCATCACTCCCTCAGTACTGACCCTCTGACAGTGCAGCAATCCCTTGGTACTTCACCTCCGACAGTGCAGCATTCCCTCATTGTTGACTCTCTGAAAATTCAGTTCCTCCCTCAGTACTTAACTTCCGACAGTGCAGCACTCTGTCAGTACTGACCCTCTGACAGTGTAGCACTCTCACAGCTCTGACCATCCCACAATGCAGCGCTTCCTCAGTGCTCACCCTCAAACCGTGCATCACTTCCGCAGTACTGACCCACTGGCAGTGTAGCACTCCCTCAGTATAAACCATCTCACACCACTGTACCCCATCAGTGCTGGTACTCTAACAGTGCAGCATTCTCTTAGTACCGACCCTCTGACAGGGCAGCACTGATGCAGTACTGACCATCTGACAGTGCTGCCCTACCTCAATCCAGACAGTCTGACAGTACATCACTCGCTCAATACTGACGCTCCGACAGTGCAGCACTCCCTCAGTACTGACCCTCTGACAGTGTAGCACTCCCTCAGGACTGACTCTCTGACAGTGTAGCACTCCCTCAGTACTGACCCTCCAACTGTGAAACATTTCCAAAGTTCTGACCCCCTGACAGTGCAGCACTCCATCATTACTGGCCCTCCAACAGTGTAACACTCCCTCCAACATTGCAGCAGTCCCTCAGTACTCAGCCCCCGACAGTGCAGAACTCTCTCAGTACTGACCTTCCAACAGTGCAGCACTCTCTCAGTACTGACCCTCCGACATTGCAGCACTCCCTCAGTACTGACCCTCCGACATTGCAGCACTCCCTCAGTACTGAGCCCCCGACAGTGCAGAACTCCCTCAGTACTGACCATCTGACAGTGCAGCACTCCCTCAGTACTGACCCTCTGACAGTGCCGCACTCCCTCAGTACAGACCATCTGACAGTGCAGCACTCCCTGAGTACTGAGTCGCCGACTGTGCGGCACTCCCTCAGAAATGACACTCTGACAGTGCAGCACTCCTTCAGCACTGACTCTTTGACAATGCAGCACTCCCTCAGTACTGACCATCTGACAGAGCTGCATTCCCTCAGTCCAGACCCTCGGACAGTGCATCACTCCTCCAGTACTGACCCTATGACTGTCCATCACTCGCTCAGTGTTGACCCTCCAATGGTGCATCACTCCTTCTGTACTAACCATCTGACAATGCAGCATTCCCTCAGTACTGACCCACCAACAATGCAGCCCTCTTTCAGTACTGACCCACTGACATTGCAGCACTCCCTCAGTACTGAGCCCCTGACAGTGCAGAACTCCCTCAGTACTGACGCACCGAAAGTGCAGCACACCCTCAGTGCTGACTCTCTGACAGTTCAGCACCCCCCTCAGTACAGAACCTTTGACAGTGCAGCACTCCCTCAGCACTGTCCCTCTGACAGTGCAGCACTCCCTCAGTACTGACCCCCCACAATGCAGCGCTTCCGCTGTACTGACCCTCTGAAAGTGCAGGACTCCCTCATTACTGACCCTCTGACAGTGCAGCACTCCCTCAGTACTGACCCTCTGACAGTGCAGCACTCCCTCAGTACTGACCCTCTAACAGTGCAGCACTCCCTCAGTACTGACCCTCTGACAGTGCAGCATTCCATCAGTGTTGACTCTCTGAAAATTCAGTTCCTCCCTCAGTACTTAACTTCGGACAGTGCAGCACTCTGTCAGTACTGACCCTCTGACAGTGTAGCACTCTCACAGCTCAGACCAACCCACAATGCAGCGCTTCCTCAGTGCTCACACTCAAACAGTGCAGCACTCCCTCAGTAATGAATGTCTGAAAGTGCAGCACTTCCACAGTACTGACCCTCTGACAGTGCAGCACTCCCTCAGTACTGACCATCTGACAGTGCAGCATCCCCTCAGTACTGAACCTTTGACAGTGCAGCAGTCCCTAATTGATGAAGCATCTGACAGTGTAGCACTCTCTCAGATCAGACCCTATGACAGTGCCGTGCCCTCTCACTACTGAGCCTCAGACAGTGCAGCACTCTCACAGCGCTGACCTTCCCACAGTGCAGCGCTTCCTCAATGCTGACCCTCTAACAGTGCATCACTCCCTCAGTACTGACCCTCCCACAATGCAGCGCTTCCGCTGTACTGACCCTCTGACAGTGCAGGTCTCCCTCAGTACTGACCCTCCAACAGTGCAGCACTCCCTCAGTACTGACCTTCTAACAGTGCAGCACTCCCTCAGTACTGACCCTCTGACAGTGCAGTATTCCATCAGTGTTGACTCTCTGAAAATTCAGTTCCTCCCTCAGTACTTAACTTCGGACAGTGCAGCACACTGTCAGTACTGACCCTCTGTCAGTGCAGCATTCCCTCAGTACTCACCCTCTGACAGCGCAGAACTCTTTCAGTACTGACCCTCCAGCAGTGCAACAATCTCTCAGTAATGACCTTCTGACAGGGGAGCACTCCCTCAGTGCTGATTCCCCCACACTGCAGCACTCCCTGAAATTGAACCTCGGACTATGCAGCACACCCTCACTACTGATCCTCCAACAGTGCATCACTCCCTGAGTTCTGACCCTCTGACAGTGCAGCACTCCCTCAGTACTGACTTTCTGACAGTGCCGTGGCCTCTCAATATGAACTTCTGACAGTCCAGCACTCTCACAGCACTGACCAGCTCACAATGCAGCCGTCCGTCAGTACTGATCCTCCGACAGTGCAGCACAACCTCAGTACTGAACCCCCAGTCAGTGCAGCACACTCTCAGTACTGACCATCTGACAGTGCAGCACTCCCTCAGTACTGACCCTCTGACAGTGCCGCACTCCCTCAGCACTAACCCTCTGACAGTGCAGCACTCCCTCAGCACTGACCCTCTGACAGTGCAGCACTCCCTCAGCACTGACCCTCTGACAGTGCAGCACTCCCTCAGCACTGACCCTCTGACAGTCCAGCACTCCCTCAGCACTGACCCTCTGACAGTGCAGCACTCCCTCAGTACTGACCCTCTGACAGTGCAGCACTCCCTCAGTACTGACCCTCTGACAGTGCAGCACTCCCTCAGCACTGACCCTCTGACAGTCCAGCACTCCCTCAGCACTGACCCTCTGACAGTGCAGCACTCCCTCAGCACTGACCCTCTGACAGTGCAGCACTCCCTCAGCACTGACCTTCTGACACTGCACAGCACTGCCTCAATACTGACCCTCCAATAGTGAAGCACTCCCACAGTTCTGACCCTCCAACAATGCAGCACTCCCTCATTACTGACCCTCCAGCAGTGCAACAATCTCTCAATATTGACCTTCTGACAGGGGAGCACTCCCTCAGTGCTGATTCTCCCACACTGCAGCACTCCCTGAAATTGAACCTCGGACAGTGCAGCACTCCCTCACTACTGATCCTCCAACAGTGCATCACTCCCTGAGTTCTGACCCTCTGACAGTGCAGCACTCCCTCAGTACTGATCATACAACAGTGAAGAACTCCCTCAGTACTGACCTTCCGACTCTATAGCACTCTCTCAGTACTGACCCTCTGACAGTGCAGCACACCCTCAGTGCTGACTCTCTGAAAATTCAGCATCCCCCTCAGTACTGAACCACCGAAAGTGCAGCACTCTCTCAGTACTGACTTTCTGACAGTGTAGCACTCTCTCAGTTCTGACCCTCTGACAGTGGAGCACTCCCTCAGTACAAACCATCTCACAGTGCTGCACACCTCAGTGCTGACACTCTGACAGTGCAGCACTCCCTCAGAACTGACCCTCCGACAGTGCAGCACACCCTCAGTACAGACCCTCCGACAGTGCAGCACTCTCTCAGTACAGCCCCTCTGACAGTGCAGCACTACCACAGTACTGACCCTCCGACAGTGCAGAACTCCCTCAGTACTGACCCTCTGACATTGCAGCAGTGCCTCAGTACTGACCCTCCGACAGTTCAGCACCCCACTCAGTACTGCTCCTCCGTCAGTGCAGCACTCCCTCAGTACTGCCCCTCTGACAGTGCAGCATTCCCTCAGTGCTGACCATTTCACAGTGCAGCATTCTCACAGTACTGACCCTCCCACAATGCAGCGCATCCTCAGTGTTGACCCTCTAACAAACCAGCACTTCCGCAATACAGACCCTCTGACAGTGCAGCATTCCCTCAGTACTGACCCTCCGACAGTGCAGCATTCCCTTGGTACTTAACCTCCGACAGTGCGGCATTCCATCAGTGTTGACTCTCTGAAAATTCAGTTCCTCCCTCAGTACTTAACTTCCGGCAGTGCAGCACTCTGTCAGTACTGACCCTCTGACAGTGTAGCAGTCTCACAGCACTGACCAACCCACAATGCAGCGCTTCCTCAGTGCTGACCCTCAAACAGTGCATCCGCAGTAATGACCCACTGACAGTGCAGCACTCCCTCAGTACTGACACTCCGACAGTGCAGCACTCCCTTGGTACTTAACCTCCGACAATCCAGCATTCCATCAGTGTTGACTCTCTGAAAATTCAGTTCCTCCCTCCGTACTTAACTTCCGACAGTGCAGCACTCTGTCAGTACTGACCCTCTGACAGTGTAGCAGTCTCACAGCTCAGACCAACCCACAATGCAGCGCTTCCTCAGTGCTGACCCTCAACCAGTGCAGCACTCCCTCAGCAATCAACGTCTGACAGTGCAGCCCTCCCACAGTACTCACCCTCTGACAGTGCAGCACACCCTCAGTGCTGACTCTGTGATAGTTCAGCATCCCCCTCTGTACAGAACCTTTGACAGTGCAGCAGTCCCTAACTGATGAAGCATCTGACAGTGTAGCGCTCTCTCACATCCGACCCTCTGACAGTGCCGTGCCCTCTCAGTACTGAGCCTCAGACAGTGTAGCACTCTCACAGCACTGACCTCCCCACAGTGCAGCGCTCCTCAATGCTGACCCTCTAACAGTGCATCACTCCCTCAGTACTGACCCTCTGACAGTGCAGCAATCCCTTGGTACTTCACCTCCGACAGTGCAGCATTCCCTCATTGTTGACTCTCTGAAAATTCAGTTCCTCCCTCAGTACTTAACTTCCGACAGTGCAGCACTCTGTCAGTACTGACCCTCTGACAGTGTAGCACTCTCACAGCTCTGACCAACCCACAATGCAGCGCTTCCTCAGTGCTCACCCTCAAACCGTGCATCACTTCCGCAGTACTGACCCACTGGCAGTGCAGCACTCCCTCAGTACTGACCCTCTGACAGTGCAGCACTCCCTCAGTACTGACCCTCTGACAGTGTAGCACTCCCTCAGTATAAACCATCTCACACCACTGTACCCCATCAGTGCTGGTACTCTAACAGTGCAGCATTCTCTTAGTACTGACCCTCTGACAGGGCAGCACTGATGCAGTACTGACCATCTGACAGTGCTGCGCTACCTCAATCCAGACAGTCTGACAGTCCATCACTCGCTCAGTACTGACGCTCCGACAGTGCAGCACTCCCTCAGTACTGACACTCTGACAGTGTAGCACTCCCTCAGGACTGACTCTCTGACAGTGTAGCACTCCCTCAGTACTGACCCTCCATCTGTGAAACACTTCCAAAGTTCTGACCCCCTGACAGTGCAGCACTCCATCATTACTGGCCCTCAAACAGTGGAACACTCCCTCCAACATTGCAGCAGTCCCTCAGTACTGAGCCCCCGACAGTGCAGAACTCCCTCAGTACTGACCTTCCAACAGTGCAGCACTCTCTCAGTACTGACCCTCCGACATTGCAGCACTCCCTCAGTACTGACCCTCCGACATTGCAGCACTCCCTCAGTACTGAGCCCCCGACAGTGCAGAACTCCCTCAGTACTGACCATCTGACAGTGCAGCACTCCCTCAGTACTGACCCTCTGACAGTGCCGCACTCCCTCAGTACAGACCATCTGACAGTGCAGCACTCCCTGAGTACTGAGTCACCGACTGTGCGGCACTCGCTCAGAAATGACACTCTGACAGTGCAGCACTCCTTCAGCACTGACTCTTTGACAATGCAGCACTCCCTCAGTACTGACCATCTGACAGAGCTGCATTCCCTCAGTCCAGACCCTCGGACAGTGCATCACTCCTCCAGTACTGACCCTATGACTGTCCATCACTCGCTCAGTGTTGACCCTCCAATGGTGCATCACTCCTTCTGTACTAACCATCTGACAATGCAGCATTCCCTCAGTACTGACCCACCAACAATGCAGCCCTCTTTCAGTACTGACCCACTGACATTGCAGCACTCCCTCAGTACTGAGCCCCTGACAGTGCAGAACTCCCTCAGTACTGACGCACCGAAAGTGCAGCACACCCTCAGTGCTGACTCTCTGACAGTTCAGCACCCCCCTCAGTACAGAACCTTTGACAGTGCAGCAGTCTCTCAGTAGTGACCCTCCGACAGTGAAGCACTCCTTCAGTACTGACACTCCAACATTGCAACTTTCCCTCAGTACTGAGCACCCGACATTGCAACGGTGCCTCAGTACTTACCCCCCGACAGTTCAGCCCCCCCTCAGTACTGCCCCTCTGACAGTGCAGCACTCCCTCAGTACTGCCCCTCTGACAGTGTAGCACTCCCTCAGTACTGCCCCTCTGACAGTGCAGCACTACCTCCGTACTGACCCTCCGACAGTGCAGCACTCCCTCAGCACTGTCCCTCTGACAGTGCAGCACTCCCTCAGTACTGACCCCCCACAATGCAGCGCTTCCTCAGTACTGACCCTCTGAAAGTGCAGGACTCCCTCATTACTGACCCTCTGACAGTGCAGCACTCCCTCAGTACTGACCCTCTGACAGTGCAGCACTCCCTCAGTACTGACCCTCTAACAGTGCAGCACTCCCTCAGTACTGACCCTCTGACAGTGCAGCATTCCATCAGTGTTGACTCTCTGAAAATTCAGTTCCTCCCTCAGTACTTAACTTCGGACAGTGCAGCATTCTGTCAGTACTGACCCTCTGACAGTGTAGCACTCTCACAGCTCAGACCAACCCACAATCAGCGCTTCCTCAGTGCTCACACTCAAACAGTGCAGCACTCCCTCAGTAATGAATGTCTGACAGTGCAGCACTCCCACAGTACTGACCCTCTGACAGTGCAGCACTCCCTCAGTACTGACCCTCTGACAGTGCAGCATCCCCTCAGTACTGAACCTTTGACAGTGCAGCAGTCCCTAATTGATGAAGCATCTGACAGTGTAGCACTCTCTCAGATCAGACCCTATGACAGTGCCGTGCCCTCTCACTACTGAGCCTCAGACAGTGCAGCACTCTCACAGCGCTGACCTTCCCACAGTGCAGCGCTTCCTCAATGCTGACCCTCTAACAGTGCATCACTCCCTCAGTACTGACCCTCCCACAATGCAGCGCTTCCGCTGTACTGACCCTCTGACAGTGCAGGTCTCCCTCAGTACTGACCCTCCAACAGTGCAGCACTCCCTCAGTACTGACCCTCTGACAGTGCAACACTCCCTCAGTACTGACCCTCTAACAGTGCAGCACTCCCTCAGTACTGACCCTCTAACTGTGCAGCACTCCCTCAGTACTGACCCTCTGACAGTGCAGCAATCCATCAGTGTTGACTCTCTGAAAATTCAGTTCCTCCCTCAGTACTTAACTTCGGACAGTGCAGCACACTGTCAGTACTGACCCTCTGTCAGTGCAGCATTGCCTCAGTACTCACCCTCTGACAGCGCAGAACTCTTTCAGTACTGACCCTCCGGCAGTGCAACAATCTCTCAGTAATGACCTTCTGACAGGGGAGCACTCCCTCAGTGCTGATTCCCCCACACTGCAGCACTCCCTGAAATTGAACCTCGGACTATGCAGCACACCCTCACTACTGATCCTCCAACAGTGCATCACTCCCTGAGTTCTGACCCTCTGACAGTGCAGCACTCCCTCAGTACTGACTTTCTGACAGTGCCGTGGCCTCTCAATATGAACTTCTGACAGTCCAGCACTCTCACAGCACTGACCAGCTCACAATGCAGCCGTCCGTCAGTACTGATCCTCCGACAGTGCAGCACAACCTCAGTACTGAACCCCCAGTCAGTGCAGCACACTCTCAGTTCTGACTATCTGACAGTGCAGCACTCCCTCAGTACTGACCCTCTGACAGTGCCGCACTCCCTCAGCACTGACCCTCTGACAGTGCAGCACTCCCTCAGCACTGACCCTCTGACAGTGCAGCACTCCCTCAGCACTGACCCTCTGACAGTGCAGCACTCCCTCAGTACTGACCCTCTGACAGTGCAGCACTCCCTCAGCACTGACCCTCTGACAATGCAGCACTCCCTCAGCACTGACCTTCTGACACTGCACAGCCCTGCCTCAATACTGACCCTCCAATAGTGAAGCACTCCCACAGTTCTGACCCTCCAACATTGCAGCACTCCCTCATAACTGACCCTCCAGCAGTGCAACAATCTCTCAGTATTGACCTTCTGACAGGGGAGCACTCCCTCAGTGCTGATTCTCCCACACTGCAGCACTCCCTGAAATTGAACCTCGGACAGTGCAGCACTCCCTCGCTACTGATCCTCCAACAGTGCATCACTCCCTGAGTTCTGACCCTCTGACAGTGCAGCACTCCCTCAGTACTGATCATACAACAGTGAAGAACTCCCTCAGTACTGACCTTCCGACTCTATAGCCCTCTCTCAGTACTGACCCTCTGACAGTGCAGCACACCCTCAGTGCTGACTCTCTGAAAATTCAGCATCCCCCTCAGTACTGAACCACCGAAAGTGCAGCACTCTCTCAGTACTGACTTTCTGACAGTGCCGTAGCCTCTCAATATGACCCTCTGACAATCCAGCACTCTCACAGCACTGACCATCTCACAATGCAGCAGTCCGTCAGTACTGACCCTCTGACTGTGCAGCTTTCCCTCAGTACTGAACCCCCAGTCAGTGCAGCACACTCTCAGTACTGACCATCTGACAGTGCAGCACTACCTCCGTACTGACCCTCCGACAGTGCAGCACTCCCTCAGCACTGTCCCTCTGACAGTGCAGCACTCCCTCAGTACTGACCCCCCACAATGCAGCGCTTCCTCAGTACTGACCCTCTGAAAGTGCAGGACTCCCTCATTACTGACCCTCTGACAGTGCAGCACTCCCTCAGTACTGACCCTCTGACAGTGCAGCACTCCCTCAGTACTGACCCTCTAACAGTGCAGCACTCCCTCAGTACTGACCCTCTGACAGTGCAGCATTCCATCAGTGTTGACTCTCTGAAAATTCAGTTCCTCCCTCAGTACTTAACTTCGGACAGTGCAGCATTCTGTCAGTACTGACCCTCTGACAGTGTAGCACTCTCACAGCTCAGACCAACCCACAATGCAGCGCTTCCTCAGTGCTCACACTCAAACAGTGCAGCACTCCCTCAGTAATGAATGTCTGACAGTGCAGCACTCCCACAGTACTGACCCTCTGACAGTGCAGCACTCCCTCAGTACTGACCCTCTGACAGTGCAGCATCCCCTCAGTACTGAACCTTTGACAGTGCAGCAGTCCCTAATTGATGAAGCATCTGACAGTGTAGCACTCTCTCAGATCAGACCCTATGACAGTGCCGTGCCCTCTCACTACTGAGCCTCAGACAGTGCAGCACTCTCACAGCGCTGACCTTCCCACAGTGCAGCGCTTCCTCAATGCTGACCCTCTAACAGTGCATCACTCCCTCAGTACTGACCCTCCCACAATGCAGCGCTTCCGCTGTACTGACCCTCTGACAGTGCAGGTCTCCCTCAGTACTGACCCTCCAACAGTGCAGCACTCCCTCAGTACTGACCCTCTGACAGTGCAACACTCCCTCAGTACTGACCCTCTAACAGTGCAGCACTCCCTCAGTACTGACCCTCTAACTGTGCAGCACTCCCTCAGTACTGACCCTCTGACAGTGCAGCAATCCATCAGTGTTGACTCTCTGAAAATTCAGTTCCTCCCTCAGTACTTAACTTCGGACAGTGCAGCACACTGTCAGTACTGACCCTCTGTCAGTGCAGCATTGCCTCAGTACTCACCCTCTGACAGCGCAGAACTCTTTCAGTACTGACCCTCCAGCAGTGCAACAATCTCTCAGTAATGACCTTCTGACAGGGGAGCACTCCCTCAGTGCTGATTCCCCCACACTGCAGCACTCCCTGAAATTGAACCTCGGACTATGCAGCACACCCTCACTACTGATCCTCCAACAGTGCATCACTCCCTGAGTTCTGACCCTCTGACAGTGCAGCACTCCCTCAGTACTGACTTTCTGACAGTGCCGTGGCCTCTCAATATGAACTTCTGACAGTCCAGCACTCTCACAGCACTGACCAGCTCACAATGCAGCCGTCCGTCAGTACTGATCCTCCGACAGTGCAGCACAACCTCAGTACTGAACCCCCAGTCAGTGCAGCACACTCTCAGTTCTGACTATCTGACAGTGCAGCACTCCCTCAGTACTGACCCTCTGACAGTGCCGCACTCCCTCAGCACTGACCCTCTGACAGTGCAGCACTCCCTCAGCACTGACCCTCTGACAGTGCAGCACTCCCTCAGCACTGACCCTCTGACAGTGCAGCACTCCCTCAGTACTGACCCTCTGACAGTGCAGCACTCCCTCAGCACTGACCCTCTGACAGTGCAGCACTCCCTCAGCACTGACCTTCTGACACTGCACAGCCCTGCCTCAATACTGACCCTCCAATAGTGAAGCACTCCCACAGTTCTGACCCTCCAACATTGCAGCACTCCCTCATAACTGACCCTCCAGCAGTGCAACAATCTCTCAGTATTGACCTTCTGACAGGGGAGCACTCCCTCAGTGCTGATTCTCCCACACTGCAGCACTCCCTGAAATTGAACCTCGGACAGTGCAGCACTCCCTCGCTACTGATCCTCCAACAGTGCATCACTCCCTGAGTTCTGACCCTCTGACAGTGCAGCACTCCCTCAGTACTGATCATACAACAGTGAAGAACTCCCTCAGTACTGACCTTCCGACTCTATAGCCCTCTCTCAGTACTGACCCTCTGACAGTGCAGCACACCCTCAGTGCTGACTCTCTGAAAATTCAGCATCCCCCTCAGTACTGAACCACCGAAAGTGCAGCACTCTCTCAGTACTGACTTTCTGACAGTGCCGTAGCCTCTCAATATGACCCTCTGACAATCCAGCACTCTCACAGCACTGACCATCTCACAATGCAGCAGTCCGTCAGTACTGACCCTCTGACTGTGCAGCTTTCCCTCAGTACTGAACCCCCAGTCAGTGCAGCACACTCTCAGTACTGACCATCTGACAGTGCAGCACTCCCTCACTACTGACCCTCTGACAGTGCCGCACTCCCTCAATACTGACCATCTGAGAGTGCAGCACTCCCTCAACACTGACCCTCTGACAGTGCAGCACTCCCTCAGCACTGACCCTCTGACAGTGCAGCACTCCTTCAGCACTGACTATCTGACAGTGCAGCACTCCCTCAGTACTCAGCCTCCAACAGTGCAGCACTCCCTCAGTACAGACCATCTGACAGTGCAGCACTCCCTGAGTGCTGAGTCACCGACTGTGCGGCACTCCCTCAGAACTGGAACTCTGACAGTGCAGCACTCCTTCAGCACTGACTCTTTGACAATGCAGCATTCCCTCAGTACTGACCATCTGACAGAGCTGCATTCCCTCAGTCCAGACCCTCGGACAGTGCATCATTCCTCCAGTACTGACCCTATGACTGTCCATCACTCGCTCAGTGTTGACCCTCCAATGGTGCATCACTCCTTCTGTACTAACCATCTGACAATGCAGCATTCCCTCAGTACTGACCCACCAACAATGCAGCCCTCTTTCAGTACTGACCCACTGACATTGCAGCACTCCCTCAGTACTGAGCCCCTGACAGTGCAGAACTCCCTCAGTACTGACGCACCGAAAGTGCAGCACACCCTCAGTGCTGACTCTCTGACAGTTCAGCACCCCCCTCAGTACAGAACCTTTGACAGTGCAGCAGTCTCTCAGTAGTGACCCTCCGACAGTGAAGCACTCCCTCAGTACTGACTCTCCGACATTGCAACTTTCCCTCAGTACTGAGCATCCGACATTGCAACAGTGCCTCAGAACTGAACGTCTGACAGTGCAGCACTCCCGCAGTACTGACACTCCAACATTGCAACTTTCCCTCAGTACTGAGCACGCGACATTGCAACGGTGCCTCAGTACTGACCCCCCGACATTTCAGCCCCCCCTCAGTACTGCCCCTCTGACAGTGCAGCACTCCCTCAGTACTGCCCTTCTGACAGTGTAGCACTCCCTCAGTACTGCCCCTCTGACAGTGCAGCACTACCTCCGTACTGACCCTCCGACAGTGCAGCACTCCCTCAGCACTGTCCCTCTGACAGTGCAGCACTCCTTCAGTACTGACCCCCCACAATGCAGCGCTTCCGCAGTACTGACCCTCTGAATGTGCAGGACTCCCTCAGTACTGACCCTCTGACAGTGCAGCACTCCCTCAGTACTGACCATCTGACAGTGCAGCACTCCCTCACTACTGACCCTCTGACAGTGCCGCACTCCCTCAATACTGACCATCTGACAGTGCAGCACTCCCTCAACACTGACCCTCTGACAGTGCTGCACTCCCTCAGCACTGACCCTCTGACAGTGCAGCACTCCTTCAGCACTGACTATCTTACAGTGCAGCACTCCCTCAGTACTCAGCCTCCAACAGTGCAGCACTCCCTCAGTACAGACCATCTGACAGTGCAGCACTCCCTGAGTGCTGAGTCACCGACTGTGCGGCACTCCCTCAGAACTGGAACTCTGACAGTGCAGCACTCCTTCAGCACTGACTCTTTGACAATGCAGCATTCCCTCAGTACTGACCATCTGACAGAGCTGCATTCCCTCAGTCCAGACCCTCGGACAGTGCATCATTCCTCCAGTACTGACCCTATGACTGTCCATTACTCGCTCAGTGTTGACCCTCCAATGGTGCATCACTCCTTCTGTACTAACCATCTGACAATGCAGCATTCCCTCAGTACTGACCCACCAACAATGCAGCCCTCTTTCAGTACTGACCCACTGACATTGCAGCACTCCCTCAGTACTGAGCCCCTGACAGTGCAGAACTCCCTCAGTACTGACCCACCGAAAGTGCAGCACACCCTCAGTGCTGACTCTCTGACAGTTCAGCACCCCCCTCAGTACAGAACCTTTGACAGTGCAGCAGTCTCTCAGTAGTGACCCTCCGACAGTGAAGCACTCCCTCAGTACTGACTCTCCGACATTGCAACTTACCCTCAGTACTGAGCATCCGACATTGCAACCGTGCCTCAGAACTGAACGTCTGACAGTGCAGCACTCCCGCAGTACTGACACTCCAACATTGCAACTTTCCCTCAGTACTGAGCACGCGACATTGCAACGGTGCCTCAGTACTGACCCCCCGACATTTCAGCCCCCCCTCAGTACTGCCCCTCTGACAGTGCAGCACTCCCTCAGTACTGCCCTTCTGACAGTGTAGCACTCCCTCAGTACTGCCCCTCTGACAGTGCAGCACTACCTCCGTACTGACCCTCCGACAGTGCAGCACTCCCTCAGCACTGTCCCTCTAACAGTGCTGCACTCCCTCAGTACTGACCCTCTGACAGTGCAGCATTCCATCAGTGTTGACTCTCTGAAAATTCAGTTCCTCCCTCAGTACTTAACTTCGGACAGTGCAGCACTCTGTCAGTACTGACCCTCTGACAGTGTAGCACTCTCACAGCTCTGACCAACCCACAATGCAGCGCTTCCTCAGTGCACACACTCAAACAGTGCAGCACTCCCTCAGTAATGAATGTCTGACAGTGCAGCACTCCCACAGTACTGACCCTCTGACAGTGCAGCACTCCCTCAGTACTGACCCTCTGACAGTGCAGCATCCCCTCAGTACTGAACCTTTGACAGTGCAGCAGTCCCTAATTGATGAAGCATCTGACAGTGTAGCACTCTCTCAGATCAGACCCTATGACAGTGCCGTGCCCTCTCACTACTGAGCCTCAGACAGTGCAGCACTCTCTCAGCGCTGACCTTCCCACAGTGCAGCGCTTCCTCAATGCTGACCCTCTAACAGTGCATCACTCCCTCAGTACTGACCCTCTGACAGTGCAGCACTCCCTTGGTACTTAACCTCCGACAGTGCAGCATTCCCTCATTGTTGACTCTCTGAAAAATCAGTTCCTCCCTCAGTACTTAACTTCCAACAGTGCAGCACTCTGTCAGTACTGACTCTCTGACAGTGCAGCACTCCCTCAGTGCTCACCCTCTAACAGTGCATCACTCCCGCAGTACTGACCCTCTGACAGTGCAGCACTCCCTCAGCACTGACCCTCTGACAGTGCACACCACTCCCTCAGTACTGACCCTCTAATAGTGAAGCACTGCCACTGTTCTGACCCTCCAATAGTGCAACACTCGCTCATTACTGACCCTCCAACAGTGTAAAACTCCCTCATAACTTACTCTCCAACAGTGCAGCGCTCCCTCAGTACTGATCACCCGACATTGCTGCACTCCCTCAGTACTGACCCGCTGTCAGTGCAGCACTCCCTCAGTGCTGGCCCTCCGACACTGCAGCATTCCCTCAGTACTCACCCTCTGACTGTTCAGAACTCTTTCAGTACTGACTCTCCAGCAGTGCAACAATCTCTCAGTATTGATCTTCTGACAGGGGAGCACTCCCTCGGTGCTGATTCTCCCACACTGCAGCACTCCCTCAGTGCTGACTCTGAAAATTCAGTACCTCCCTCAGTACCGACCGTCCAAAAGTGCAGCACGCTCTCAGTACTGACCCTCTGACAGTGCAGCACTCCCTCAGTACTGACCCTTTGACAGTGCAGCACTTCCACAGTACTGACCATTTGACAGTGCAGCACTCCCTCAGTACTGACCCTCTGAATGTGCAGCACTCCCTCAGTACTGACCCTCTGACAGTGCAGCACTTCCTCAGTCCTGACCCTTTGACAGTGCAGCACTCCCTCAGTACTGACCCTTTGACAGTGTAGCACTCCCTCAGTACTGACCCTTTGACAGTGTAGCATTCTCACAGCACTGACCCTCCCGCAGTGCAGCGCTTCCTCAGAGCTGACCTTGCAACACTGCAGCCCTCTCTCAGTACTGACCCTCTGACAGTGCAGCACACCCTCAGTGCTGACTGAAAATTCAGCACCTCCCTCAGTACTGAACGTCCGAAAGTGCAGCACTCCCTCAGTACTAACCCTCCGACTGTGCAGCACTCCCTCAGTACTGAACCCCCAGACAGTGCATCACTCCCTCAGTACTCAGCGTCCGACAGTGCAGCACTCCCTCATTACTGAACCTCCAACAGTGTCACATCCATCATAAAAGACCCTCTGACATTGTAGCACTCCCTCAATACTCAGCGTCAAACAGTGCAGCACTCCCTCACTACAGACCCTCCAACAGGGCAGCACTACCTCAGTACTGAACCTCTGACAGTGAAGTTCTCCCACAGTACTCATCACGCAGAGTCCTGCACACTCTCCTTACTGACCCCTCGACAGTGCAGCACTCCCTCCGTACAGATGCTCCGACAATGCACCACTCCCTCATAACTGACCCTCTGACAGTGCAGCACTCCCTCATTACTGACCCTCCGACAGTGCAGCACTCCTTCAGCACTGTGTCTCTAACAATGCAGCACTCCCTCAGTACTGAACAACTGACAGTGCTGCGCTCCCTCAGTCCAGACCCTACGACACTGCATCACTCCCCCAGTACTGACCCTATGACAGTCCATCCCTCGCTCAGTGTTGACCCTCCAATGGTGCATCGCACCTTCTGTACTAACCATCCGACAGTGCAGCACTCCCTCAGTACTGACCCTCCAAGAGTGCAGCACTCCCTCATTACTGACCCTCCAATAGTGTCACATCCCTCATAACCGACCCTCCAAAAGTGCAGCGCTCCCTCAGTACTGACCCTCCAACCGTGCAGCTCTGGCTCAGTACTGACCCTCTGACACAGCAGCACTCCCTCAGTACTGCCCCTCCGACAGTGCGGCACCCCCTCACTACTGACCCTCTGAGCGCAGCATTCCACTAGTACAGGACCTCCCACAAAGCAGCACTTCCTCAGTGCAGACCCTTGAACCATGCAGCACTCCCTCAGTACTGACCCTCCGACAATGCAGCACTCCATCAATACTGACCCTCCGACAATGCAGCATTCCCACAGTACTGACCCT
The DNA here is from genome assembly GCA_026770705.1 of Isurus oxyrinchus. Taxonomy (NCBI): domain Eukaryota; kingdom Metazoa; phylum Chordata; class Chondrichthyes; order Lamniformes; family Lamnidae; genus Isurus; species Isurus oxyrinchus. The sequence goes on from JANJGN010000035.1 coordinate 18,278,656, forward strand.
CCGACAGTGAAGCACTCCCTCAGTACTGAACCACCAGACAGTGCAGCAAACGCTCAGTACTGACCATCAGATAGTGCAGCACTCCCTCAGCACTGACCCTCTGACAGTGCAGCACTCCCTCAGTACTGACCCTCTGACAGTACAGCACATCCTCAGTGCTGACTCTCTGAAAATTCAGCACCTCCCTCAGTACTGAACGTCCGAAAGTGCAGCACTCCCTCAGTACTGACCCTCCAACCGTGCAGCACTCCCTCAGTACTGACCCTCCGACAGTGAAGCACTCCCGCAGAACTGACCCTCCAAAATTGCAGCTTTCCCTCAGCACTGACCCTCCGACATTGCAGAACTCCCTCAGTACTGAACCCCCAGACAGTACAGCAAACGCTCAGTACTGACCATCAGATAGTGCAGCACTCCCTCAGCACTGACCCTCTGACAGTGCAGCACTCCCTCCGTACAGACACTCCGACAGTGCAACACTCCCTCATAACTGACCCTCTGACAGTGCTGCACTCCCTCAGTACTGACCCCCTGACAGTGCAGCACTCTCTCAGTACTGACCCTTTGACAGTCCATCCCTCGCTCAGTGTTGACCCTCCAATGGTGCTGACACTCTAACAATGCAGCACTTCCGCAGTACTGACCCTCTGACAGTGCAGCACTCCCTCGGTACTGACCTTCCAACACTGCAGCCCTCTCTCAGCACTGAGCCTCTGACAGTGCAAAACATCCTCAATGCTGACTCTCTGAAAATTCAGCACCTCCCTCAGTACTGAACGTCCGAAAGTGCAGCACTCTCTCAATACTGACCCTCAGACAATGCAGTACTCCCTCAGTACTGACCCAATGACAGTGAAGTGTTCCCTCAGTACTGATCACGCAGAGAGCCCTGCACTCTCTCCTTACTGACCTTCCCGACAGTGCAGCACTCCCTCCGTACAGACGCTCCGACAGTGCAACTCTCCCTCAGGACTGACCCTCTGACAGTTCAGCACTCCCTCAGTACTGACCCTCTGACAGTGCAGCACTCCCTCAGTACTGACCCTCTGACAGTGCAGCACTCCTTCAGTACTGACCCTCTGACAATGCAGCAATCCCTCAATACTGACCATCTGACAGTGCTGCGTTCCCTCAGTCCAGACCCTCCGATAGTGCATCACTCCCCCACTACTGACCGTATGAGAGTCCATCACTCATTCAGTATTGACCCTCCAACGGTGCATCACTCCTTCTATACTAACCATCCAACAGTGCAGCACTCCCTCTGTACTGACCTTCCAACAATGCAGCATTCGCTCAGTACTTACCCTCCGACAGTGCAGCACTCCCTCATAACTGACCCTCCAACAGTGTAACACTCCCTCAGTACTAACTCTCCAACAATGCAGCACTCCCTCAATACCAACCCTCTGACAGTTCTGCGCTCCCTCAGAACTGACCCTCTGACAGTGCAGCACTCCCTCCGTACTCAGCGTCAAACAGTGCAGCACTCCCTCACTACAGACCCTCCAACAGTGCAGCACTACCTCAGTACTGAACCTCTGACAGTGAAGCGCTCCCACAGTACTCATCACGCAGAGAGTCCACTCTCTCCTTACTGAACCCCCGACAGTGCAGTGCTCCCTCAGTACTGACCCTCTGACAGTGCAGCACTCCCTCAGTGCTGACCCTCTGACAATGCAGCACTCCCTCAGTACTGACCCTCTGACAGTGCTGCGCTCCCTCAGTCCAGACCCTCCAACAGTGCAGTGCTCCCTCAGTACTGACCCTCTGACAGTGCAGTGCTCCCTCAGTACTGAACCTCTGACAGTGCAGCACTCCCTCAGTGCAGACTCTCTGACAGTTCAGCACTCCCTCATTACTGAACCTCCAACAGTGTCACATCCATCATAACAGAACCTCTGACAGTGCAGCACTCCCTCAGTACTCAGCGTCAAACAGTGCAGCACTCCCTCACTGCAGACCCTCCAACAGTGCAGCACTACCTCAGTACTGAACCTCTGACAGTGAAGTGCTCCCACAGTACTCATCACGCAGAGAGTCCACTCTCTCCTTACTGACCCTCCGACAGTGCAACACTCCCTCATAACTGACCCTCTGACAGTGCAGCACTCCCTCAGTACTGACCCTCCGACAGTGCAGCACACCCTCAGTACTGACCCTCCGACAGTGCAGCACTTCTTCAGCACTGACTCTCTGACAATGCAGCAATCCTTAGGTACTGTCTCTCTGAAAGTGCAGCACTCCTTCAGCACTGAGTCTCTGACAATGCAACACTCGCTCAGTACTGAACATCTGACAGTGCTGCGCTCCATCAGTCCAGACTCTCAGACACTGCATCACTCCCCCAGTACTGACCCTATGACATTCCATCGCTCGCTCAGTGTTGACCCTCCAATGGTGCATCACTCCTTCTGTACTAACCATCCGACAGTGTAGCACTCCCTCAGTACTGACTCTCCGAGAGTGCAGCACTCCCTCAGTACTGACCCTCCAACCATGCACGCTGCCTCAGTACTGACCCTCTGACAGTGCAGCGCTCCCTCAGTACTGTCCCTCCAACAGTGCGCCAATCGCGCAGTACTGACCCTCCTCCAGTGCAGCACTCCCTCAGTACTAACCTTCCATCTGTGCAGCCCTCTCCCAGTACTGACCTTCTGACAGTGCAACACACCCTTAGTGCTGACTCTCTGAAAATTCAGCACCTCCCTCAGTACTGAACGTCCGAAAGTGCAGCACTCTCTCATTACTGACCCTCTGACAGTGCAGCACTCCCTCAGTACTGACCTTCTGAGAGTGCAGCACTCCCTCAGTACTGAACCCCCAGACAGTGCAGCAAACTCTCAGTACTGACCATCTGACAGTGCACACTCCCTCAGTACTGACCCTCTGACAGTGCAGCACTCCCTCAGCACTGACCCTCTGACAGTACAGCACTCCCTTAGTACTGACCCTCTGACAATGCAGCACTCCCTCAGTACTGACCCGATGACCGTGCAGCACTCCAACATCACTGACACTCTGACAATGCAGCACTCCCTCAATACCAACCCTCTGACAGTTCTGCGCTCCCTCAGAACTGACCCTCTGACAGTGCAGCACTCCCTCGGTACTGACCCTCTGACAATGCAGCACTCCCTCAGTACTGACCCTCTGACAGTGCTGCGCTCCCTCAATCCAGACCCTCCGACAGTGCAGTGCTCCCTCAGTACTGACCCTCCGACAGTGCAGCACTCCATCCGTACTGACCATCTGCCAGTGCTGCGCTCCCTCAGTCCAGAACCTCCGACAGAGCAGTGCTCCCTCAGTACTGACCCTCTGACAGTGCAGTTCTCCCTCAGTACTGACCCTCTGACAGTGCAGTGCTCCCTCAGTACTGAACCTCTGACAGTGCAGCACACCCTCAGTGCAGACTCTCTGACAGTGCAGCTCTCCCTCATTACTGGCCCTCCAACAGTGTCACATCCCTCATAACTGACTCTCCAACAGTGCATCGCTGCCTCAATACTGACCCTCTGACAGTGCAGCGCTCCCTCCGTACTGCCCCTCCGACAGTGCGGCACTCCCTCTGTACTGACCCTCTGACAGTGCAGCGCTCCCTCCATACTGATCCTCTGACAGTGCAGCACTCCCACATTACTGCCCCTCCGACAGTGCGGCACTCCCTCAGTACTGACCTTTTGACAACGCAGCATTCCCCTAGTACAGGCCCTCCCACAATGCAGCAATTCCTCAGTGCAGACCCTTGAACAATGCAGCACTCCCTCAGTACTGACCATCTGACAATGCTGCGCACCCTCAGTTCAGACCCTCCGACAGTGTAGTGATCCCTCAGTACTGACCCTCCGATAATGCAGCACTCCCACAGTACTGACCCTCCGACAGTGCAACGGTCCCTCTGTACTGACCCTCTGACAGTGCAGCACTCCCACAGTACTAACCTTCCGACTGTGCAGCCCTCTCTCAGTACTGACCCTCTGACAGTGCAACATACCCTTAATGCTGACTGTCTGAAAATTCAGCACCTCCCTCAATACTGAACGGCTGAAAGTGCAGCACTCTCTCAGTACTGACCCTCCAACAGTGAAGCACTCCCTCAGTCCCGAACCACCAGAGAGTGCAGCATTCCCGCAGTACTGACCGTCTGGCAGTGAAGCAATCCCTCAGTACTGACCTTCCGACAGTGCAGCCCTCTCTCATTACTGGCCCTCTGACAGTGCAACACACCTTCAGTGCTGACTCTCTGAAAATTCAGCACCTCCCTCAGTACTGAACATCCGAAAGTGCAGCACTCTCTCAGTACTGACCCTCCGACAGTGCAGCACTTCCTCAGTACTGACCCCCTAAACAGTGCAGCACTCCCTCAGTACTGACCTCCTGACAGTGCAGCACTCCCTCAGTACTGACCCTCCAAAATTGCAGCTTTCCCTCAGCACTGACCCTCTGACACTGAAGCACTCCCTCAGTACTGAACCCCCAGACAGTGCAGAACACTCTCAGTACTGACCATCTGACAGTGCAGCACTCCCTCAGTACTCACCATCTGACAATGCAGTACTCCCTCAGTACTGACCCTCTGACAGTGCAGCACTCCCTCATCACTAACCCTATGACAGTGCAGCACTCCCTCAGTACTCAGCATCCAACAGTGCAGCACTCCCTCAGTACTGACCTTCAACAGTGCAGCACTCCCTCTGTACTGACCCTCTGACAGTGTAGCACTCCCTCAGTACTGACCCTCTGACAGTGCAGCACTCCCTCAGTACTGACCCTCTGACAGTGTAGCACTCCCTCACTACTGACCCTCTGACAGTGAAGTGCTCCCTGAGTACTGATCACGCAGAGTCCTGCACTCTCTCCTTTCTGACCATCCCAACAGTGCAGCACTCCCTCCGTACAGACACTCCGACAGTGCAACACTCCCTCATAACTGACTTTCTGACAGTTCTGCACTCCCTCAGTACTGACCCCCTGACAGTGCAGCGCTCCCTCAGTACTGACCCTCCGACAGTGCAGCACTCCCTCAGTGCTGACCCTCTGAAAGAGCAGCACTCCCTCAGTACTCACCATCTGACAATGCAGTACTCCCTCAGTACTGACCCTCTGCCATTGCAGCACTCCCTCAGTACTGACCCTCTGACAGTGCTGCACTCCCTCATTACTGACGCGCTGACAATGCAGCACTCCCTCAGTACTGACCCTCTGACAGTGCAGCAGACCCTCAGTACTGACCCTCTGACCATGCAGCACTCCCACAGCACTGACACTCTAACAATGCAGCACTCCCTCAATTCCGACCCTGTGACCGTGCAGCACTCCCTCAGTACTGACCTTCTGTCAGTGCAGCATTCCCCTAGTACAGGACCTGGCACAATGCAGCACTTCCTCAGTGCAGACCCTCGAACAATGCAGCACTCCCTCAGTACTGATCGTCCGACAATGCAGCACTCCCTCAGTACTGACCATCTGACAGCGCTGCGCTCCCTCATTCCAGACCCTCCGACCGTGCAGTGCTCCCTCAGTACTGACCCTCTGACAGTGCAGCACACCCTCAGTGCAGACTCTCTGACAGTGCAGCACTCCCTCAGTACTGACCATTTGACAGTGCAGCACTCTCACAGTACTGACCGTCCCACAGTGCAGCACTTCCTCAGTGCTGACACTCTAACAATGCAGCACTTCCGCAGTACTGACCCTCTGACAGTGCAGCACTCCCTCAGTACTGACCTTCCAACACTGCCACCCTCTCTCAGTACTGGCCCTCTGACAGTGCAGCACACCCGCAGTGCTGACTCTCTGAAAATTCAGCACCTCCCTCATTACTGAATGTCCAAAAGTGCAGCACTCTCTCAGTACTGACCCTCTGACAGTGCAGCACTCCCTCAGCACTGACCCTCCAACCGTGCAGCACTCCCTCAATACTGACCCTCTGACAGTGCAGCACTCCCTCAGTACTGAACCCTCAGACAATGCAGCACTCCCTCAGTAGTCACCCTTTGACAGTGAAGTGCTCCCCGAATATTCATCACGCAGAGAGTCCTGCACTCTCTCCTTACTGACCCTCCCGACAGTGCAGCACTCCCTCCGTACAGACGCTCCGACAGTGCAACACTCCCTCAAAACTGACCCTCTGACAGTGCAGCACTCCCTCAGTACTGACCCTCCGACAGTGCAGCACTCCCTCAGTAGTCACCCTTTGACAGTGAAGTGCTCCCCAAATATTCATCACGCAGAGAGTCCTGCACTCTCTCCTTACTGACCCTCCCGACAGTGCAGCACTCCCTCCGTACAGACGCTCCGACAGTGCAACACTCCCTCAAAACTGACTCTCTGACAGTGCAGCACTCCTTCAGCAATGACTCTCTGACAATGCAGAAATCCTTCAGTACTGACCCTCTGAAAGTGCAGCACTTTTTCAGCACTGAGTCTCTGACAATGCAGCCCTACCTCAGTACTGAACATCTGACAGTGCTGCGCTCCCTCAGTCCAGACCCTCCGACAGTTCATCACTCCCCCAGTACTGACCCTATGACATTCCATCACTCGCTCAGTGTTGACCCTCCAATGGTGCATCACTCCTTCCGTACTAACCATGCGACAGTGCTGCACTCCCTCAGTACTGACCCTCCAACCATGCATCCCTGCCTCAGTACTGACCCTCTGACAGTGCAGCGCTCCCTCAGTACTGCCCCTCTGACAGTGCGGCACTCCCTCACTATTGACCCTTTGACAGCGCAGCATTCGCCTAGTACAGGCCCTCCCACAATGCAGCACTTCCTCAGTGCAGACCCTTGGACAATGCAGCACTCCCTCAGTACTGACCTTCCAAAATGCAGCATTCCCACAGTACTAACCGTCCGACAGTGCTGCACTCCCTCAGTCCAGACCCACCGACAGTGCAGTGCACCCTCAGTACTGACCCTCCGACAAAGCGGCAATCGCCAGTACTAACCCTCCGACAATGCAGCACTCCCACAGTACTGACCGCCCGAACGTGCAGTGCTCCCGCAGAACTGACCCTCCGACACTGCAGCACTACCTCCGTACTGACCATCTGACAGTGCTGCACTCCCTCAGTACTGACTCTCTGACAATGCAGCACTCCCTCAGCACTGACCCTCTGACAGTGCAGCACTCCCTCAGTACTGACACTCTGACAATGCAGCACTCCCTGCATACCAACCAACTGACTGTGCTCCACTCCCTCAGTACTGAACCTCTGACAGTGCTGCACTCCCTCAGTACTGACCCTCTGACAATGCAGCACACCCTCAGTACTGACCCTCTGACAGTGCAGCGCTTCGTCAGCACTGACGCTCTGACAATGCAGCACTCCCTCAGTACTGACCCTTCGACACTGCAGCACTACCTCAGTACTGACCATCTGACAGTGCTGCACTCCCTCAGTACTGACTCTCTGACAATGCAGCACTCCCTCAGTACTGACCCTCTGACAGTGCAGCGCTTCGTCAGCACTGACGCTCTGACAATGCAGCACTCCCTCAATAATGTCCCACTGACAGTGCTGCGCTTCCTCAGTACTGACCCTCTGACATTGCAGCACTTCCTCATTACTCCCCCTCTGATAATGCAGCACTCCCTCAGTACTGACCCTCTGACAATGCAGCACTCCCTCAGTACTGACACTCTGACAATGCAACACTCCCTCAATGCCGAACAACTGACAGTGCTGCGTTCCCTCAGTACCGACCCTCTGACAGTGCAGCACTCCCTCAGTACTGAACCTCCGACAGTGCAGAACTCCCTCAGTGCTGACCCTCTGACAATGCAGCATTCCCTCAGTACTGACCCTCTGACAGTGCAGCACTCCCTCAGTACTGACCCTCTGACAATGCAGCACTCCCTCAGTACTGACCCTCTGACAGTGCAGCACTCCCTCAGTACTGACACTCTGACAATGCAGCACTCCCTCAGTACTGACCCTCTGACAGTGCAGCACTCCCTCAGCACTGACACTCTGACAATGCAACACTCCCTCAATGCCGAACAACTGACAGTGCTGCGCTCCCTCAGTACTGACCCTCTGACAGTGCAGCACTCCCTCAGTACTGAAGCTCCGACAGTGCAGCACTCCCTCAGTGCTGACCCTCTGACAATGCAGCATTCCCTCAGTACTGACCCTCTGACAGTGCAGCACTCCCTCAGTACTGACCCTCTGACAATGCAGCACTCCCTCAGTACTGACCCTCTGACAGTGCTGCGCTCCCTCAGTACTGACCCTCTGATAATGCAGCACTCCCTCAGTACTGACCCTCTGACAATGCAGCACTCCCTCAGTACTGACCCTCCGACAATGCAGCACTCCCTCAGTACTGACCCTCCGACAGTGCAGCACTCCCTCAGTACTGACCCTCTGACAATGCAGCACACCCTCAGTACTGACTCTCTGACAATGCAGCACTCCCTCAGTACTGACCCTCTGACAATGCAGCACTCCCTCAGTACTGACCCTCTGACAGTGCAGCACTCCCTCAGTACTGAACCTCCGACAGTGCAGCACTCCCTCAGTGCTGACCCTCTGACAATGCAGCATTCCCTCAGTACTGACCCTCTGACAGTGCAGCACTCCCTCAGTACTGAACCTCCGACAATGCAGCACTCCCTCAGTGCTGACCCTCTGACAATGCAGCATTCCCTCAGTACTGACCCTCTGACAGTGCAGCACTCCCTCAGTACTGACCCTCTGACAATGCAGCACTCCCTCAGTACTGACCCTCTGACAGGGCAGCACTCCTTCAGCACTGACACTCTGACAATGCAGCACTCCCTCAGTACTGATCCTGTGACAGGGCAGCACTCCCTCAGTACTTACCATCTGACAGTGCTGCACTCCCTCACCACTGACACTCTGACAATGCAGAACTCCATCAGTACTGACCCTCTGACAGTGCAGTGCTCCCTCAGTACTGACCCTCTGACAATGCAGCACTCCCTCAGTACTGTTCCTGTGACAGGGCAGCACTCCCTCAGTACTTACCATCTGACAGTGCTGCGCTCCCTCACCACTGACACTCTGACAATGCAGAACTCCCTCAGTACTGACCCTCTGAAAGTGCAGCAGTCCCACAGTACAAAACTTCCGACAGTGCAGCCCTCTCTCAGTACTGACCCTCTGACAGTGCAGCACACACTTAGTGCTGACTCTATGAAAATTCAGCACCTCCCTCAGTACTCAGCGTCCAACAGTGCAGCACTCCCTCAGTACTGCCCCTCCAACCGTGCAGCATTCCCTCAGTACTGACCCTCAAACTGTGCAGCGCTGCCTCATTACAAACCCACTGACAGTGCAGCACTCCCTCAGCACTGACCCTCTGACAGTGAAGCACTCCCTCAGTACTCAGCGTCCAACAGTGCAGCACTCCCTCAGCACTGACCCTCTGACAGTGAAGCACTCCCTCAGTACTCAGCGTCCAACAGTGCAGCACTCCCTCAGCACTGACCCTCTGACAGTGTAGCACTCCCTCAGTAATGACCGTCCGACAGTGAAGCACTCCCTCAGTACTGGAAGCCCAGACAATGCAGCATTCCCTCAGTACTGATCCTCTGACAGTGAAGTGCTCCCTCTGTACTCATCATGCCGAGTCCTGCACTCTCACCGTACTGACCCCCGACAGGGGAGCTCTCCCACCGTACAGACGCTCTGACAGTGGAACACTCCCTCATAACCTACCCTCTGACATTGCAGCGCTCCCTCTGTACTAACCCTCTGACAGTGCAGCACTCCCTCAATACTGCCCCTCTGACAGGGCAGCACTCCCTCAATACTGCCCCTCTGACAGTGCAGCACTCCCTCAGTACTGATCCTCTGACAGTGAAAAGTTCCCTGAGTACTGATCACGCAGAGCGTCCTGCACTCTCTCCTTTCTGACGCTCGCAAAGTGCAGCACTGCCTCCTTCCAGACCTCCGACAGTGCAACACACCCTCATAACTTTCCCTATGACAGTGCAGCACTCCCTCAGTACTGACCCCCTGACAGTGCAGCGCTCCCTCAGTACTGACCCTCCGACAGTGCAGCACTCCCTCAGTGCTGACCCTCTGAAAGAGCAGCACTCCCTCAGTACTCACCATCTGACAATGCAGTACTCCCTCAGTACTGACCCTCTGCCATTGCAGCACTCCCTCAGTACTGACCCTCTGACAGTGCTGCACTCCCTCATTACTGACGCGCTGACAATGCAGCACTCCCTCAGTACTGACCCTCTGACAGTGCAGCAGACCCTCAGTACTGACCCTCTGACAGTGCAGCACTCCCTCAGTACTGACCCTCTGACAGTGCAGCATTACCTCAGTGCTGACCCTCTGACAATGCAGCACTCCCACAATACAAAACTTCCGACAGTGCAGCCCTCTCTCAGTACTGACCCTCTGACAGTGCAGCACACGCTTAGTGCTGACTCTATGAAAATTCAGCACCTCCCTCAGTACTCAGCGTCCAAATGTGCAGCACTCCCGCAGTACTGACCCTCCGACACTGCAGCACTACCTCAGTACTGACCCTCTGACAGTGCAGCACTCCCTCAGTACTGACCCCCGGATAGTGCAGCACTCCCTCAGTACTGACCCTCTGACTGTGCAGCACACCCTCAGTACTCACCCTCTGACATTGCGGCACTCCCTCAGTATTGACCCTGTGACAGTGCTGCACTCCCTCAGTACTGACCCTCTGACAATGCAGCACTCCCTCAGTACTCACCCTGTGACAGTGCTGCAATCCCTCAGTACTGACCCTCTGACAATGCAGCACTCGTCCAGCACTGACACTCTGACAATGCAGCACTCCCTCAGTACCGACCTTCTGGCAGTGCTGCGCTCCCTCAGTACTGACTCTCAGACAATGCAGCACTCCCTCAGTACTGAGCCTCTGACAGTGCAGCACTCCCTCAGCACTGACACTCTGACAATGCAACACTCCCTCAATACCGAACAACTGACAGTGCTGCGCTCCCTCAGTACCGACCCTCTGACAGGGCAGCACTCCCACAGTACTGACCCTCTGACAATGCAGCACTCCCTCAGTACCGACCTTATGGCATTGCTGCGCTCCCTCAGTACTGACCATCTGACAGTGCTGCGCTCCTTCACCACAGACACTCTGACAATGCAGAACTCCCTCAGTACTGACCCTCTGACAGTGCAGCCTTACCTCAATGCTGACCCTCTGACAGTGCAGCACTCCCACAATACAAAACTTCCGACAGTGCAGCCCTCTCTCAGGACTGACCCTCTGACAGTGCAGCACACGCTTAGTGCTGACTCTATGAAAATTCAGCACCTCCCTCAGTACTCAGCATCCAAAAGTGCAGCACTCCTGCAGTACTGACCCACCGACACTGCAGCACTACCTCAGTACTGACCCTCTGACAGTGCAGCACTCCCTCAGTACTGACCCTCTGACAGTGCTGCACTCCCTCAGTACTGACCCTCTGACAATGCAGCACTCCCTCAGCACTGACACTCTGACAATGCAGCACTCCCTGAATACCGACCAACTGACTGTGCTCCACTCCCTCAGTACTGAACCTCTGACAGTGCTGCACTTCCTCAGTACTGACCCTCTGACAATGCAGCACTCCCACAGTACTGACCCTCTGACTGTGCAGCGCGCCGTCAGCACTGATGCTCTGACAATGCAGCACTCCCTCAGTACTGACCCTCTGACTGTGCAGCACACCCTCAGTACTCATCCTCTGACATTGCGGCACTCCCTCAGTACTGACCCTGTGACAGTGCTGCACTCCCTCAGTACTGACCCTCTGACAATGCAGCACTCCCTCAGTACTGACCCTGTGACTGTGCTGCAATCCCTCAGTACTGACCCTCTGACAATGCAGCACTCCTTCAGCACTGATACTCTGACAATGCAGCACACCCTCAGTACCCACCTTCTGGCAGTGCTGCGCTCCCTCAGTACTGACCCTCAGACAGTGCAGCGCTCCCTCAGTACTGACCCTCTGACAATGCAGCACTCCCTCAGTACTGACCCTCTGACAGTGCAGCACTCCCTCAGTACCGACCTTCTGGCAGTGCTGCGCTCCCTCAGTACTGACCCTCAGACAGTGCAGCGCTCCCTCAGTACTGACCCTCTGACAATGCAGCACTCCCTCAGTACTGACCCTCTGACAGTGCAACACTCCCTCAATACCAAACAACTGACAGTGCTGCGCTCCCTCAGTACTGACCCTCAGACAGTGCAGCGCTCCCTCAGTACTGACCCTCTGACAATGCAGCACTCCCTCAGCACTGACCCTCTGACAATGCAACACTCCCTCAATACCAAACAACTGACAGTGCTGCGCTCCCTCAGTACCGACCCTCTGACAGTGCAGCACTCCCTCTGTACTGGCCACCAGACAGTGCAGTGCTCCCTCAGTACTGAACCTCTGACAGTGCAGCACTCCCTCACTGCTAACCCTCTGACTTTGCAGCACTCCCACAGTACTGAACCTCTGACAATGCAGCACTCCCTCATTACTGACCCTCTGACAGGGCAGCACTCCTTCAGCACTGACACTCTGACAATGCAGCACTCCCTCAGTACCAACCTTATGGCAGTGCTGCGCTCCCTCAGTACTGACCATCTGACAGTGCTGCGCTCCTTCACCACTGACACTCTGACAATGCAGAACTCCCTCAGTACTGACCCTCTGACAGTGCAGCATTACCTCAGTGCTGACCCTCTGACAGTGCAGCACTCCCACAATACAAAACTTCCGACAGTGCAGCCCTCTCTCAGTACTGACCCTCTGACAGTGCAGCACACGCTTAGTGCTGACTCTATGAAAATTCAGCACCTCCCTCAGTACTCAGCGTCCAAATGTGCAGCACTCCCGCAGTACTGACCCTCCGACACTGCAGCACTACCTCAGTACTGACCCTCTGACAGTGCAGCACTCCGTCAGTACTGACCCTCTGACAGTGCTGCACTCCCTCAGTACTGACCCTCTGACAATGCAGCACTCCCTCAGCACTGACACTCTGACAATGCAGCACTCCCTGAATACCGACCAACTGACTGTGCTCCACTCCCTCAGTACTGAACCTCTGACAGTGCTGCACTTCCTCAGTACTGACCCTCTGACAGTGCTGCACTCCCTCAGTACTGACCCTCTGACAGTGCAGCACTCCCTCAGCACTGACACTCTGACAATGCAACACTCCCTCAATACCGAACAACTGACAGTGCTGCGCTCCCTCAGTACCGACCCTCGGACAGTGCAGCGCTCCCTCAGTGCTGACTCTCTGACAATGCAGCATTCCCTCAGTACTGACCCTCTGACAGTGCAGCACTCCCTCAGTAGTGACCCTCTGACAATGCAGCACTCTCTCATTACTGACCCTCTGACAGGGCAGCACTCCTTCAGCACTGACACTCTGACAATGCAGCACTCCCTCAGTACCGACCTTCTGACAGTGCTGCGCTCCCTCAGTACTGACCCTCAGACAGTGCAGCGCTCCCTCAGTACTGACACTCTGACAATGCAGAACTCCCTCATTACTGACCCTCTGACAGGGCAGCACTCCTTCAGCACTGACACTCTGACAATGCAGCACTCCCTCAGTATCGACCTTCTGGCAGTGCTGCACTCCCTCAGTACTGACCCTCAGACAGTGCACCGCTCCATCAGTACTGACCCTCTGACAATGCAGCACTCCCTCAGTACTGACCCTCTGACAGTGCAGCACTCCCTCAGCACTGACACTCTGACAATGCAGCAATCCCTCAGTACTGACCCTCTGAAAGTGAAGCACTCCTTCAGCACTGAGTCTCTGATAATGCAGCACTCCCTCACTACTGACCATCTGACAGTGCTGTAATCCCTCAGTCCAGACCCTCCGACAGTGCAGTGCTCCCTCAGTACTGACCCTTTGACAGCACTGAGTCTCTGAAAATGCATCACTCCTCCAGTACTGACCCTATGACAGTCCATCACTAGCTCAGTGTTGAAACTCCAATGGTGCATCACTCCTTCTGTACTAACCATTGACAGTGCCGCACTCCCTCAGTACTGACCCACCGACAGGACAGCACTCCCTCTTTACGGAACCTCCAACAGTGTCACATCCCTCATAACTGAGTGTCCAATAGTGCAGCGCTCCCTCAGTACTGACCCTCCAACCGTGCAGCGCTGCCTCAGTACTGACCCTCCAACGTTGCAGCACTCCCTCAGTACTGCCCCTCCGAAAGTGTGGCACTCCCTCACAACTGACCCTTTGACAGCACAGCATTGACCTAGTACAGGCCCTCCCACAATGCAGCATTTCTGCAGTGCAGACCCTTGAACAATGCAGCACTCCCTCAGTACTCACCCTCCGACAGTGCAGCACTCCCTCTGTACTCACCCTCCAACAGTACAGCATTCCCTCAGTACTCACCCTCCGACAGTGAAGCACTACCTCAGAACTGAACTCCCAGACTGTGCAGCACACTCTCAGTACTGACCATCTGACTGTGCAGCACACCCTCAGTACTCAGCGTCCAACAGTGCAGCACTACCTCAGTACTGACCCTCCGACAGTGCAGCACACCCTCAGTACTCACCCTCCGACAGTGCAGAACTCCCTCCGGACTGACCCTTTGATAATGCAGCACTCCCTCAGTACTGACCCTTTGATAGTGCAGCATTACCTCAGTGCTGACCCTCTGACAGTGCAGCACTCCCTCAGTACTGACCCCCGACAGTGCAGCACTCCCTCAGTACTTAACCATTAACAGTGTAGCATTCTCACAGTACTGACCCTCCCACAATGCAACGCTTCTCAGTGCTGAACCTCTAAAAATACAGCACTCCCGCAGCACTGACCCTCTGAGAGTGCAGCACTCCCTCAGTACTCAGCGTCCAATAGTGCAGCACTCCCTCAGTACTGAATCACGAACAGTGCAGCACTCCCTCTGTACTGACCCTCTGACAGTGCGGCACTCCCTCAGTACTGACCCTCTGACAGTGCAACACACCCATATAACTGACCCTCTGACAATGCAGAACTGCATCTGTACTGACCCTCCGACAGTGCAGCACTCCCTCAGTTCTGACCCTCTGACAGTGCAGCCCTCCCTCAATACTGACCCGCTGACAATGCAGCCCTTCCTCAGTACTGACCCTCAGACAATGCAGCACTCCCTCAGTACTGACCCTCCGACAGTGCAGCACTCCCTCAATACTGACCCTCCAACAACACAACATTCCCACAGTACTAACTCTCCAACAGTGCAGCACTCCCTAAGTACTGAGTCCCCGACAGTGCAGCATTACCTCAGTGCTGACCCTCTGACAGTGCAGCACTCCCTCAGTACTGACCCCCGACAGTGCAGCACTCCCTCAGTACTTAACCATTAACAGTGTAGCATTCTCACAGTACTGACCCTCCCACAATGCAACGCTTCTCAGTGCTGAACCTCTAAAAATACAGCACTCCCGCAGCACTGACCCTCTGAGAGTGCAGCACTCCCTCAGTACTCAGCGTCCAATAGTGCAGCACTCCCTCAGTACTGAATCACGAACAGTGCAGCACTCCCTCTGTACTGACCCTCTGACAGTGCGGCACTCCCTCAGTACTGACCCTCTGACAGTGCAACACACCCATATAACTGACCCTCTGACAATGCAGAACTGCATCTGTACTGACCCTCCGACAGTGCAGCACTCCCTCAGTTCTGACCCTCTGACAGTGCAGCACTCCCTCAATACTGACCCGCTGACAATGCAGCCCTTCCTCAGTACTGACCCTCAGACAATGCAGCACTCCCTCAGTACTGACCCTCCGACAGTGCAGCACTCCCTCAATACTGACCCTCCAACAACACAACATTCCCACAGTACTAACTCTCCAACAGTGCAGCACTCCCTAAGTACTGAGTCCCCGACAGTGCAGCACTCTCAGTACTGACCCTTTGACAGTGCAGCACACCCTCAGTACTGACCATCTGACAGTGCAGCACTCCCTCCGTACTGACCCTCCGACTGTTCAGCACTCCCTCAGTACTGACCCTCCAAATGAGCAGCACTCCCTCAGTACTGACCATCCGACAGTGCAGCACTCCCTCCGTACTGACCCTCCGTCTGTTCAGCACTCCCTCAGTACTGACCCTCCGACAGTGCAGCACTCCCTCATTACTGACCCTCCAACAACGTAATACTCCCTCAGTACTAACTCTCCAACAGTGCAGCACTCCCTAAGTATTGAGTCCCCGACAGTGCAGCACTCTCTCAGTACTGACCCTTTGACAGTGCAGCACACACTCAGTGCTGACTCTCGGACAGTGCAGCACTCCCTCAATACTGACAACCTGACAGTGCAGCACTCCCTCAGGACTGACCCTTTGACATTGCAGCATTCTCAAAGTACTGACCCTCCCACAATGCAGCGTTTCCTCAGTACTGACCCTGTAACAATGCAGCACTCCCTCAGTACTGACCCTCTGACAATGCAGCACTCCCTCAGTATTGACCCTCTGAGAATGCAGCAATCCCTCAGTACTGACCCTCTGACAGTTCAGCACTCCCTCAGTACTGACCCTCTGACAATGCAGCACTCCCTCAGTACTGACCCTCTGACAGTGCAGCCCTTCCTCAGTACTGACCCTCTGACAATGCAGCACTCCCTCAGTACTGACCCTCCGACAGTGCAGCACTCCCTCATTACTGACCCTCCAACAACATAACACTCCCACAGTACTAACTCTCCAACAGTGCAGCACTCCCTAAGTACTGAGTCCCCGACAGTGCAGCACTCTCAGTACTGACCCTTTGACAGTGCAGCACTCCCTCAGTACTGACCATTTGACAGTGTAGCATTCTCACAGTACTGACCCTCCTACAATGCAGTGCTTCCTCTGTACTGACCCTGTAACGATGCAGCACTCCCTCAGTACTGACCCTCTGACAATGCAACACTCCCTCAGTACTGACCCTCTGACAATGCAGCATTCGCTCAGTACTGACCCTCTGACAGTGCAGCACTCCCTCAGTACAGACCCTCTGACAATGCAGCACTCCCTTAGTACTGACCCTCTGACAGTGCAGCACTTCCTCAGTACTGACCCTCTGACAGTGCAGCACTCCCTCAGTACTGACCCTCTGACAGTGCAGCACTCCCTCAGTACTGACCCTCTGACAGGCCAGCAATTCCTCAGTACTGACATTCCAATAGTGCAGCACTTCCTCAGTACTGACCCTCTGACAGTGCAGCACTCCCTCAGTACTGACCCTCTGACAGGCCAGCAATTCCTCAGTACTGACATTCCAATAGTGCAGCCCTCTCTCAGTACTGACCCTCTGACAGTGCAGCACAACCCTCAGTGCTGACTCTCTGACAGTGCAGCACTCCCTCAGTATATTGACCATCCGACAGTGCAGCACTCCCTCCGTACTGACCCACCGACTGTTCAGCACTCCCTCAGTACTGACCTTCCAACAATGTAACACACCCTCAGTACTAACTCCCCAACAGTGCAGCACTCTCTCAGTACTGAGTCCCAAACAATGCAGCACTCTCTCAGTACTGACCCTTTGACAGTGCAGCACACCCTCAGTGCTGACTCTCGGACAGTGCAGCACTCCCTCGGTACAGACTATCTGACAGTACAACACTCCCTCAGTACTGACCCTTTGACAGTGTAGCATTCTCACAGTACTGACCCTCCCACAATGCAGCGCTTCCTCAGTACTGACCCTGTAACAATGCAGCACTCCCTCAGTACTGACCCTCCAAAGGTGCAGTGCTGCCTCAGTACAGACCCTCTGACAGTGCAGCGCTCCCTCAGTACTGACCCTCAGACGGTGGAGCACTCCCTCAGTACTGCACCTCCGACAGTGCGGCACTCCCTCACTACTGACCCTTTGACAGCACAGCATTCTCCTAGTACAGGCCCTCCCACAATGCAGAACTTCCTCAGTGCAGACCCATGAACAATGCAGCACTCCCTCAGTACTGACCCTCCGAAATTGCAGCACTCCCTCAGTACTGACCCTCCGACAGCGCAGCACTCCCTTAGTACTGACCATCTGACAGTGCTGCAATCCCTCAGTACTGACCCTCTGGCATTCCAGCACTCCATCAGGACTGAACCTCTGACACGGCAGCACTCCCTCAGCACTGACACCCTGACAATGCAGCATTCCCTTAATACCGACTCTCTGACAGTGCTGTGCTCCCTCAGTACCGACCCTCTGACAGTGCAGCACTCCCAAAGGACTGACCCTCTGAGAATGCAGCAATCCCTCAGTACTGACCCTCTGAAGGTGCAGCACTCTTTCAGCATTGAGTCTCTGACAATGCAGCACTCCCTCAGTACTGATCATCTGACAGTGCTGCGCTCCCTCAGTCCAGACCATCCGACAGTGCATCACTCCCCCAGTACTGACCCTATGATAGTCCATCACTCGCTCAGTGTTGACCCTCCAATGGTGCATCACTCCTTCTATACTAACCATCCGACAGTGCAGGAAGCCCTCAGGACTGACCCTCCAACAGTGCAGCACTCCCTCATTACTGACCCTCCAAACGTGCAGCGCTGCCTCAGTACTGGCCCTCTGACAGTGCATCGCTCCCTCAGTACTGACCCTCAGACGGTGGAGCACTCCCTCAGTACTGCACCTCCGACAGTGCGGCACTCCCTCATTACTGACCCTTTGACAGTGCAGCATTCTCCTAGTACAGGACCTCCCACAATGCAGCACTTCCTCAGTACTGACCCATGAACAATGCAGCACTCCCTCAGTACTGACCCTCCGACAATGCAGCACTCCCTCAGTAGTGACCCTCCGACAATTTCATCACTCCCAC
Source organism: Isurus oxyrinchus (assembly GCA_026770705.1). Classification (NCBI taxonomy): domain Eukaryota; kingdom Metazoa; phylum Chordata; class Chondrichthyes; order Lamniformes; family Lamnidae; genus Isurus; species Isurus oxyrinchus. The sequence continues at coordinate 18,297,461 of JANJGN010000035.1, forward strand.
AGTACTGGCCCTCTGAAAGTGCAGCGCTCCCTCTGTCCAGAACCTCCGACAGTGCAGTGCTCCCTCAGTACTGACCCTCTGACAGTGCGGCACTTGCGCAGTACTGATCATCCGACAGTGCAGCACTCCCTCAGTACTGACCCTCTGACAGTGCAGCACTCCCTCAGAACTGACCCTCTGACGGTGCTGTACTCCCTCACTACTGACCCTCTGACAGTGCAGCCCTCTCTCAGTACTGACCCTCTGACAGTTCAGCACACCCTTAGTGCTGACTCTCTGACAATGCAGCACTCCTTCAGTACTGACCTTCTGACAATTCAGCAACTCCCCCAGTACTCAGTGTCCAACATTGCAGCACACCCTCAGTACTGACCCTACAACAGTGCAGCACTCCCTCAGTACTGAATTTCCAAATGAGCAGCACTCCCTCAGTACTGACCATCCGACAGTGCAGCACTCCCTCCGTACTGACCCTCCGACAGTGCAGCACACCCTCATTACTGACCCTCCAACAATGTAACATTCCCTCAGTACTAACTCTCCAACAGTGCAGCACTCCCTAAGTACTGAGTCCCCGACAGTGCAGCATTCTCTCAGTACTGACCCTTTGACAGTGCAGCACACACTCAGTGCTGACTCTTGGACAGTGGAGCACTCCCTCAGTACTGACAATCTGACAGTGCAGCACTCCCTCAGTACTGACTCTCTGACTGTGTCACATCCATCATACCTGACCCTCTGGCAATGCAGCACTCCCTCAGTACTGACCCTCTGACAGTGCAGCATTCCTTCAATACTGACTCTCTGACAATGCAGCACTCCCTCAGTACTGACCCTCCGACAGTGCAGCCCACCCTTAGTGCTGACTCTCTGAAAATTCAACACCTCCCTCAGTACTGAACATCCGAAAGTGCAGCACTCTCTCACTACTCAGCCTCTGACAGTGCCGTAGCCTCTGAGTACTGACCCTCTGACAGTGCAGCACTCCCTCAGTACTGACCCTCTGACAGTGCAGCACTCCCTCAGTACTGACCCTCCGACTGTGCAGCACTCCCTCAGTACTGACCCTCTGACAGTGCAGCACTCCCTCAGTACTGACCCTCCAACTATGCAGCACTCCCTCAGTACTGACCCTTTGACAGTCCAGCACATCCTCAGTGCTGACTCTCTGACAGTGCAGCACTCCCTCAGTACTGACTCTCCAACATGAAGCACTCCCTCAGTACTGAACCCCGAGACAGTGCAGCAGACTCTCAGTACTGACCATCTGACAGTGCAGAACTCCCTCAGCACTGATCCTCTGACAGTGCAACACTCCCTCAGTACTGACCCTCTGGCAATCCAGTACTCCATCCGTACTGAAGCTCTGACACGGCAGCACTCCCTCAGCACTGACACTCTGATAATGCAGCTTTCCCTTAATACCGACCCTCTGACAGTGCTGCAATCCCTCAGTACTGACCCTCTGACAATGCAGCACTCCCTCAGTACTGACCCTCTGACAGTGCAGCACTCCCTCAGTACTGACCTTCTGACAGTGCAGCACTCCCTCAGTACTGACCCTCTGACAGTGCAGCACTCCCTCAGTACTGACCCTCTGACAGTGCAGCACTCCCTCAGTACTGACTCTCTGACATTGAAGCACTCCCTCAGTACTGACCCTCTGACAATGCTGCACTCCCTCAGTACTGACCCTCTGACAATGCAACAAACCCTCAGTACTGACCCTCTGAAAGTGCAGCACTCCTTCAGCACTGAGTCTCTGACAATGCAGCACGCCCTCAGTACTGACCATCTGACAGTGCTGTGCTCCCTCAGTCCAGACCCTCTGTGAGTGCAGCACTCCCTCAGTACTGACCCTCCAACAGTGCAGCATTCCCTCAGTACTGAGTCTCCGACAGTGAAGCACTCCCTCAGTACTGAACCCCCAGACTGTGCAGCACACTCTCAGTACTCAGCGTCCAACAGTGCAATACTCCCTCAGTACCGACCCTCCAACAGTGCAGCATTCCCTCAGTACTGAACCCCCAGACTGTGCAGCACACTCTCAGTACACAGCGTCCAACAGTGCAATACTCCCTCAGTACCGACCCTCCAACAGTGCAGCACAACCTCAATGCTGACCACTGACAGTGCAGCCCTCCCTCAGTTCTGACCCTCTGACAGTGCCGCATTCCTTCAGTACTGACCCTCTGACAATGCAGCACTCCCTCAGTACTGACCTTCTGAGAGTGCTGCACTCCCTCAGCACCGACACTCTGACAATGCAGCACTCAGTACTGTCCCTCTGACAATGCTGTGCTCGTTCAGTACTGACCTTCTGACAGTGCAGCACTCCCTCAGTACTGGCCCTCTGATAATTCAGCAATCCCTCAGTACTAACCCTCTGACAGTGCAGCATTCCTTCAGCACTGAGTCTCTGACAGTGCATCACTCCCCCAGTACTGACCCCATGACAGTCCATCACTTGCTCAGTGTTGACCCTCCAATGGTGCATCACTCCTTCTGTACTGACCATCCGTCAGTGCAGCACTCCCTCAGGACTGACCCTCCAGCAGTGCAGCACTCCCTCATTACTTCCCTCCAACAGTGTCACATCCCTCATAACTGACCCTCCAACAGTGCAGCGCTCGCTCAGTACTGACCCTCCAACCGTGCAGCGCTCCCTCAGTACTGAACCTCTGACAGTGCAGCACTCCCTCAGTACTGCCCCTTCGACAGTGCGGCACTGCCTCACTACTGACCCTCTGACAGAGCCGCATTCTCCTAGTACAGGCCCTCCCACAATGCAGCACTTCCTCAGTGCAGACCCTTGAACAATGCAGCACTCCCTCAGTACTGACCCTCCGACAATACAGCACTCCCGCAGTACTGACCCTCCGAGAGTGGGGCACTCCCACAGTACTGACCCTCCGACAGTGCAGCACTCGTGCAGTACTGACCCTCTGACAGTGCTAGCACTCCCACAGTACTAACTTTCCGACACTGCAGCCCTCTCTCAGTACTGTCCCTCTGACAGTGCAGCACACCCTTTGTGCTGACCCCATGAAAATTCAGCACCTCCCTCAGTGCTGAACGTCCGAAAGTGCAGCACTCTCTCAGTACTGACACTCTGACAGTGCAGCACTCCCTCAGGACTGACCCTCTGACAGTGCACCACTCCCTCAGTACTGACCCTCCAACAGTGCCGTATTCCCTCAGTACTGACCCTCCAAGATTGAAGCACTCCCTCAGTACTGAACCCCCAGACTGTGCAGCACACTCTCAGTACTGTCCATCTGACAGTGCAGCACTCACTCAGTAGTCAGCTTCCAACAGTGCAGTAATCCCTCAGTACTGACCATGCAACAGTGCAGCACTCCCTCAGTACTGACCCTCTGACAGTGCAGCACTCCCTTAGTACTGACCTTAAGACAGTGCGGCATTCCCTCAGTACTGACCCTCCAACAGTGCAGAACTTCCTTTGTATTCACCCTCTGACAATGCAGCTTTCCATCAGTACTGACCCTCCAACAGTGCAGCACTCCCTCAGTACTGACCCTCCAACTGTGCAGCACTCCCTCAGTACTGACTTTCCAACTGTGCAGAAATTCCTTTGTACTCACCCTCCGACAGTGCAGCACTCCCTCAGTACTGACCGTCCAACATTGCAGCACTCCCTCAGCACTCACCCTCTGACAGTGAAACCCTCCCTCAGTACTGAAACTCCAGATAGTGCAGCACACTCTCATACTGACTATCTGAAAGTGCAGCACTCCATCAGCAGTGACCCTCTGAGAGTGCAGTATTCCCTCAGTACTGTCCCTCCAACAGTGCAGCACTCCCACAGTACTGGCCCTCTGACAGTGTAGCCCTCCCTCAGTACTGACCCTCTGACGGTGCTGCACTCCCTCCGTACTGACCCTCTGACAATGCAGCACTCCCTCAATACTGACCCTCTGACAGTGCAGCACTCGCGCAGTACTGACCCTCTGACAATGCAGCAATCTCTCAGTACTGACCATCTGACAGTGCTGCGCTCCCTCAGTCCAGACCCTCCGACGGTGCATCATTCCCCCAGTACTGACCCTATGATAGCCCATCACTCGCTCAGTGTTGACCCTCCAATGGTGCATCACTCCTTCTATGCTAACCATCTGACAGTGCAGCACTCCCTCATTACTTACCCACCAACAGTGTCATATCCCTCATAACTGACGCTCCAAAGGTGCAGTGCTCCCTCAGTACTGACCCTCCAACCGTGCAGCGCTGCCTCAGTACTAACCCTCTGACAAGACAGCACACCCTCAGTACTGACCCTCCGAAAGTGCAGCACTCCCTCATTACTGACCCTCCAACAGTGTAACACACCCTCACTACTGATCCTCTGACAGTGCCGCATTCCTTCAGTACTGACCCTCTGGCAATGCAGCACTCCCACAGTACTGACCCTCTGACAATGCAGCACTCCCTCAGCACTGACATTCTGACAATGCAGCACTCCCTCAGTACCATCCCTCTGACAATGCTGTGCTCCTTCAGTACTGACCTTCTGACAGTGCAACACTCCCTCAGTACTGGCTCTCTGAGAATTCAGCAATCCCTCAGTACTAACCCTCTGACAGTGCAGCACTCCTTCAGCACTGAGTCTCTGACAGCGCATCTCTCCCCCAGTACTGACCCTCTGACAGTCCATCACTCGCTCAGTGTTGTCCCTCCAATGGTGCATCACTCCTTCTGTACTGACCATCCGTCAGTGCAGCACTCCCTCAGTACTGAACCCCCAGACAGTGCAGCGCACTCTCAGTACTGACCATCTGGCAGTGCAGCACTCCCTCAGTAGTGACCCTCTGACAGTGCAGCACTCCCTCAGGACTCAGCGTCCAACAGTGCAGCACTCCCTCAGTACTGATCCTCCAACAATGCAGCACTCCCTCAGTACTGACCCTCTGAAAGTGCAGCACTCCCTCAGTACTGACCCTCTGACAGTGCAGCACTCCCTCAGTATTGACTCTCTGACATTGAAGCACTCCCTCAGTACTCACCCTCTGACAATGCTGCACTCCCTCAGTACTGACCCTCTGACAATGCCGCACTCCCTCAGTACTGAACCTCTGAAAGTGCAGCACTCCCTCAGCACTGACACTCTGACAATGCAGGACTCCCTCAATACTGACCAACTGACAGTGCTGCGCTAGCTCAGTACCGACCCTCTGACAGTGCAGCAGTCCCTCAGCACTGACCCTCTGACAGTGCAGCACTCCCTCAGTACTGACCCCCCGACAGTGCAGTGCTCCCTCAGTACTGACCCTATGACAATGCAGCACTTCCACAATTTTGACCCTCTGACAGTGCAACACTCCCTCAGTACTAACACTCTGACAGTGCAGCACTCTCTCAGGACTGACCCTCTGACAGTGCACCACTCCCTCAGTACTGACCCTCCAACAGTGCCATATTCCCTCAGTACTGACCCTCCAAAATTGAAGCACTCCCTCAGTACCGAACCCCCAGACTGTGCAGCACACTCTCAGTACTGTCCATCTGACAGTGCAGCACTCACTCAGTAGTCAGCTTCCAACAGTGCAGTAATCCCTCAGTACTGACCCTGCAGCAGTGCAGCACTCCCTCAGTACTGACCTTCCGACAGTGCGGCATTCCCTCAGTACTGACCCTCCAACAGTGCAGCACTCCCTCAGTACTGACCTTCCGACAGTGCGGCACTCCCTCAGTACTGACCATCCAACTGTGCAGAACTTCCTTTGTATTCACCCTCTGACAGTGCAGCTTTCCCTCAGTACTGACCCTCCAACTGTGCAGCACTCCCTCAGTACTGACTTTCCAACTGTGCAGCACTCCCTCAGTACTGACTTTCCGACAGAGCGGCACTCCCTCAGTACTGACCCTCCAACTGTGCAGAAATTCCTTTGTACTCACCCTCCGACAGTGCAGCACTCCCTCAGTACTGACCGTCCAACATTGCAGCACTCCCTCAGCACTCACCCTCTGACAGTGAAACCCTCCCTCAGTACTGAAACTCCAGATAGTGCAGCACACTCTCATTACTGACTATCTGAAAGTGCAGCACTCCATCAGCAGTGACCCTCTGAGAGTGCAGTATTCCCTGAGTACTGTCCCTTCAACAGTGCAGCACTCCCACTGTACTGGCCCTCTGACAGTGTAGCACTCCCTCAGTACTGACCCTCTGACGGTGCTGCACTCCCTCCGTACTGACCCTCTGACAATGCTGCACTCTCTCAGTACTGAGCCTCTGACAATGCAGCACTCCCTTAGTACTGACCCTCTGACAGTGCAGCACTCCCTCAGTACTGACCCTCTGACAGTGCAGCACTCCCTCAGTACTGACTCTCTGACATTGAAGCACTCCCTCAGTACTGACCCTCTGACAATGCTTCACTCCCTCAGTACTGACCCTCTGACAATGCAGCACTCCCTCAGTACTGACCCTCTGACAGTGCAGCACTCCCTCAGCACTGACACTCTGACAATGCAGGACTCCCTCAATACTGACCATCTGACAGTGCTGCGCTAGCTCAGTACCGACCCTCTGACAGTGCATCACTCCCTCAGTACTGATCCTCTGACAGTGCATCACTCCCTCAGTACTGACCCTCTGACAATGCAGCAAACCCTCAGTACTGATCCTCTGAAAGTGCAGCATTCCTTCAGCACTGAGTCTCTGACAATGCAGCACGCCCTCAGTACTGACCATCTGACAGTGCTGCGCTCCTTCAGTCCAGACCCTCTGTGAGTGCAGCACTCCCTCAGTACTGACCCTCCAACAGTGCAGCATTCCCTCACTACTGACCCTCCGACAGTGAAGCACTCCCTCAGTACTGAACCCCCAGACTGTGCAGCACACTCTCAGTACTCAGCGTCCAACAGTGCAATACTCCCTCAGTACCGACCCTCCAACAGTGCAGCACAACCTCAATGCTGACCACTGACAGTGCAGCCCTCCCTCAGTTCTGACCCTCTGACAGTGCCGCATTCCTTCAGTACTGACCCTCTGACAATGCAGCACTCCCTCAGTACTGACCCTCTGAGAGTGCAGCACTCCCTCAGCACCGACACTCTGACAATGCAGCACTCACTCAGTACTGTCCTTCTGACAATGCTGCGCTCCTTCAGTACCGACCTTCCGACAGTGCAGCACTCCCTCAGTACTGGCCCTCTGATAATTCAGCAATCCCTCAGTACTAACCCTCTGACTGTGCAGCATTCCTTCAGCACTGAGTCTGTGACAGTGCATCACTCCCCCAGTACTGACCCCATGACAGTCCATCACTCGCTCAGTGTTGACCCTCCAATGGTGCTTCACTCCTTCTGTACTGACCATCCGTCAGTGCAGCACTCCCTCAGGACTGACCCTCCAACAGTGCAGCACTCCCTCATTACTTCCCTCCAACAGTGTCACATCCCTCATAACTGACCCTCCAACAGTGCAGCGCTCGCTCAGTACTGACCCTCCAACCGTGCAGCGCTTCCTCAGTACTGAACCTCTGACAGTGCAGCACTCCCTCAGTACTGCCCCTTCGACAGTGCGGCACTGCCTCACTACTGACCCTCTGACAGAGCAGCATTCTCCTAGTACAGGCCTCCCACAATGCAGCACTTCCTCAGTGCAGACCCTTGAACAATGCAGCACTCCCGCAGTACCGACCCTCTGAGAATGCGGCACTCCCACAGTACTGACCCTCCGACAGTGCAGCACTCGTGCAGTACTGACCCTCTGACAGTGCTAGCACTCCCACATTACTAACTTTCCGACTCTGCAGCCCTCTCTCAGTACAGACCCTGTGACAGTGAAGCAATCCCTCAGTACTGTCCCTCTGACAGTGCAGCACACCCTTTGTGCTGACTCTCTGAAAATTCAGCACCTCCCTCAGTACTGAACGTCCGAAAGTGCAGCACTCTCTCAGTACTGACCCTCTGACAGTGCAACACTCCCTCAGTACTGACACTCTGACAGTGCAGCACTCCCTCAGGACTGACCCTCTGACAGTGCACCACTCCCTCAGTACTGACCCTCTGACAGTGCAACACTCCCTCAGTACTGACACTCTGACAGTGCAGCACTCCCTCAGGACTGACCCTCCGACAGTGCAGCACTCCCTCAGTACTGACCGTCCAACATTGCAGCACTCCCTCAGCACTCACCCTCTGACAGTGAAACCCTCCCTCAGTACTGAAACTCCAGATAGTGCAGCACACTCTCATTACTGACAATCTGAAAGTGCAGCACTCCATCAGCAGTGACCCTCTGAGAGTGCAGTATTCCCTGAGTACTGTCCCTTCAACAGTGCAGCACTCCCACTGTACTGGCCCTCTGACAGTGTAGCACTCCCTCAGTACTGACCCTCTGACGGTGCTGCACTCCCTCCGTACTGACCCTCTGACAATGCTGCACTCTCTCAGTACTGAGCCTCTGACAATGCAGCACTCCCTTAGTACTGACCCTCTGACAGTGCAGCACTTCCTCAGTACAGACACCCCGACAGTGCAGTGCTCCCCCAGTACTAACCCTCCGACAGTGCGGCACTCCCTCAGTGCTGACCTTCTGACAATGCAGCACTCCCTCAGTACTGACCCTCTGAACGTGCAGCATTTCCTCAGTACTGACCCTCTGACAATGCAGCACACCCTCAGTACTGACCCTTTGACAGTGCAGCACTCCCTCAGTATTGACCCTCTGACAATGCAGCACTCCCTCAGTACAGACCATCTGACAGTGCTGCACTCCCTCAGCACTGACACGCTGACAATGCAATATTCCCTCATTGCCGTCCCTCTGACAGTGCTGCGCTCCCGCAGTACTGACCCTCTGACAGTGCTGCGCTCCCTCAGTTCTGACCCTCTGTCAGTGCAGCACTCCTTCAGTACTGACCCTCTGAAAGTGCAGCACTCCTTTAGCACTGAGTCTCTGACAATGCAGCACTCCCTCAGTACTGACCGTCTGACAGTGCTGCGCTCCCTCAGTCCAGACCCTCTGACAGTGTATCACTCCCCCAGTACTGACCCTATGACCTTCCATCACTCGGTCAGTGTTGACCCTCCAACGGTTCATCACTCCTTCCGACAGTGCAGCGCTCCCTCAGTACTGACCCTCCGACAATGCAACACATCCTTAGTGCTCACTCTCTGAAAATTCAGCACCTCCCTCAGTACTCAGCATTCAGCAGTGCAGCATCTCCTCAGAACTGATCCTCCAACAGTGCAGCACTCCCTCAGTTCTGACCCTCTGACTGTGCAGCACTCCATCAGCATGGACACCCCGACAATGCAGCATTCCCTCAGTACCGACCCTCTGACGGTGCTGCGCTCCCTCAGTACTGACCATCTGACAGTGCTGCATTCCCTCAGTACTGACCCTCTCACAATGCAGCACTCCATCAGTACTGACCCTCTGACAGTGCTGCGCTCCCTCAGTTCTGACCCTCTGTCAGTGCAGCACTCCTTCATTACTGACCCTCTGAAAGTGCAGCACTCCTTTAGCACTGAGTCTCTGACAATGCAGCACTCCCTCAGTACTGACCATCTGACAGTGCTGCGCTCCCTCAGTCCAGACCCTCTGACAGTGCATCACTCCCTCAGTACAGAACCTCCAACAGTGCATCACTCCCCCAGTACTGACCCTATGACAGTCCATCACTCGCTCAGTGTTGACCCTCCAATGGTGCATCACTCCTTCTCTACTAACCATCCGACAGTGCGGCACTCCCTCAGTACTGACCCTCTGACAGTGCAGCACTCCCTCAGTATTGACCCTCTGACAATGCAACATTCCCTAAGTACTGACCATCTGACAGTGCTGCACTCCCTCAGTCCAGTCCCTCTGACAGTGCAGCAGTCCCTCAGTACTGACCCTCCAACAGTGCAGCACTCCCTCAGTCCTGATCCTCAGAAGGTGCAGCTCCTTCAGTACTGAGTCTGCCAATGCAGCTCTCCCTCAGTAGTGACCATCTGACAGTGCTGTGCTCTCTCTGTCCAGACCCTCTGACAGTGCAGCACTCCCTCAGTACTGGCCCTCTGACAATGCAGCAATCCCCCAGTACTGACTCTCCGACAATGCAGCACTCCCACAGTACTGTCCCTCCGACAGTGCAGCGCTCCCTCAGTATTGACCATCTGACAGTGCAGCGCTCCCTCATTCCAGACCCTCCGACAGTGCAGTGATCCCTCAGTACTGACCCTCTGACAGTGCAGCACTCCCACAGTACTAATCTTCCGACACTGCAGCCCTCTCTCTGTTCTGACCCTCTAACAGTACAACACACACTTAGTGCTGACTCTCTGAAAATTCAGCACCTCCCTCAGTACTGAACGTCGGAAAGTGCAGCACTCTCTCAGTACTGACCCTCTGACAGTGCAGCACTCACTCAGTACTGACCCTCCGACAGTGCAGCACTCCCTCAGTACTCAGCGTCCAACAGTGCAGTGCTCCCTCAGTACTGACCCTCCAATAGTGCAGCACTCCCTCAGTACTGACATTCCGACAGTGCAGCACTCCCTCAGTACTGACCCTCCAACTGTGCAGCACTGCCTTTGTACTCACCCTCCAACAGTGCAGCACTCCCTCAGTACTGACCGTCCAACCATGCAGCACTCCCGCAGTACTGACCCTCCGACAGTGCAGCGCTCCATCAGTACTGAGCCCCCGACAGTGCAGCACTCCCTCAGTACTGACCCTCTGACAATGCAGCGCTCCCTCAGTACTGCCACTCCGACAGTGCAGCACTCCCTCACTACTGACCCTTTGACAGCGCAGCATTTTCCTAGTACATTCCCTCCCACAATGCAGCACTCCCTCAGTACTCACCCTCCGACAATGCAGCACTCCCTCAGTACTGACCCTCCGACAGTATAGCAATCGCGCAGTTCTGACCCTCTGAAAGTACAGCACTCCCACAGTACTAACCTTCCGACACTGCAGCCCTTTCTCAGTACTGACCCCCTGACAGTGCCGCACACCCTTAGTGCTGACTCTCTGAAAATTCAGCACCTCCCTCAGTACTGCCACTCCAACAGTGCGGCACTCCCTCACTACTGACCTTTTGACAGCGCAGCATTTTCCTAGTACAGTCCCTCCCACAGTGCAGCACTCCCTCAGTACTGACCCTCCCACAATGCAGCACTCCCTTAGTACTGACACCCTGACAGTGCAGTGCTCCCTCAGTCCTGACCCTCTGAGAGTGCAGCACTCCCTCAGCACTGACACTCTGACAATGCAGCACTCCCTCAGCACCGTCCCTCTGACAGTGCTGCGCTCCATGAGTACTGACCTTCTGACAGTTCAGCACTCCCTCAGTATTGACAACCTGACTGTGCTATCCCCTCTCAGTACTGACACTCCAACAGTACAGCACTCCCTCAGTACTGACGCTCCAACAGTGAAGCACTCCCTCAGTACTGAACCCACAGACAGTGCAGCACACTCTCAGTACTGACCATCGGACAGTGCAGCTCTCCCTCAGTACTCAGCGTCCAACAGTGCAGCAAACCCTTAGTACTGACCCTCCAACTGTGCTGCACTCCCTCAGTTCTGACCCTCTGACAGTGCAGCACTCCCTCAGTGCTGACCCTCTGACAATGCATCACTCCCTCAGTACTGACCCTCTGACAGTGCTGCACTCCATCAGTACTGACACTCTGACAATGCAGCACTCCCACAGTACTGACCCCCTGACAGTCCAGCACTCACTCAGTACCGACCCTCTGACAATCCATCACTCCCTCAGTACTGACCTTCTGACAATGCATCACTCCCTCAGTGCTGACCCTCTGACAATGCAGCACTCCATCAGTACTGACACTCTGACAATGCAGCGCTCCCACAGTACTGACCCCCTGATAGTGCAGCAATCCCTCAGTACTGACCCTCCAACCTTGCAGCGCTGCCTCAGTACAGACCCTCTGACAGTGCAGCGCTCCCTCAGTACTGACTCTCTGACAGTGCTGCACTCCCTCAGTACTGCCCCTCCAACAGTGCGGCACTCCCTCTCTACTGACCCTTTGACAGCGCAGCATTCTCCTAGCACAGACCCTCCCACAATGCAGCACCTCCTCAGTGCAGACCATTGAACAATGCAGCGCTCCCTCAGTACTGACCCTCCAACAATGCAGCACTCCCTCAATACTGACCATCCGACAGTGCAGCGCTCCCTCAGTACTAACTCTCCGACAGCACATCGCTCCCTCAGTACTGACCCTCTGACAGTGCAGCACACCATTATTGCTGACTCTCTGAAAATTCAGCAACTCCCTCAGAATTGAACGTCCGAAAGTGCAGCACTCTCTCAGTACTGACCTCCTAAACAGTGCAGCAATCTCTCAGTACTGACCCCCTAAACTGTGCAGCATTCCCTCAGTACTGACCCTCCGACAGTGAAGCACTCCTTCAGTCCTGAACCCCCAGACAGTGCATCACACTCTCCGTACTGACCATCTGACAGTGCAGCACTCCCTCAGTACTGACCCTCCGACAATGCAGCACTCTCTCAGTACTGACCCTCTGACAGTGCAGCACTCCCTCAGTACTGACCCTCTAACTGTGCAGCACTTCCTCAGCACTCACCCTCCGACAGTGCAGCACTCCCTCAGTAATGACCGTCCAACAGTGCAGGACTCCCGCAGTACTGATCCTCCGACAGTGCAGCATTCCCTCAGTGCTGACTCTCCGACAGTTCAGCACCTCCTCAGTACTGACCCTCTGACAGTGCAACACTCTCTCAGCACTGACCCTATGACAGTCCATCACTCACTCAGTGTTGACCCTCCAATGGTGCATTACTCCTACTGTACTAACTACCCGACAATGCAGCACTCCCTCAGTATTGACACACCGACAGTGCAGCACTCCCTCAGTGCTGACCCTCTGACAATGCAGCAGTCCCTCAGTACTGACCCTCCAACAGTGCAGCACTCCCTCAGTACTGACCCTCTGACAGTGCAACATTCCCTCAGTGCTGACTCTCCGACAGTGCACCACTCCCTCAGTACTGATCCTCTGACAGTGCAGCACTCGATCAGTACTTACCCTCTGACAGTGCAGCACTCCCTCAGTACTGACCCTCTGACAGTGCAGCACTCCCTCAGTACTGACCCTCTGACAGTGCAGCACTCCCTCAGCACCAACACTCTGACAATGCAGCACTCCCTCAGTACTGACCCTCCGACAGTGCCGCACTCCCTCAGTGCTGACCCTTCGGCAGTGCAGCACTCCCTCAGTACTGACCCTCTGACCGTGCAGCGCTTCCTCAGTACTGACCCTCTGACAGTGCAGCACTTCCTCAGTACTGACCCTCTGACAGTGCAGCAATCCCTCAGTACTGACCCTCCGACAGTGCCGCACTCCCTCAGTGCTGACCCTTCGGCAGTTCAGCACTCCCTCAGTACTGACCCTCTGACAGTGCAGCGCTTCCTCAGTACTGACCCTCTGACAGTGCAGCGCTTCCTCAGTACTGACCCTCTGACAGTGCAGCAATCCCTCAGTACTGACCCTCTGACAGTGCAGCACTCCCTCAGTACTGACCCTCGGACATTGCAGCACTCCCTCAGCACTGACCCTCGGACATTGCAGCACTCCCTCAGTACTGCCCCTATGACAGTGCCGTTTTTCATCAGTATTCCCCCACCGACAGTGCAGCACTCCCTCAGTACTGGGTTTGTGTTTCCAGATTTGTGCTGCGCTCCACACCGTTATCTCACTTTATGGGTGACTATGGTCTTGTTTCTTGACAAGAAACTGGCGCCACATTTCCAGGATACTGGTGATATCTGAAGCAGTTGGCACACACTGGTAATCTATTACCCATCAGGCAATCGCAGCACATACATCATTGCCGAAGGGTCCTGCTCAAAAAAAAACAATAAATTTATTCATGGTTAACAACACTGAATGTTACACACATTCTCTCTGCATCTAGCTCCAGGCGATGATTTTTCATGATGCTTTTCTCATAACCTCAGCCATTGTAAAATCTGATCTCAACATGTCCCATGCAATTTTGCTATGTAAACAGTCACGGTGCAGTTTGAGGCTCTGACCAGTAGGTGTTGCCATACAGCAAGTCTCTCTGCCGACACCATTGTCTCCCTATACACACACACATCTATTGATTCTTTCAGTACATCCATTCGCCATCTGCAAGCAGCACCGCCAAATAATTGTTCTTGCTTCCGTGGAGTCTCTGGCAGAGATTTCCCAGAATGGTGCCGGGGGTGAGGGACGTCAGTTCATGTGGAGAGGCTGGAAGAGCTGGGATTGTTCTCCTCAGAGCAGAGAAGGTTAAGGGGAGATTTGATCGAGGCGTTCAGAATCGTGAAGGGTTTTGAGGGAGCAAATGAGGAGAAACCATTTCAATCGGTGAGGGTTTACAGCCAGAGGCGGAGCCGAGAGTGTTTCTCCCTCTCCCGCGGGAACAATTGCTGAGATCCGGAGTCCAAAAATGCGCCATCTAAAGCCACACCCACCATGGACCCCAACGCACACTCTCCCCGACCCTGTTCCCACCAGGTTTGAAATCGGCCCCTTTAACTTGGGGGGCCACCGGAACGGACTTGCTGCGGGGAGTGGGAGATTTCACTCAAACTGTCGGACACACCGAGGGGGTAGGGAGGGAGGGCAGGGGCTCAGCACCTGTTTACCGCAAGCACCCACCCCGTCCCGATGGAGAGAAAGCGAGACAGAGAGAAAGAAAGGGATGAACGAAGAAAGGAAAGAAAGTTAGAAAGAAGGAAAAACTTGCATTTATTTAGCACCTTTCACCACCTCAGGATGTCCCAAAGCACTTTAGGACATAGGAATAAAGAACAGGAGGAGGCCATTCAGCCCCTTCTCAAGCCTGTTACACAGGAACAGGAGGAAGCCATTCAGCCCCTCCTCGAGCCTGTTACACAGGAACAGGAGGAGGCCATTCAGCCCCTCCTCGAGCCTGTTACACAGGGACAGGAGGAGGCCCCATTCAGCCCCCTCCTCGAGCCTGTTACACAGGGACAGGAGGAGGCCCCATTCAGCCCCCTCCTCGAGCCTGTTACACAGGAACAGGAGGAGGCCCCATTCAGCCCCCCTCCTCGAGCCTGTTACACAGGAACAGGAGGAGGCCCCATTCAGCCCCCTCCTCGAGTCTGTTACACAGGAACAGGAGGAGGCCCCATTCAGCCCCTCCTCGAGCCTGTTACACAGGAACAGGAGGAGGCCCCATTCAGCCCCCTCCTCGAGCCTGTTACACAGGAACAGGAGGAGGCCATTCAGCCCCTTCGAGCCTGTTACACAGGAACAGGAGGAGGCCCCATTCAGCCCCCTCCTCGAGCCTGTTACACAAGAACAGGAAGAGGGCCCATTCAGCCCCCTCAAGCCTTTACACAGGAACAGGAGGAGGCCATTCAGCCCCCTCCTCGAGCCTGTTACACAGGAACAGGAGGAGGCCATTCAGCCCCTCTCGAGCCTGTTACACAAGAGCAGGAGGAGGCCCATTCAGCCCCCTCAAGCCTGTTACACAGGAACAGGTGGAGGCCATTCAGCCCCTCTCGAGCCTGTTACACAAGAACAGGAGGAGGGCCCATTCAGCCCCTCTTGAGCCTGTTACACAGGAACAGGAGGAGGCCCCATTCAGCCCCCCTCCTCGAGCCTGTTACACAGGAACAGGAGGAGGCCCCATTCAGCTCCCCTCCTCGAGCCTGTTACACAGGGACAGGAAGAGGCCCCATTCAGCTTCCTCCTCGAGTCTGTTACACAGGAACAGGAGGAGGCCCCATTCAGCCCCTCTCCTTGAGCCTGTTACACAGGAACAGGAGGAGGCCCCATTCAGCCCCCTCAAGCTATGTCCCACCATCCAATGAGATGATGGGTGATGTAGTTGCCTTTGCCCCAGGTCCCTTAATACGTCTGGATAACAAAAATCTATCAATCTCAGGTTTAAAATTAACAGCTGAATGAGCATCATTTGCCATTTGCGGGAGAGAGTTCCAAACTTCCAGCCTAATTTCACGCTGGTTCTGATTTCCATGGGCTACAGTCCCTCACCCCTGACTCCATAATAAGCTTTCAAACCAAATAGGCCTTTTCTTTACCCAACACTGTTGCAGTGTGAGCCATCGAACCACAGGGGAAGTAAGCCCATGAATGTGTGGGATGGCGTGTTTTTTCCCTGTTTATCCTTGAACTGAGCGCCTTGCTTGGCCATTTCAGAGGGTAGGTGAGAGTCAGCCACACTGCTGTAGGGTCTGGAGTCACATGTAGGCCAGACCAGGTAAGGACAGCAGATTTCCTTTCCCTGAAGTACATTAGTGAACCAGATGGAGTTTTACAATAAGAGATGATAGTAGTTTCATGGTCACTGTTACAGAGGCTTGCTTTCAATTCCATATTTATTCATTGAATTTAAATTCCACTAGCTACCATGGTGGGATTTAACCCATGTCCCCAGGGAATTAACCTTCGTCTCTGGGTTAGGAGTCCAGTAATATTACCACGATGCCACAATCTCCCCCCTACCCCATAATAGGTGCTTGTGCACCAGACTGTTGTTTTATAGCAGTCGCCAACTTTATTGACATCAATGGCAATAGGAAAACAATTTGGAGGAGATCGGTAGTCAGCAGTTGTAACACAATCGCACTAATTCACAACCAACCCTAAATCAAAATTACCCCCAATTCAAAATCACTTCAATTCATTATTACCCCAAATTCACAATCACCCCAATTCACATTCTTGCCCAATTCATGATCACCCCAATTCACAATCATCCAATTCACATCTACACAAATTCACAATCACCCCAATTCACAATCATACCCAATTCACAATCACTCCAATTCACAATTACCACCAACTCACAATCACCCCAGTCCACAATTACCCACAATTTACAATCAATCCAATTCATAATCATCCCAAATTCACAATTGCCCCAACTAACAATCACCCGATTCACAATCACTCCAATTCCCAATCACCCCCAATTCACAATCACCCCCAATTCAAAATCACCCCAATTCCCAATCACCCCGATTCACAATCACCCCAAATTCACAATTGCCCCAATTAACAATCAACCCATTCACAATCACCTCAATTCACAATCACCCTCAATTCACAATCACCCCAGTTCACAATCACCCCTCAATTCCCAATCACCCACAATTCACAAT
Organism: Isurus oxyrinchus; assembly: GCA_026770705.1. Lineage (NCBI taxonomy): Eukaryota > Metazoa > Chordata > Chondrichthyes > Lamniformes > Lamnidae > Isurus > Isurus oxyrinchus. The sequence goes on from JANJGN010000035.1 coordinate 18,314,615, forward strand.
CACTCCCAATTCGCAATCATCTCTAATTCACAATCACCCAGCAATTCACAATCACCATAATTCACAGTCACCAAGGGAGAAGGGACTGAAACTGGGCCTCCATCAGCAGTTGTTCTCCGGGTCCTGAAATTGCAGAGAAAAATATCATCAGCCCCAAAATCATTAAAAAAAACACCCAGCAACTCACAGTGAGGGGCGGAGACCCATGTGAGCATTGCAAATCGCCGCAAGTTGGCAGGCGATTGCGCTGCTCCGCCTTTACCTTCACACAAACCTGAGCTTGCCCGCCAGCCCAGCGGCCGTCCGGCACGATTATGGCTTAAAATACGACCCACTCTCTCCGTGGACCTTGGCATGACCTCGTCCTAAGGGGGCTTCTTTAGCCAGGAGCTTTATTTTGCTGTAGAGAGAGAGAGAGAGAGACATGTTGCCAGCGTTTTTCATCTTGCGTTCGCCAAGGCAAACACAGGAATACCAGCTTTCAAAAGATTGCAAGAATTTGTGCTCCGGTGTGGGGGGGGGGAAAGGGTGCTGATTCGTTGGCAAGTCGACTGCCATTGGTCAAAGCACTGACCTGGAGAAAAGGAGGGGGAACTATAGATTTCCCAAGCTTGTGGGTAATTCGAAGGGGGTGGAAGGCTTGAACATGTTCCTTTTGTTTGCAGAGGACAGGTCGCTGCATATGAATGTATGCCGCTCTGGGTAGATGGTGGTTTAGTGGTAATGTCACTAGCTCACTAATGTAGTGCCCCCAAGTTAAGGACACAAGGGTTCAAATCCCATCATGACAGCTGGTGGAGTTTAAATCCAGTTAACAAATCTGGAATTGAAGAGATAAACCTTGAAACCCATCTGGTTCACTAATACCCCTCCAGGGGAAAGAAATCTGCTGTCCTTACCTGATCTGGCCTGCATGTGACTCCAGGCCCACAGTGAATGTCGCTGACTCTCAACTACCCTCAGAAATGGCCAAACAAGCCACTCAGTTCAAGGGCAATTAGGGACGGGCAATAAATGCTGACTTTGCTGATGCCACCCATGTAGGGGTAGAGGAAAATAAAAATATGGCCTGTAACAGGCTTGACTCGCTCACTTTCCCAGAAGTGTTTCTTCCAATCAGAGCCGCAGGGAGTCAGACCCTATCCCGACAAGTAACAGGCATGAGGCAGCGGTACACCCAGGACAGGCCGACAGTCTATTCACAGACAGGCTTGACCAATTACCTTAAGTTATTTGTTAGTGTCACCGTCAGCGCACTCAGGGTTACCCAGAAAGTGCTACCCAGTTGTGGAATCGCATTGAAAGGCAGGTTTCTTTTCGCAAGTGTGGTGCCCCCCTTTTACAGCGAGATTCGACTTCTGTAATGAGCCAGGGAGTTGGTGGAGGTGGGGGTGGGGGTGGAGGTGGGGAGGTGGGGGGGGTGGGGGGGCGCTCATCTTAGCGCCAACCTACCAGGCCTCCTTCAAGGGGAACAATTCAAAGTGTCAGGGCCCCCTGAAGGTCGTGAGCTGCTCGACAGATTTTCACCCTGCTCTGATTTGGGACTCGCGTCCTGAAAGGGCGGGGGAAGCAGGTTCAACGGTGAACTTCGGATGAGTATCCAACAAATACTTGAGCGGGAATGTTTGACGGGGCTGTAGGGGAATGAGAAGGGGAGAGTGGGATGGAATCTTTCAAAGAGCCAGTACAGATACAATGGGCCGAAAGGCCTCCTTCTGCTCTGTGTCGTTCTGTGGATTTCCTTTCTGTCTCCTTGCTCTGTCTCACTCTTAACCCAATCTTCCTTCACCGCTCCCTCTTCTTCACTTCTCTCTCTGAACCTGACTTGACCCTTGTGTTAAAACCCAGTTCCTTTCCTTTCGGTCTGCCTCCATCCTTGTAAAGCCAGAGAGAGCCAGGCCGTACAGAGGTGATGTCAGGAAGCCCTCCCTTGTTCAAAAGGAAGTTGGAATCTGAAAGTCTCTCCTTCTCCCACCTCCACCACCACCACCCCTCGAGGATGATGGTTTTTTACTAATTAGGAATTTTAAGGGTTAAGGAGCCAAGGTAGAGCTAAGATGTAGATCAGTAATGATCTTGATGAATGGCTCAAGGGGCTGAATGGGGCCTCCTCCTGTTCCTGTGTAACAGCCTCGAGGAGGGGGCTGAATGGGGCCTCCTCCTGTTCCTGTGTAACAGGCTCGAGGTGGGGGCTGAATGGCCTCCTCCTGTCCCTGTGTAACAGGCTCGAGGAGGAGGGGGCTGAATGGCCTCCTCCTGTTCCTGTGTAACAGGCTCGAGGAGGGGCTGAATGGGCCTCCTCCTGTTCCTGTGTAACAGGCTCGAAGGGCTGAATGGCCTCCTCCTGTTCCTGTGTAATAGGCTCGAAGGGCTGAATGGCCTCCTCCTGTTCCTGTGTAACAGGCTCGAAGGGCTGAATGGTCCTCCTGTTCCTGTGTAGCAGGCTCGAAGGGCTGAATGGTCCTCCTCCTGTTCCTGTGTAACAGGCTCGATGGGCTGAATGGTCCTCCTCCTGTTCCTCTGTAGCAGGCTCGATGGGCTGAATGGTCCTCCTCCTGTTCCTGTGTAACAGGCTCGAGGGGCTGGTTTGCCTCCTCCTGTCCTTACAGGGACTGATATTCAGGAAGTCCCAGGGTGGCCCCTCTTGCCCTCACCTCCCCTGCTCCCACCCCCCCTTCCTCACGGCCGGGCACCCCCCCCCCCTCCATTCACAGGATGACGCAACGGTTGGCACGCAGCCCCCCCTGGAGGCAGGCGGAGGCATGGGCGCTCTTGCAGGCCAGGCAGCCCACGGTCTTCAGCAGCTCCTTGAAGAGCAGCAAGATGTGCCAGTTGTACTTGGCCGAGCACTCGATGTAGCCGCACTTCCACGACCTCTTGACCAGCGCCGCCACATTACGCCGGGGAGCCACCCTCCGCCGCTGAAGGTCCCGCTTGTTCCCCACGATCAGGATGGGCACCTTGCCCGACCCGGGAGGCCTGGATGGGCGACAATGGGGGGAGAAAGGTCAAAGGTCAACAGGCGCTGAAGGTTGAGAAATACCTGTGAGGTGGGGGGGTGGGGAGGTCGGTGGGGGGGGTAGGGGGGGGTCAGGCCGATCTTTCGGTCTCTGGGCTCAAATCGCACACCATCTCTCTCTCTCTCTCTCTCCGATGAGGAGGACTGGGTCAACTGGTGACCTTTCACCTGTGGGGTCAAGGGTCAATCCAGCAAGATGGTGGGGGGGGTGGAGGACAGAAGAAAGAATTCTCATCGTGCTTTTCATGACTGCCGCCTGCGTCACAGCCAATGAAGCGCTTGTGAAACGTCACCACTCTTTCAAGGGAAGGATCACGGCAGCCCAATTTGCGCACAGCAAGATCCCAGATAATGCGTTTTCCTTTGCGATGCTGACGGAGGGATAGATTTCGGCCAGAACACTAGCTGGGTGGGGGGGTATGTGGTGGGGGCGGGGTGGGGGGTGGGGGGGTTGTAAATCGCATGCTCTTCTAAAGAGTGCCATGGGATCACTCACGCCCACCCAAGCAGGCAGAAGGGGCCTCCTCTTTGTGCCTGAAGAACAGCACCTCAAGGCCTAGAGCGGGCCTTGAACGCAGAGCCTTGGCGACTCAGAAGCGAGGGCGCTGCCGACTGAGCTATGACTGAGTCGGGACGAGCGGGTACTCCTGTGTAATTGGGAGTGCTGCCCCTAACCTCCCCCCCCCCCCACCACCAACTGCGCCCCCTCCAAATCCGCTGGACCCACCACCCCTCTCCACGTGGAGGTGGGACCCACCTCTTGGCCATGATAAGCTGGTGCACCGCCTTAATGTACTCGAAGCTGGAGAAGCAGCAGATGTCGTAGACCAGGATGTACGCGTGCGCGGGCTGGATGCCCTGGTCCCCCGTCTCACTCCACCTCTCGATCCACTCCTGAGGAGAGAGAGAGAGAGAGAGAGAGAGGATAAAACGGCCGCAGGCCGCACCTCAAGGTCAAAGGTCTCAGCGAAACACGGACAAGACAATTATTCAAGGCTTGCGATCGACAGGTTTTAGGACAGGAAGGGAACGTGGAGTTGAGATTGGCAATCAGCCAGGAGCGTAATGGCCGGCGGGACAGACTCAAGGGGCCGAGCGGCCTAGGCCCGCTCCCGTTTCTTACACCTTTATGCTCCCCCACAGCAACTGGGAACTCTACAGGCAGGTTAACCTTTTAAAGGACTTAGGGGGGGGAGGCCATTCAGCCCTTCAAGCCTGCCCCGCCATTCAACAAGATCATGGCTGATCCAGTTGTGGTCTCAAGTCCACTTTGCCGTCTGCCCCACGCCAGACAACAATCCCCGCCAACCCCAACCGCACCCCCCTCCTCACCTCCCAACCCCCCCCACCCCAAAAACACTAGACTCCCTCGTCTACCAAAAACCTGCCTGGCTCAGCCCTGAATGAATTCATTGACCCAGCTTCCACTGCCCTCTGGGGTAGAGAATTCCACAGATGAACCCCCTTCGGAGGGAACAGAGTCCCTGTGGCTCTATTCCTCAGCTCTGTTTCTCTCCCTCCACGGATTGTGTCAGGCCTGCAGAGTTTTTCCAGCATCTCCTGTTTCTATTTCACGTTCCCAGCGTCCGCAGTAATTTGCTTTTAGACCCTGGTTCTAGCCTCTCCCACAAGAGGAAACGCCCTCCCGGTATTTGCCCTATCAAGCCCCCACCCCCTCAGGCCCTTCTACGTTTCAATAGGATCACCTATCGTCCTTCTAAACACCAAAGGCTGTAGGCCCGACCCGTTCAACCTCTCCTCATAAGCCCCTCGTCCCAGGAATGAGTCGAGTGAACCTTCCCTGAACTGCTTCTAACTGTAAGGAGGGACCTTGCATGTAACAGGCTGTAGGGGCTGGAGGAGGTTACAGAGATAGGGAGGGTTGTAGGGGCTGGAGGAGGTTACAGATATAGGGAGGGTTGCAGGGGCCAGAGGAAGTTACAGAGTTAGGGAGGGTTGTAGGGGCTGGAGGAGGTTACAGAGATAGTGAGGGTAGTAGGGGCTGGAGGAGGTTACAGAGATAGGGAGGGTTGTAGGGGCTGGAGGAGGTTACAGAGATAGGGAGGGTTGTAGGGGCTGGAGGAGGTTACAGAGATAGGGAGGGTTGTAGGGGCCGGAGGAAGTTACAGAGATAGGGAGGGTTGTAGGGGCTGGAGGAGGTTACAGAGATAGTGAGGGTAGTAGGGGCTGGAGGAGGTTACAGAGATAGGGAGGGTTGTAGGGGCTGGAGGAGGTTACAGAGATAGGGAGGGTTGTAGGGGCTGGAGGAGGTTACAGAGATAGGGAGGGTTGTAGGGGCTGGAGGAGGTTACAGAGATAGGGAGGGTTGTAGGGGCTGGAGGAGGTTACAGAGATAGGGAGGGTTGTAGGGGCTGGAGGAGGTTACAGAGATAGGGAGGTTTGAGGGGCTGGAGGAGGTTACAGAGATAGGGAGGATTTTAGGTGCTGGAGGAGGTTAAAGAGATAGGGAGGGTTGTAGGGGCTGGAGGATGTTACAGAGATAGGGAGGATTTTAGTGGCTGGAGGAGGTTACAGAGATAGGGAGGGTTGTAGGGGCTGGAAGAGGTTACAGAGATAGGGAGGGCTGTAGGGGCTGAAGGAGGTTGCAGAGATAGGGAGGGTGGTAGGGGCTGGAGGAGGTTACAGAGATAGGGAGGGTTGTAGGGGCTGGAGGAGGTTACAGAGATAGGGAGGGTTGTAGGGGCTGGAGGAGGTTACAGAGATAGGGAGAGTTGTAGGGGCTGGAGGAGGTTACAGAGATAGGGAGGGTTGTAGGGGCTGGAGGAGGTTACAGAGATAGGGAGGGTTGTAGGGGCTGGAGGAGGTTACAGAGATAGGGAGGGTTGTTGGGGCTGGAAGAGGTTACAGAGATAGGGAGGGTTGTAGGGGCTGGAGGAGATTACAGAGATAGGGAGAGTTGTAGAGGCTGGAGGAGGTTACAGAGATAGGGAGGGTTGTAGGGGCTGGAGGAGATTACAGAGATAGGGAGAGTTGTAGAGGCTGGAGGAGGTTACAGAGATAGGGAGAGTTGTTGGGGCTGGAGGAGGTTACAGAGATAGGGAGGGTTGTAGGGGCTCGAGGAGGTTACAGATATAGGGAGGGTGTAGGGGCTGGAGGATGTTACAGAGATAGGGAGGTTTGTAGGGTCTGGAAGAGGTTACAGAGATAGGGAGGGTTGTAAGGGCTGGAGGAGGTTACAGAGATAGGGCGGGTGTAGGGGCTGGAGGAGATTACTAAGATAGGGAGGGTGTAGGGGCTGGAGGAGATTACTGAGATAGGGAGGGTGTAGGGGCTGGAGGAGATTACTGAGATAGGGAGGGCTGTAGGGGCTGGAGGAGGTTACAGAGATAGGGAGGGTTGTAGGGGCTGGAGGAGATTACAGAGATAGGGAGAGTTGTAGAGGCTGGAGGAGGTTACAGAGATAGGGAGGGTTGTAGGGGCTGCAGGAGATTACAGAGATAGGGAGAGTTGTAGAGGCTGGAGAGGGTTACAGAGGTAGGGAGAGTTGTTGGGGCTGGAGGAGGTTACAGAGATAGGGAGGGTTGTAGGGGCTCGAGGAGGTTACAGATATAGGGAGGGTGTAGGGGCTGGAGGATGTTACAGAGATAGGGAGGTTTGTAGGGGCTGGAGGAGGTTACAGAGATAGGGCGGGTGTAGGGGCTGGAGGAGATTACTAAGATAGGGAGGGTGTAGGGGCTGGAGGAGATTACTGAAATAGGGAGGGCTGTAGGGGCTCGAGGAGGTTTCAGAGATAGGGAGGGTTGTAAAATTGGAGGAGGTTACAGAGATGGGGAGGGTTTGTAGATGCTCGAGGAGGTTACAGAGATAGGGAGGGTTGTAGGGGCTGGAGGAGGTTACAGAGATAGAGAGGGTTGTAGATGCTGGAGGAGGTTACAGAGATAGGGAGGGTTTCTGAGCTGGAGGAGGTTGCAGAGATAGGGAGGGTTTCTGAGCTGGAGGAGGTTGCAGAGATAGGGAGGGTTGTAGGGGCTGGAGGATGTTACAGAGATAGGGAGGGTTGTAGGGGCTGGAGGAGGTTACAGAGATAGGGAGGGTTGTAGGGGCTGGAGGAGTTTCAGAGTTACCAGGACCATGAAGGTCATCGACAGAGTGAATATGGAGAAACTGTTCCCAACGACTGACGGATGAATACTCAGAAGACACAGACTGAAGGTGAACAGTAATGGGAGTGGAGGAGAGATGGGGGCGAAGTGTTCCCACACAGCGAGGGGTCAGGATTTGGACTGCCCTGCCTGACACGGTGGTGTTGGCGGAGATAGTGAATGGTTCTCCTCTGAAGGGAATTGGATAAACACTTGGAGTGAGAAGCAAAACGTGATGACGTGAGGGAAAGAGCAGTGGGCTTGTGATCAACTTCACTCCTTGGCGAGAGAGCCAGCAGGGCCTCAGTGGACAGAATGGCCTCCACCTACGCTCCACTAGAATCTTTTGAAAGTTTACGGCACAGAAGGAGGCCCCTTGACCCACCGTGTCCGTGCAGGCCCACAAGCAGGTCACCCAGACTGACCCCACTGTCCAGGAGCTGGTTCTTTGGCCTGTAGTTTATGGTACTTGAGGTGCATTTCCAGTCACCTGTTAAATGAGTTGAGGGTTTCTGCCTCTCCTGTTCTTTTCAGGCAGTGAGTTCCAGACCCCCAGCTCCGCCCCCCCCACCCCCGGGTGAGCAAACCATACCTCATCACCCCCACAAATCCTTCTACCAATCACTTTAGATCTCTGCCACCAACCCCCCTCCCTCCTCCTCAAGTCACTGATCCCTCTGCTCAGGTAGACGGGCCCTCCCCATCCACTCTATCCAGGCCCCTCGTACGTCTCAATGGAGCCTCCCCTCAGCCTCCTCTGCCCCGAGGACCCGGCCCCTCCACTCTTCCCTCAAGGGTCCTACAGCTGGGGGCCGGGAGTTCTCCCCTCACCCGCCCCCCGCCCCAACCCCCCATCTCCCCCAACTAAGCATGGAGCAGCGGGCCTTTTGGCCAAGCGCCCTTACCTGCTGGTTATCGGTGAAGACAAGTGACGCGGGGATATCCAGAATGACCAGATGGTAAATCCGGTCGTTTAGGATCACAGACGGCCGGTACACTCCCCCATGAGGGCCCACGGCGTCCTCGGTGAATTGGTTCCACACGAACTGCTGGATAATCGCAGTCTTCCCCACTCCGGGAGCTCCGAGGATGGCAATCTTCAGGAAGTCGGCCATGGAGTAAGGGCAGAGCATGAAGGCTTGGTCGGCGAGAAAGCAGAGGAGACAACGACCTTGTCTGGAATTGGCGGCCCAGCTTGGTGGGGGTCTCGGGGGGGGGGGGTGGGGGAGGGGGGGGGGCGGTGGGTGGTGGGGGAGATGGGGGGGGGGTTAGGGGGGGGAAGGAAAGGAAAACTGTACGGAGCAGGATTCTTCACTTGATTGCTCAGCGAGCTGACAGTCCGAGCTCTGAGCTACACAACCAAGCTCAATGTGGTCAAAGGGCACTTTACCGAGTGGCTCATGTTCAGCAGCCCGGGCTGGGACCATCCGTCTTTAGCCCACCCAGCCCCTCCGCCTCTCCCTCTTTCCCCTGAAGGCGTATACCCAAGAGAGAGGGCTCAAGCTTCATGGAGCTTGACCTCTTGACCGGCTCAGAAAAGCTGAAAATGCCGGCACTTTTCGAGAGGTTTCAGACTGACTGTCCCTTAGCTTCTGTGTCCAGGTGAAGCCAAGGCCCAGAACTGTCCGCAAAGCGAGGCAGCTTCCCTCTGACCTGGGTGCGCCCCTACTTTGATGGGACTGACTCAGTCGAGTTTTGCGCTGAGTACTGTTTGTCCAAATGCGATCAAATATTGGACCTTCGGGATCGGAAGCTGCGTCTCTCCGTTGGGGATCTCGTCAACTTCTGGTCTTCCTTCGTTAAACTCCCTCCTCAGTGTCAAACCGTCCCCCCCTGGTCCGGTTTGACGGATTCAGAACCTTCCCTGGCTCCCGCTTGCTCACTCCAAGGGCTCCACATCCTCTCTTCAAGCTTCGAGCCCCAGCTCGATTCCAACTCCCCTCGCCTCTCCGTCCAAAGTCAGCCCTCAGCCTCAGACCTGCACCCGATGTCAGTGCACCAATTTCAAGCTATCGCCTCTCTCTATCCCGCCCTCTCTCTCTCTCTCTCTCCCTCTCTCCCCGCAAACGCGTTCATACCTCGAGGGAGGAGCGGATGGGTGAAGCTGTGGGCTCTCAAACCATCTGCGTCAGGAGGCGTTTGAAAAGGTAAAAATTGACCAAATGCTTTGGTTGCGAGATGCTATTGAATAGAATGAGGTGGGAGGCAGGGAAGGAGGTGAGGAGGCTGTGGGGTGGGGGGGGTGGTGGTAGCGAGGGGTGGGTCGGGGGGGGGTGGGTGGTGATGACGGGGGGAGGTGGGTGGTGGGAGGGTCGAAGCCGGATTAAACAGAAGAGGGGTGAACTCGCCAACACGCGCAGCCAGGCCGAGTCACCTTTGTACGCGATGCTTTCCAGCGCCAGGTGCAAGGCGCCTCTCGGTGCCCCTCACAGCCGTGACCTGTGGGGGAGGCACCTGGCTGGTTGGCGCACAGCAAGGTCACGCGAATCGGTGGCGAGTGCTCTCCGCCTCGATCTGAGGCTGACGCAGAGCGAGGTGGTGTCTGAGTGGAGGCTGGTCGCAACCCGCTTCCCCTTCGCCCTTCAGTGGACCCCTTCAGGGTCGTCTCTTTCCTGCCTGAAAGGTTTCCTCTCCCCTCTCAAAACTCCCGGAAGGACAGCGGAGCTTTCCGGACCTTCAGCCTCCCGGGCGGTTCGGGTAAATGTCGGGAAAAGATGGGCTGAACGGCCTCCTCCTCAGTGCTGTAACTTCTCTATGGTCCGAGGGTCCTAGGACCCCTTTGTCTTCACAGATGCCTGTCTTGCCCACAGTCGGCTACATCTGGGCAGCTCCGGATAAAGATCGGTGCACCCCTCACCCGCCAGGGGCTTTGCCGGATCTTCCGATGCAGGTTCGAGTCCGGAACGTTCAACAACCTCAGAACCCAACAAATCCCCTTCCTGAAGTGTGTTTGGGCTCCGAACTGAGAGACAGGGATAGGAGGGAGAGAAAAGGGTCAGTCTGAAGTTGCCACACAACCAAAAACAAAGCTCCTCTGGCAAAGCCACAATTTTACAAACCTTTCCAAGGGATCATTTTCAGAAACTCCAGTGGCTGCACCCTCACCTTTCACTGCCTCTGCAACATTCCCATCATCCCCTGCAACCCTCCCTACCTCTGTAACCTCCTCCAGACCCTCTAACCCTCCCTGCTTCTGTAACCTCCTCCAGCACCTACACCCCTCCCTATCTCTGTAACCTCCTCCAGCCCCTACAACCCTCCCTATCTGTGTAACCTCCTCCAGCCCCTACAACCCTCCCTATCTCTGTAACCTCCTCCAGCCCCTACAACCCTCCCTATCTCTGTAACCTCCTCCAGCCCCTACAACCCTCCCTATCTCTGTAACCTCTTCCAGCCCCTACAACCCTCCCTATCTCTGTAACCTCTTCCAGCCCCTACAAACCTCCCTATTTCTGTAACCTCCTCCAGCCCCTACAACCCTCCCTATCTCTGTAACCTCCTCCAGTCCCTACAGCCCTCCCTATCTCTGTAACTTCCTCCAGCCCCAAAAACTCTCCCTATCTCTGTAACCTCCTCCAGCCCCTACAACCCTCCCTATCTCTGTAACCTCCTCCAGCCCCTACAACCCTCCCTACCTCTGTAACCTCCTCCAGCCCCTACAACCCTCCCTGTCTCTGTAACCTCCTCCAGCCCCTACAACCCTCCCTATATCTGTAACCTCCTCCAGCCCCTACAAACCTCCCTATTTCTGTAACCTCCTCCAGCCCCTACAACCCTCCCTATCTCTGTAACCTCCTCCAGCCCCTACAGCCCTCCCTATCTCTGTAACTTCCTCCAGCCCCAACAACCCTCCCTATCTGTGTAACCTCCTCCAGCCTCTACAACCCTCCCTATCTCCGTAACCTCCTCCAGCCACTACAACCCTCCCTATCTCTGTAACCTCCTCCAGCCCCTACAACCCTCCCTATCTCTGTAACCTCTTCCAGCCCCTACCACCCTCCCTACCTCTGTAACCTCCTCCAGCCCCTACAAACCTCCCTATTTCTGTAACCTCCTCCAACCCCTACAACCCTCCCTATCTCTGTAACCTCCTCCAGCCCCTACAGCCCTCCCTATCTCTGTAACTTCCTCCAGCCCCAACAACTCTCCCTATCTCTGTAACCTCCTCCAGCCCCTACAACCCTCCCTATCTCTGTAACCTCCTCCAGCCCCTACAACCCTCCCTACCTCTGTAACCTCCTCCAGCCCCTACAACCCTCCCTGTCTCTGTAACCTCCTCCAGCCCCTACAACCCTCCCTATATCTGTAACCTCCTCTAGTCCCTACAACTCTCCCTATCTCTGTAACCTCCTCCAGCCCCTACAACCCTCCCTATATCTGTAACCTCCTTCAGTCCCTACAACCCTCCCTATCTCCGTGACATCCTTATATTCTGGCTACTTGTGCATCACCTGATAACTATTTCTCCATGAATGATAGGCATGATTGAACACCAAGTTCCAGCCCTATCATGAACGCAAACTGAATATACAAGTAGAAGTCAGTTGAATTAGAGAGCCCAGAGTTAGGGAAATGTAAGAGTTAGCAAGAGAAGTTTATATAAATAGAACATTGGCCATGATGCCAGCATCAAGGAAGGAGCTGATTGTTGCATAGCTGAGAAGTGTTTTTGTAACTGTTATGTTCATTTCCGCTAGGTTAGACAGTAGCCTAATAAATAGAGACAGAGCACCTCATTCCTCTCCAGTGTGCATCCTGTTCTATGTGGGAACTCCTGGATGCTTTTCTTGCAATGGATATAACAGAGATTTCGTTAGCTGGAGAACCTCGAGCTCCAGTCTTTGGAGCTTGTGTAGCAACTGGTGTCACTGCATGGCGTCTGTAACATTGGAAATGGTTCGGGGTTGGGGGGGGTGGGGGGAGAGGGGGGGGTGCGAGTGGGAGGTGGAGGCTAGACTTGTACAGCCCAAACAGGTTGCATCTGAACAGAGCTGGGATTTGTACCTTTGGGATCCCTTTTGTTTTGACACTGAGAGGCAAAGAGAGAGTGTGAGAAGAGACTGACAGCAAACATAAAAGGAAATCCAAAAGTCTGCTGTAGACATACAAATAGTAAAAGTGTGTTTAAAAAGAGTGGGGGCTAATTAGGGACCATAACGGGGGGTGGAAAGCAGTGGCTGAGCTGCTAAGTAGGGACTTTGCATCTGTCTTTACCAAGGAAGAAGTTACTTGTCGAGCTGTAATAGAAGAGGAGATATTTGCAGCACTGGATGGGCTAAAAATCGATAAAGATGAGGCATTAGAGAGGCTGCTGCACTTAGAGTCACCAGGACCAGACGAGATGCATTCCCAGGATACAGACCCGAAGCAAGATTAGAAATTGTGGAGGCACCGACCATAATGTTCTAATGTTACACCCTTGATCAAGAAATAGTGCAAGAGTGCATGGATCAACCTAGTAACTACAGGCCAGTGACTTTCAATTTGGGATGGGAAAGTGTTTTAAAATCCAGGACAAAAGTAACAGCTGGCTTGGGCAGGTGTGGATTAATTGAGGAAAACTAACGGGGATTTGTTCAGGACAAATCATGTTTAACTAACTAGACTGAGTTTCTTTTGAGATAGCTGTGGTGTGTAACAAGTTCCACATAGCAGCGGAACCATGGATTATTTTTAAGGCAGGGGTAGATAGATCCTTTTTGGGCAAGGGAATCAAAGGCTATCGGGCTTAGATGGGAATGGGGAAATCGAAACACAAAAAGATCAGCCATGATCTTATTGAATGGTGGAGCAAGCACGAGGGGCCGAATGGCCTTCTCCTGTCCCTAGTTCTTATGTTCTTATGTTCTAATAAGCTTGCCAGCAAAGCTCCATAGAATAAAGAGGGCAGTGGGATACAAATACGTTCAGGCAACAGTGCGTAATGATGGACTGGTGGAACGTGTGTGGTGTTTTCTTTGGGTAAGTAATGGGACAACAATGTTTTTTGACTAATGAGTTAAACTTGGGTGTGCAGGGCCCAATTTCAAAATTTGCTGATGACACTAAACTTGATGAGCTATTCTGTGCGTGTGAGAGAGGTGTGGGCGAGTTGTGTGTGCACGTGTGTGTGTGTGCGAGTGACATGTGTGTGTTTGATATGTGGTGTGCTGTATCTATGTGTGTTTTATGTGTTTTTGACATTTGTGTGTGGAATGTGCACATGCCTAATAAGTGTGTGCAGGTGATATGTATGTATGCGTACTTGATATTGTGTGGGCATGTGGTATGTGTGTGTGACTTACAACTGTGTGATATGTGTTTGAGTGCATGAGAGAGAGATATTGTGGTATGTGTGATATCACTGTGTACACAAATGTGTGTGTGGTGTGATATATTTGAGTCAGTGATGTTTGTGTGTGTGTGTGTGTGTGTGTGTGTGTGTGTGTCTGACTGTATGATGTGTGTGATAAGAGTGATGTCTGTGTATGATGTTTGTGTGATAAATGTGTGTGATGTGTATGTGTGCTGTGTGTGTGTGAGAGAGAGATATATGTGCAGGTGTGATCTGTGTGTGATATATATGCATGTGTAATATATAAGTGTGATTGTATGTGTGATATCTGTATATGTGATATATGTGCATGTAATGTATATGGGTGAAACCTGCATATGTAATACCTGCATGCATGTGAAACAGGTGTGTATACAATACATGCATGTGTGGTGACATGTGAGCACAAGTGATGTGTGTGTTATATGTCTGTTCATCTGATATGTGTGTGCATATAATACATGCATGTGTGTGATTTGTACATGTATGTAATATCTGTCTATGAGCAATATGTATGTGACTTGTTTGTTAATGTGACATGTGTGTGCAATCCATGTATGCATGCAACACATGCATGAGTGTGATGTGTCTGCAAGAAATGTGCATGCATGTGTGTACTATGTATATGTGACTGATATATACCTGTTTGTGGTATATGGGTGTATTATTTGTGCCTACATGTGATCCATGCTTGTCTGATATGTGTTTGTGTGATATCTGCATGCAATACATGCATGCATGCAAGTGATATGTTAGTGTGTGGGTTGCATGTGTGTACAAAATGTATGCATGAGTGATATGTGCATCTGTGATAGATTTGTATGTGCAAAAAATGTGTGCATGATACATGTATGTGTTTGATGTGTGTGTGCAAGTGAGATGTGTATGTATACAATACATACATATGTGTGATATTTATGTGTGAGTGATGTATGTGCTTGTGTGATATGTGTGTGCATGCGATATATGCATGCGTGTTTAAGTGATAGCATGTGTGACATATGAATGTGTGTAAAATGTGTCTGCATGCGATATGTCTGCATGTGATATGTGTGTGCATGATATGTGTGTTGTGATACGTGTGTGCATGTGATATGTGCCTGTGCATGTGTGTGTGTGTGAAATGTGCATTTGTTTGATGTGTGATATGTCTGTTCATGTGATATGTGCCTGTGTATATATGTGTGTGTGTGTGTGTGTGTGTGTGTGTGTGTGTGTGTGTGTGTGTGTGTGTGATTGTGTGTGATTGTGTGTGTGTGTGTGTGTGAGATTGTGTGTGATTGTGTGTATGTGTGTGTTTGTGTGTGTGATATGTGATACGTTCCTGTGTGGGTACGTTAGCTCCCTCCAGCTCACTCGTGTCTGGACCTTGCTTCTCATGACAGTAGTCATGAAATTCCAGTACTGCCGGCTGAGTTGCTATGACTACCAGCCTATGGAACGAGGTGCCCAAAACCGGAATACTGTCACCCACCATCGCCTGTCGGTGGAGCCGCTCGAAACCCACCAGCCTCCTCACCCCAGCGCAGCCCCAAACCCCCTCCCTCGCCCCTCCTGCCTCGCTACCCACCCCCCCCCCCCCCCTACCATCTACGGGACACAATTAAGCAAGCAGGCAGGACCGGTTCTGGCCTCTGCCGCACAAAACTCCCTCCTCGCTTGCCAAAACAAAAAAAAAAAGCACCGCCGTGGACGAGAGTCCAGTTAACCCTTCCGCCACCTCTTTCCCCCGTCCGCAAGCCACAGAGAGAATGTCAATGCAAGGAGCTCTTACCTCTCTTTCTGGCTAAACCCCCACCCCCACCCCCCACCTCGCTGTCTTTCAGGCAGCACACACGCTCCAGACAGCTTCACTTGGAGATGCCTGCGAAAACGCAGCGATGGGAAGCAGTCCAGGAAGGAGTGGAATAGATTATGGGAAGTCAGCCTGCGTTGCCATGGCACCTCAGTGACTGCTAAAACTATTGCTAATGAATCGGTGAGGTCCAGCCCCCTGTTCGTGGGAACAGGAGCCACGCTCACTGCAGCTGGAGGGGAGCCTCCTGTCCATGTCCACCCCCGCTCTGCTGCCCTCCGCCCCCACCCCACCCCCACCACCCCCACCCCCCCCCCACCCCCCCACACCCCACCCCCCTCCCCACCCCCCATCACCCCCCCCACCCCTCCCACCCCCCCCCCACCCCCCGCACCACCCCCACCCCCCAACCCCCACCACCCCCCTCCACCCCCACCCCCCACCACCCCCCCCCCCCCACCCCCACCCCCCCCACCACACCCCCCACCCCCCACCAACCCCCCCCACCACCCACCCCACCCCCCACCCCCCCCTCCCCCACCACCCCCACCCCCCACCAACCCCCCCACCCCCCCCACCACCCCCCGACCCCCCACCCACCCCCCAACCCCCCCACCCCCGTCCCCCACCCCCCCCCACCAACCCCCCTCCCCACCCCCCACCCCCCCCACCCCCCCATCCCCCCACCACCCCCCCCAACGCCCACCCCCCCATCCCCCCACCACCCCCCCCAACCCCCACCCCCCCCACCCCCCCATCCCCCCACCACCCCCCCCAACGCCCACCCCCCCATCCCCCCACCACCCCCCCCCAACCCCCACCCCCACCACCCCCCCCAACGCCCACCCCCCCATCCCCCCACCACCCCCCCCAACCCCCACCCCCACCACCCCCCCCCAACGCCCACCCCCCCATCCCCCCACCACCCCCCACCACCCCCCCCCCACCAACTCCCCCACCCCCTACCACCCCCCACCCCCCCTCCCCACCCCCCACCACCCACCCCCCACCACCCCCCCCAACCCCCACCCCCCCATCCCCCCACCACCCCCCCCAACCCCCAGCCCCCACCCCCCCCACCCCCACCCCCCACCACCACCCCCCACCCCCCCCACCCCCACACCCCCCACCACCCAACCCCCACCCCCACACCCCCCACCACCCACCACCCACCCCCACACCCCCCCACCCCCACCCCCACACTCCCCACCCCCCACCACCCACCCCCACACCCCCCTTACCCCGGTCGGGGCCGACATATGACTCCGGACCCACAGCAAAGTGTGGTTGACCCTTCAGGGCAATTAGGGATGGGCAATAAATGCCGGCCTAGATGGTGAATGAATAAAGGAAAAAGTGACCAACGCAACGCATTTAAAGGAAGGACTCTATCCAACAGGCAGTGTAGAGGGAGCTTTACTCTGTATCTAACCTGTGCTGTACCTGTCCTGGGAGTGTTTGATGGGGACAGTGTAGAGGGAGCTTTACTCTGTATCTAACCCCGTGCTGTACCTGTCCTGGGAATGTTTGATGGGGACAGTGTAGAGGGAGCTTTACTCTGTATCTAACCCCGTGCTGTACCTGTCCTGGGAGTGTTTGATGGGGACAGTGTAGAGGGAGCTTTACTCTGTATCTAACCTGTGCTGTACCTGTCCTGGGAGTGTTTGATGGGGACAGTGTAGAGGGAGCTTTACTCTGTATCTAACCCCGTGCTGTACCTGTCCTGGGAATGTTTGATGGGGACAGTGTAGAGGGAGCTTTACTCTGTATCTAACCCCGTGCTGTACCTGTCCTGGGAGTGTTTGATGGGGACAGTGTAGAGGGAGCTTTACTCTGTATCTAACCCCGTGCAGTACCTGTCCTGGGAGTGTTTGATGGGGACAGTGTAGAGGGAGATTTACTCTGTACCTCTTTCCCTCCCCGTCCCTCTCGACCTGTCTGCAGACTTTGACAGGGTTTGACCAACACCATCCCTCCTCCTCCTCGGCCTCTCCGCTGTCATCCAGCTGGGTGGGACTGCTCTCACCCGGCCCCATTCTTATCCGTCTGATCACAGCCGCAGAATCACTTGCAAAGGCTCCCCCTTCCTGCTCGCACACCGTTACCTCTGGCCTCCCCCCCCAGGGAATCTATCCTTAGCCCCTTCCTGTTTCCCACCTACACGCTGCCCCTCGGCGACATTATCTGATGGAACGGTGTTAGTTTTCACATGGACGCTGTGCACACCCAGCTCTACCTCACACCCCCACCCTCTCTAGACTCCTCCTCTGCTGCTACATTATCGGACTGCTTATCCGACATCCGCTACTGGATGAGCAGAAATGTCCTCCAATGAAATATTGGGAAGGCTGGAGACATTGTTCTGGGCCCCCACCCCAAACCCCGCACCCTAGCTCCCGCCCCCCGTCCCTCTCCCCGGCCGACAGTCTGAGGTTAAGCCGGTCTGTCCACAACTTTGGCGTCACGTGTGGTCCCAAGATGAGCGACTGACAGGAAGACCCCCTCCCCACCGAGTCTAAAGGTTTTTGTCTCTATTCCTGACATCAGTGGCCCCGAGAAACGTGGGACACTGTTTCACTACACGTGAAGCACCTTTATTGAATCTCTAAGCGACAGTACAAACCAGGACACAGGCTGGAGAGGAAGCCCACTAGCTCGGGCCCGGCTGTCTCAGGTGGTCTCCCAGATCTCCCAGGCCCACTTCGGAATGGCCGACCAGGCCATTGTACCAGCTGCAGTGACAATGTCCTGGCCGGCGGTGCCTCCCGGCACCTTCCTGACCCTGGCCTTAGGCCTGTCAGGTCATACCCTGAATCGGATTGTCCGACTGGAGTACCAGCCCCACCCAGGTCATCCTGGACCTCCCCTAGGTTGGTCATGTTCCACC